>JBBPDA010000009.1:17954364-17967848 GCA_037974385.1 Arnoldichthys spilopterus
TTCTGTAAAGCTGCTTTGTGACAACGTCAGTTGTAAAAAACGCTATACAAATAAACTTGACTTGACTTGACTTGACTTGAAATCACTGAAATAAGATGTTCAGTAAACACCTGAATTTAAATAAATCTAAATGCTAATTAACAAGACAACATGAACAGAGAGGTGCGCAATTCAAATGAAATTGGCTGTTGTGAGTATTTGCAAGCACAGGGTCTTACACAGAGACACAAACTGTAACAAAATAAAGAAGCAAGAGCATAGATAAGTGGACCTCTTAGATTGGAGTAAAGTAAGAGGGAGTAAAGAAAGCAGGGGGACTGGAAGGGAAGAAGGAAGGTGTTTTGTGGGGGTGAAGACATTTCAGGCAGCATAGACATGACATATAGAATGATGTCATGCGAAATAACATGCCAATGTTTATGTTCTTTTACATAATTTATTGTGTATTATGTGTTGTAATAAGGTGAGACATGACTACACATTCATTAAATGTTTAATGTTTACACACACACACACACAACCACCCCAGGTCCTGTGTGCCTGGAGAGAAACTATTTATGGAACTTCTCTGAACATTGTAAAGTAGTGAGAGATGTGTGGAAAAAAAGCAATTGAGCAATTGTGTCTTAGAATCATTGTTCACCCATGGTTTAATTTCATTCTCATGTGTAATTTCTCTTGATCAGATTAATGCTCAGCACAGAATACCCTCAAGAAAATTTAAAAGTTCACACTTTACTTTTTGAAGAACTTGAAACTATTTTATCAGAGTATTTTTAGGTGAGAATTGGGAATTTCACCAATTTCTGTACTTCTGCCTTCCATGGTTAGGTGTCATAACACAGTCATGGCCTCCCTGCAAAACTAACTAGGTACTACACAGACTGAGAGAAAACTTAGAAAAGTAATACAACTTTAAATTGTATATGAAAGATGACATCAGCAGTGAAATCTCTAGCATATTCTGGCAAGGTTGGTCTAAAGCTGGAAGACAAGCTAAAGCTTGAGGCATGTTTGAGGAGGGGTTAGGGAGGGAGTCAGTTACTGCTGTGCCACTCAAACCCCACTGGCTGTTTGTGAATGCTGCTGTGACATCATCACAGTACACAGAGCTGAGCTCCTGAGCTCCATCCGATTCACCGGGTTTTCTCTCACGCGCATGCAGCATTCCCAGAGCTCATGGCCCGTGTGTCACACACACTGAACTTCAAGACATTTCACACAGTGATAAACAAAACTCGCTGAGAGGCAAAGCTTTGACGTCAGCAGCTGAATCAGAGCCTCCTGCTGCTAAGTAACACACATGAGCCCATTAGAAATCTCACCACCACTGGGCTGATGGTGATTACTAAACGGATCTGGAGTGTACACCTGCATGGATATGTTGCATTAAAGGCTCACAGTAAAAGCTTGCTTTAGCAAGTACAAATGTTGGAAATATTTTAAACACTATCACATTTTTAGCTATTATCAGCAGTTATAAAGATAGCATGACTAGGGCTGCATGATATGGACAAAATACAAGCATTGCAATAATATTGCTCCATACTGTAAATGCAGTACAATATGTTTAAACATTAGGGAACTAAAAAATGTATCATGGTTAAAAGTTGTCCTGCATTGTTTGACCAAAATAATAATGAAAAAACATTCATTCACCTTGATTAATCAAACACCCACAGAAATATGACTGGGCACGATGCTCACAGAAAACAAACCAAAAAGCATTGTGATTTGTTAGAGCAATAAACAGTCATTTGGGGGTGCCCAAGTTAAAAAATGGGACACCCCTGTCATAATTATTCACGAAAAATGAAGGTATGCAGTAGCACATCTTTTACATTCCTTTTAGTTTACTGTTTTTAGACCAACAGTATGATATTATATATTTGGGTAAGACTGCTCAGTGACAGAGTTAAAGCATTACAACTGTAGGCCTCACCAGACTGAGTAGTGCCCAACTTCAAGTACCCTACCACAAAGCTACTTCTTCTCCAGATACAATTTAATGGGTAATTTATCTTTTCTTTTATCTTTAATTCTAACAATATGTTTGGTAAATACATGATATAGACAAATGTTTTTGTGTACACCTGACTTAGATAAGATTAGCTCAGATATAATGGTGACAAAACACTTATATTCACCTAAATGAATATACAACATGGGCAGTGGTGGCCTAGTGGTTAGGACACTGCCTTCGGAAGGTCGCAGGTTCAAGTCCCAACCCAGGCACTACCTTGAGCAAGGTACTGTCCCACTACACTGCTCCCCGGGCGCTGTTGGTAGCTGCCCGCTGCTCCACGTGTGCACGTGTGATGGATTAAATGCAGAGGTCACATTTTGTTGTGGTGCTTGAGTGTGTTCACAATGACAAAGAGTCACTTTCACTTCGAGTCACTTTCACTAAAGTAGCTGATTTGTAATCACCAAACCACTCTGTGTAGTTAATAAATTGTGAGCTTATTATACGATTTTAATAAAATCATATGAACGATTAATCTTTTAAATCTGAGCTTAAGGCCCTGGACTATTGTACTAAAAGGACAAGTTGACTTGTGTAGCAGTGAATGTTCACAGAGAAAGAATGGATGTTACTAAGCTATATCTTAAAGCTTTTGCTACTTAGTGCTTTCATACTTGCACTTTTCATAAATGTGTAAATAATATTAATATTACAATAAGAACAGAAACATATAATTACCTGTTGCTAGCTTGTCATTTCTGCTAGTCATTTAAAGTGAACTATAGTAGCCTGGTAGCTACCTAGGTACCTATCCATCTGAGTGGAAACTGTGTTCCAATAATCAAATCAGTAACAGGAATGCAAATATTTCATACATATGCTTCAGGGAAAACAAATTATGGTTCAGAGACTTAGCAGCTGGATTCTACAAAAGCAAAGTAAAGTCATCCCACTTTATTTCCATACTTAGCCCATGTTCCACATTACATTTACATTTACATTTATTCATTTGGCTGATGCTTTTATCCAAAGCAACAGGACAGAGGAAACAATCAAGTGTTCGCTTTGCATAGAGTAACACTGAGAGTGGTGCTACAAGGAAGACCAACGCATTGCTCTTAGTTATAATATATAACATTAATATATGAGTAAGTCCAGGTTAGCTAGTCCAGTGGTTATAAACTGTGTGTCATCAAACAACAGTGTGCACAACACACTTTAATCAAGAATTGATACCAAATAAAAAAAAAGTAAAATATAAACTTACCAAAAGATTACTAAAAAATATTGATAAAGGAACTTATCTAGTCAGTTGTTGGTGTTGCATAGCAACGCGAGCATGGAGCACCACAATACATCTCAACCTGGAACCACAAGCCACCCAGGGGCTTTAGCAAGGGAGCTGATCTATCTAGCCTGCTCTACTGGTTATGGCTACGACCATAAAAGTGTCTAGTGTAAAAATCTCCCAAGGATTTGAACACCTTTGGAATGAGTTGGAATGTAGTTTGCCAGTCAGGCCTTCTCATACAACATGCATGCCCTCACAAATGCTCTTTAAAATGAATGGGCACAAATTTCAACAGACAAACGAAAATCTTACATAAGGTCTATACAGGTTCTATAGGTCTGGGGAGGGGCTGCTTAGTAAAGCTCATGGTTTTAGGATGGGATGTCCAAGCACATATATGTGATGTTCATGTGTCTACAGACCTTTGGCCTTAAAATGATCTTGTACCCTAAATTATTTATAAGTAGTTTAAAGGTTTATTTCATTCACTTTTTTATGGAAAGTTGCATATTTGTATTCTTTATATAATTTAACAGATTTATGCAGAAAAATAAAGTAATAACGGTGGGCAGGAGCCATGACAGTGTGTATGGAGTCAATGTAACTTAATAACATAATTGCAACGAGGAATGGTACATTTACACTACAAAAGTAAAGGACACAGCCTTGAAGGCACCACCCCAGGGACAGTGTTTGCATTATAGGTATAAGGTGTTCAGCATGATTGAATGGCTTTGGACTAAGCCCACAAGGCTGAAATACAGCAAATCAGGAAAGAGAAGGTTAGAGTGAGCTGGTCAGGTAATGTCTTCCCTCTTCCCTCTCATCTGGAAGATGTTTAAACACAGTCATCATTCTGCTAGTCAGAAACCAACTTGAATCCAACCCAATGGAATTCTACAGTTTTGCTGATAAACAGACATGTCAGTTTAAAAAGGTTGAGTCATTCTGTATACCTTTTTTTGTCTTTTTTCTTTTTTCCATCTGTTTTCTGTTTTGTGGTGAAGTGAGCCTTCACTACAATGTAGCGATGAACATTCACTCATCTCATCTTACAAAGCTGTCCAAAAGTTAAAGGCCATGAAGGCAGTTTAAGGTTGAAAGATTAAAGGTCTGTACATCATCTCTACATTCTAAATTTTAGTTAATTAACTAAAAACGAAGAGTGATGAACAAAGGGAGTGTTTATAACAGCTTAAAAGAACTTTCAGTCTTTTTGAGCACTACTGCAAGTCGCACTGCTGGCTACTCTACTGCATTTTACTGTTTATATGTAAATCAGCTTGACTAATAGTGGCTGGAATTTACTCTTACTAGAGACACAGAAAGAAGCACCAGAAGTAACAAAGAGTTTAGTTTTCCCTTGGGAATATTAGCAGCAAAAGTTGGTTTCATACTCTACTACCACCTGCCAAAATGTCCTCTGTGCTGTCATTGACAGAGCTTCAACGGTACATCAGAAACAGATGACAGATTCTGCACAGCTGCCCATCACAGCATCTGCACAGCATCAGCCTCTATGATCCACAGCATTTGATCAGTATGCTTAAGGAATATCCAGCATGATCACCACTGACTCATCTGAGTACACCAGGATTTAAAATATGTTCTTTGTGCATTAAGCTTTGGTTTCAAAAGAGCTCAAGGACTTACTTGAAACATTTAGATGAGCAAGATTCTTACTGTGCTTTTTAAAAATGAACTGAATAGGTCTCACAGTACTGGGGTCTAGTCTGACTTAATAAGTATGCTGTGATTAGTGGGCAGCAAGACTAGACTAGTTACTGTTGCAAACAAATTCTGTAATGCCTGTGTCACCTACTAAATACCTTGGGGTGATGTTATCAGTTCAACAGAAAGCTTGACCAGGAATGAGAAAGTTTTATTTCCCAAGGCTGTTAAGAATTTGGTTTCAGAGGTAATTCAATAACTTTACAGGAGAATCACACTTTATTGTATTAGTAAAAATTTGGGATAAAATATGAAGGGCAACTGATGTTTTCAGATTTTCTAAAAAATAAAAACAACAAAAATGAAGGTTTTGTTCTGACAACAATTTAATGGTTGTTAATATGTATTTGTTTCAATGTATATCGAAAAAACATGTTTTCCTAATGACTATACAGTGAATCTAAAAACCGCACTGCTGTTGTGACAATACATAGACCAAAATGTCCATTAAGAGGCAGTATGAGTGCAAAAAGGCAAAGAAAAGAAAACTCTTAAAAGTTGCCAAGTCTAAATGGCAATTAAACATTACATATCAGAAAGAGACCATTCGGACATCTAATTACACTGCACAAGCTCAAGCTGGACCATCGATGGGGTTACTAAAAATGGTCAAAACTTCCCAAGGGTGCCGTCTTACAAACTGGAACTGCCAGCCATTTAGATTCACAACACAAATGCTCTCATTGTGTTTTAAAACATAAAAGAGAATGTAAACAGCAACCCTACTGTCACCATGAGAGAAGCAAAAGGTTATGGTACATACACAACTCTGGGAAGAAGACCTGAGAAACTAAAACGTTTGCCAGATGTTTGACATATAATGTGTAAAGTGGTTTGGACAACGTGGTATTCTGACATCTGCAATGTTAAAACCCCAGATGATGTTGTAATTTTGCCACTGATGAGCCACTAAATATGGACAGCTGGAGTAAAGGGATGCAACTGTCAGCCAAAGTCCACCATCCAGTTTAGACAAACCTGAATTCAAACCATCTATATCTGCTCATTTCATTTTGAAGCATTTTTTCATGTTGCTCAAAATCTTGCGAGCAGTGGAGGCCTAGTGGTTAGGACATTGCCCTTGTTGTACAACAAGGTTGTACACAACCTTGACAATCAGGCAGTGTGCTTATGTGTTTTCAGGGGTGGGATTTTACTGTTTTTTTAATCTCCCGATTTTAGGTTTGGTTGTAAAATGAGAACCATGCTAAGTTTTGATAGCTTTACAATACTTACCTTGCTAAAACATCAGCAGTCATTTATAACATGGAGTTATTTTGTAAATAAAGATTGAATGTACCTAATGGAACACAGTTTTTAGTTTGTATGTACCATATTTTATTGCTAATAATCTCTTGATCATGATTTCTTAGCCAGACTTTGTGTTTGGTGACGTACTGAAGTCTTTCTTAATGTTAATTCCATCTTTTACCATTCTAAAGGGTCATTTAAAAACTTTATTTAATCAATTAAAGTGGTTAGTTTGATTAATACAACAATGGAACATACATTTAACTGGTAATGGGAATTCCATCAAAAGGAAATAGCAAGAGCAAGGCAAGTGAGAGCATGTCGAACACGATTTTGTAACAGAGCATAAGCTACAGGATGGAAAGCATGCTTTTGCATATACAGGACACATGACCACAAACTGTACTGCCATTACCACCAAAGCATGGTGCACTTTACTCAAAGTTAATAAAAATGAAACAAAAACAAACAAAGCATGCACACCATAATACTAGTCTTAATTCCCATTTTGGTCTTTATGAAAAAGTGACCAGTCACATCATGTGCATTATTAAATGGTCAAATTGATAAACACAGAGATTGCATGTAATTGCAAGAATACTTTGCATACTGCAATACTCTATTATAAGACTAAGCTTGTCTTTCATGGGTGTGGCCCTCAGCCATTCTGCGCTGCAGGATAAGGGCTGGAGAGGAGACTGATCATGTCACACTGCGTTCTGTCCTGTTCTGCACTACACCTTTCTGTAAGCTGTAGTCAGAGGAAATTACTGGATGTACTTTGCACTATGTCACCCCGTCCCAGCCTTCAGCAAACTCTGACAACTGTGTCAGAAAAGGAAAAAAATATGGGAAAAGAGGAAAAAAAGATGAACAACAACCAAGGCAAAAAAAAAATGAAAAAAGTCTACCCGTCACATGCTCATGGTCACTTTCATGTGCACTCAGAATGCTCACGGTTGACACTAGTCCAGTCATATCACACTTCCAGTCAAAAATTTTAGACAAACCTGAATGATGGAATGATAACCTGATTATTAGGTAAACAAATGGAGGTCAATCGTTTATAATTATTTCCTCTAGCCAGCAAGGTCTCCGCATATGTGAAGTGTATTCAAGCCTGCTGGAAAAGCGTTCCCAGTGGCTTCACATGAAGCTTCTTTGCAGAACGCCAAGAGTATGTATACGTTCATGATATCTTCAAGATTTAATAAGTGCTAACTCATAGATTGATTTCTTCACTTTTCCTCACTTACATTTCTACTTCAACTACTAAAGTAGGCTAAACCAGCTAAACCTTTCTATGAGCAGGTATGCATATGCTCTTATGAAATGTGTAGAGTGAAAATAATGATTTACCCAGAATTCAGTAAGAGAAAAAAAACTCAAATTAATCAAGAATGCATATGGAAAGAGAGGTAAACAAAACATTTTCTGGGTCTGCTGCCGAATGATTATTGACAGTTGATTATTATACATGATCTGGCTCTCTGGTGCTGAATGAAGCAGGGACTGCTTTGGTTCTTCATTGAATTCAAGTGCATGACCTTCTAATACAAGATGTGCCTTACTGAAAGCACATTGAGCTTAAGTGGGGAGTACAGTCATATGTTATTGCTTGCTTTTGAAGTTCAGCTGTGGACCACATTCTGGCAAGCAGAGGTGAGTTGCATTTGTGGAAAGCTTGTCAAGCAAATGAGTGCTGAGACAAAGGCAACAAATACAAAAAAAGGCAGGGAAGATGAAAGCTGTCCGTTCTTGACAAAAAAACTGACAAAAGGACTAATCCAATTTTCAGAAAGGTTGGTGTGTTTTCTAATATAGCAAAAAAAACAAAAATATATTAAATGTACATCAATATGAATCTTTATTCTACTGAGAAAAAAGTACAAAGAAAAGATTTTTCATAGTTTTACTCACCAACTGAATTGTATTTTGTAATATACACAAATTCAGAATTTAATGTCCCAACAAAAGTCAGGACAGAGTTAAAATAAGATTTAAAAAGTGCACAGAATTTTCAAGAAACAGTAGTTTGGACTCCACATCAAGCAGGCTGAGTGGTAGCAGGTGAGGTATCATGATGATGTAGTAGTGGCTCACCCCCCATCTTTGCATGAAAGAATTTAGGCCTTTCAACATCGACAGTACATAATATTGTCAAAAGATTCAGAGAATTCAGAGATATCTCAGAGGATGTAGGGCAAGGCTGGAAACTATTGTTGAATGCACATGCTACTGTGACAAATATAGCCTCCTGCACTCAGGAGTACTTAGAAAATCAATGTCACCTAACAAAGTCTGTTGCTGCATCCAAAAATGCAACATGAAACTCTACAACGCAAAGAGAAAGCTTGCAGAAACACCACCAAGTCCTCAAGACTTGAGCACATCGCAGACAGATTGAAAGACAGTGGAAATGTGTTCTGTGGTCAGATAAGTCCACATTTCAGCTTGGTTTCAGAAAAAACAGACATTGAGTCTGCAACAGCAAGCATTTTTCAGTGGGCACAGAATGGGAGATTTGCAAAAGTGTAAAGGTACCTAAGTGTAAAGGCATATATTGGGATTTTAGAGAGGTGTGTGCTGCCATCAGAGTGACATTTTTTTAGGAAGTCCAATATTTCACCAAGACATGCCAGCCATCAGTCTACACCCACTACAACAGTATGGCTTCATATATACAAAGTGAAGTGTCCTATTGAACATTTACCGTGAATCATGAAGAGAAGAATTAGACAATGGCAACTATAAACTGTTGAGAAACTGAAGCCTAGTATAAAGAATTTTTCTTGAAAAACTGCATTGTATGCATCAGATTCTACTAAACATCCATTTGTTGACTTGATTTTTTTTACACCAGTCATTTTTAGTGGAGCAAATCATTGTGTGAGTAAAGAAGTCTGAATGAAAGTAAAGTCGAACATCACAACAATAGAAAATCAAAATAAATCAATTATAGATGCATGGTACATTATTAAGAAGAATGCCCAGGCGGGTTTACTAATTGCAAATCAATGCTGTTCTAAATATCTGAGTACACATGCATGATCACAAGATGCATATTACTACTAAACCTCAAGAACAGAAGGCTAAAAGGCCATGCCCTGATGATTCATTTATACAGAGAGAGCTTGACCCGTTCACATAGTCAGCAGCCTCTTTGTCACATTCTTTCATTCCATCACTCCCTTACAACAGCTTACAGCAGAAGTTGAGGCGAGAGATCTCTCTAAGGAGGAAAATATGACAGCAATCTAAGAAGCAGGGTTTGGCTTGTCTCTGTGACCTATAAAGTACACAACATGAACATGACAGTCAGGTTGTACATTCTCCAGTTAGCTAAATGTAGGCTTTGATTCACTTTGAGGTAGTCACTCAGGGCAAACCACTTTATGACTTTCCAGTGCTTTACAACTGATCATTGATTCCATGCTGATACTTACACTTCACTGGGGCATCTCTGAAGAGCTATTATCTAAACAAAAATCTGTTGCTGACTAGGGTTTCTCATGGAAGCTCATGGAAGTGGTTAGGTTTGGTTTCTTTTGTACAGTTCCTATGTAGATCAAAGCTCAGTGACAATGAAAAGTGGGGAATGCTTTGGCTTAACAGAAGCCAAGATAGAAACTTTGATGACAATGTTTCTGAGCAATGGAAATAAGTGCAGCTCATGGACATGCTTAAAAATGAAAGGAAAAACCAAACCAAAACTACAGTTCCAATACAAGTAGATTAAACAGATAGAATAAGAAAGTGGGGAATGCTCTGGCATGTCTCTCTAGGCTGCTTCTAGGGCTAGGATAACAGGCTACACTGGAGGAGGGAGCCACCTCCCACAGCACAGGGAATGGGTTTATAGCAGGCAGACGTTGCAGAAGGCTAATTCATACTTGCTGGGGCAGTAAATGTTTTATGGTGACGTACTGAAGCAGGTCGAAGGCCATTAAAACATAATTACACAGCCTGTGAAACACAATGAGGACGCACTGCACCAAACCAGTCAGCTGTATGAGGTGCAGGGAGCAGATCGAGGAAAGAAGGTAGTATCAGGGGCATATACAGGTCATAATATAATGTTTGAAGTCAGTGTATGATCAAAGGTCAATACATTTAAAAGGGCCTACATAATAGAAAACTTTAAATACTGCATCATATCAAAGAGTGCATGAAGATAATGTGAGGCCGTCTATCCAAAAGTTAAAGCTGCACTGGAAATGGACTGGAAATAGACCATTCAGCATGATAATGATCCTAAAGGCAATAGCAAATCCACCAAAGAATGACTCAAAAAGAGAAGGGGGGTTTGTTTTAAGAGGGGGGGTTTGTTTGGAGTTTTAAAAGGGCAGAACACCCTCAAACATCTTGAACTCAACTGAAGCAATTTTGCATAGTCAAAAATGATTTTCAGAAGGAGAAAAATTTGCTTGTTCAAATACATAAAAAAACTCAGCAAAATTTGTCTGTTTTGAAATCATTGTTTTTGTGATCTCCTTCAAAATGTACATTAAAGAAGAATATATAAGTATAAGACACTAATAATTGCTGTTTGGCCTTGACATTTAAAGGGTTAAATTGCAGTTGGCAGTTACAGAAAAAAAGTATACACTTTATAATTTAAGAACAGCAGAGTAAAGACTATGACAATAGATTTGTTACAGTCATCCCATTCTTACAACTCCCAGCCTCACACCACCTTCAATCACTCCACCCCCTAATAATACACAAAGTTGCAATTAAGCATAGTCAGTAGCCTGAAATGACATATTCTGGAGCTCTTTTGTTAGCAAACAATTGTAAAACATTACATACGGTCTATGGTAGTAACAGAGTCCATGACTTTATCAATCTAAAAAAACAAGAATAAGTGTACAAGAATATAGTGATGTTTATATTAATCAAATAGCACTAAAGATCAAAGTGTGGCATTCATTAGTGAATTTAACAACAGCTGAGTACAATGGATTAAATTAGCTGTTGCAGTATTCTAATCTCTTGTTAATCTGATGCAGGTTTTAACTTCATAACCCTCTGCCTTTTGGAGTCAATTAGCCATCACTTTATATACAGTGTTCTCTGAGATACAAGCATTTGAGGTGTGTTGTTGCAATTCCATCTTCTGAGGTTTATTTAAAATACAATTACATACTTTTTCACTACTAAGAATTGGCACTGGAATCTGTGCTCAATGAACTCTTTACATACTAAATGACATACTGAATAAAACAGACTGTTGAAATGACAAATAATGAAAAAGATTTTGCTGCAGAGTCAGTCCTTAGTTTTAGAAGTTTTTTTTTTATGAACACCATATAGAGGTAGAACATTCAGGTATTGAAAGTAAAAATCCTCCCCAGGTTCTTTTCCATCTGCATGGTATGGACACCTCTGCTGCTGATTTGAGCTCATTGGAGAAGCCGAGCAGTTGAAAAGAAAGAAAAAAACACCTGGAGAGGATGTTTTTTACAGTTGGATGGAAAGCTGGCTATAGGCTATATAGAATAAAGCAAAAGCTATATCTTGTCCTGTGGTATTCTCAAGTTCAGGGCTTCTCTCATGCGGTCCAATGCCTTCTGATTTGCCAAAGGGGGATTTAAGAAGGAGATGATTTAAAGCCTGTCATGAAGACTACACGTCTGAACGTGGTACGACCTTTCGTGGCATTAAAAAAAAGTATAATAACTTCTCTTTACACTAATTAATAACATTCCAGATCTTAAAATGAGTTTTACCATCAAGTAATAAACAAAATCCTAACAATGAAATGCCTAAAGCACAGGAGCATAGGATCTTAAAAATTCCCAAAAATAGGATCCTTATGCACCAACCAACATTTTTTTCTTAAATGGCTTATTATGTTTCCATACAATGGAATCCAAACCACTTCTGTTTTGGCTTACAAACAAAGAATAGCTCTATTGGGAAGATGTGTTATTTAAGAACGAGTCAGAATATCACATAAACTGACCACAAGCATTATGGATTATGTGCAACATACAACCTTGTGGTGTCCTCACTGCGATGCAGAAAGATTTCATGTCTAATCTATATATTCTCACAAAAACACAAATTCTAATCATAACCATGTCTGGTCTGTAGTATCATATTTAGTCAGTGGGTGTTTTTCAATAAGCTCTCTTAAAGGAAGCATATTAAAAACTACATATGGTTTAATGTGAAATACTGCAAGCTGCTGTTTCTAATAGTAGAGGGGGAAAAGAAATGGATAATATTACATAATTTACCACGTGTTATGTGGTTTGTGAGAATGAGAGAGGGAGCAAGTGAACATTCCTTGGTTTTTCCTGTGTGGTAAAGTTGTGTAAGTAAGAACAGAACAGGTAGTTTTGGGGAAGAAAGGAGAGGGAGAGAGACACACAGGTGAGGAATAAGGAAAAAGACACTGATGCTTTTTTCATTATGTGGATGGTGTAGACAATAATCAACAAAGGAACGTTTGGCCCAGTAAGAGTGTCATTGTCCAGAGCAACATCCTGAGTCCTGCAGACCCACATACTTTTCTAATCAACACACAGCACATTCCACAACATCATGCCTGACACATTTGCTCTGAAAACTAAAAAGCTCTGAGTAAACGTGAATAGACAGAATTTAATTTTAAACAGAAAATAAGAAAGAGAACTTACCTTTCAGTCAGGTAAAATTATTAAAAGTAGGTTTGCACAATGATATTGGACTCATATCATTTGAGCAGATATTTGCTTGAAAAAAGTTTGGCTTCTGACAGATTTGATTAGTTTGTACCCTTTTGCTAAAATGCTTAAATTTATCTCAGGTTTTTTGTATTGGCATCAGCATATACTATTATGACCACTTGCCTAATATTGAGTAGGTCCCCCTCACGCTGGTGAAACAGCTCTGTCTGTTCTGCGCTGTGGGTTCTGACACCCTTCTACCAGACGCAGTGCAGTTACAGTCTTGCAAGGTGGAGCAGTGTGACAATTTTACTGTTTAGGAGGGAGACGGCGAGGGGAAAGAAACTGTTTCTATGTCGGGTGGTCCTGGTCTGCAGGCTTCTATACGTCTACCAGAGGGCAGCAGGTCAAAAAGTCTGTGTCCAGGGTGTGAGGGGTCTGTGATGATTTTCCCTGCCTGTTTCCTGGTTCTTGAGAGGTACAGGTCCTGGATGGAGGGCAGGGGGGCGCCAATGATTTTTTCTGCTGCCTGTATGGTCCGCTGCAGTCTGTTCCTGTCCTGTTTAGTGGCTGCTCCATACCAGACTGT
>JBBPDA010000009.1:17977554-17989255 GCA_037974385.1 Arnoldichthys spilopterus
ACTCCCGAGGAGAATAAAACGGTTTATAGTTGATGAAAAAGGTTTCCAGGTTTGGGCTGCAGAATTTCTCTAACACTGTGACATTAGTACACCAACCTTCGTTAATGTAGAAGCAGATTCCCCCTACTTTTGATTTCCCCGAGAGCTCCGTTACGCGGTCTGCGCGGTGAAGTCGGAAGCCCGGCAGATTTAAAGCAGCTTTTGGGGTTTGTTCACTGAGCCACGATTCAGTAAAGCAGAGGGCAGCAGAAAGTGCAAAGTCCTTGTTAGTCCGGTTAAGGACTGTCATCACAGGCATCTAGGCATCACAATAAGAGGGCTCACCCATTTTTACTGTTTAAAGCACATTAATTTTAAGAACTACCTGTTCACTTGCTGCCTAACATATCCCACCCCCCTGATAGGTGTTTGTTCACTTTACCTGTCAGTGGTCATAATATTATGGCTGATTGGTGTATATGCACATAAAAAATACCTAAAAATACCATATTGGTGGATCCCTAATTAAAAGGAAAAAACATATAAAATAAGCATCTTTTCCTCAGAAAATGCATGACAGTTGTCATCCCCATTTACTACTTAAAGCTTCCTTCTTTGTCCACTATGCCAGAAGTCTTGTTAGGATACATGGCACTGAGAGGTAAAAACAATCCACAAAAACACTGCACGGCCACAACAAGGCCAAGGAAGCAGAACCTCCCATTATGACCACTCCCAGCACATGTCTTTACTTTGTTATTCTCACATGATCTTCAGGTAACACTCTCCAGGCCATGCCCAAAACATCTTGCTATACTGCGTAAAACAGAGAAGAAACCAGTCATTCCACAGTCTAGTGATTGATGTCATCCCACAGGGTTGAGTCTTCTCTGAAGAGGTAAACGTGCCTTAAGGCATCTTTGATGGTGACATAAATAATACTGTGATGGTTTAGTGGACACATGCACGTTTGACCTGATTATTTCCACATACGTTTGCTTTGCCTTCACCACTAAATATGTCTTATTCTCCATTCAAGCCAAGGAAAGAGTCTGAGAGGGTGATAGATGAGCTGAGCACAGGAAAACATCAGGTTCTGCTTTCTGCTTTGTTTGAACGTCTGTCTGAATAGTCACGTGCATAAGAAACAGCATGACCAAAACATAGCAGTGTGGTACAGGTTACATGATGACCTTAAAATGAGTTTCCTGAGTTCCTGGAGAAGGTTTTTCCTTTGTAAACAATGCACACAGAATGAAAAACTGATGTTATAGATTACTACCCACTACAAAACCATTAGGAGCATATTAATGAGAAAAACCTCCAGGATCAAAGAGAAGCTTTTAAAACACAGACAAATTTTGTGTTGTGACAGACACAGTTAACAAGCACAAATTAAAATGTTGATTTCAAACAAGAAAAATGGTGAAATGTTTTAAAAGGTAACATGAGAGATCTTTAAAAAGAAATACATAAGTTCAGGTAGCCTGGATTGTTCTGCCAGTCCAGTCAGTATTTAACAAAAAAACATTATTATTGGTCAGTATGAGGGGAAAAAGAAAAAGCAAAAATGTGTTTTTTTTATCTGTAGGGTAGAGTAGAGGTGTTGTTAAGTTTATTTTTAAACATTTTGTTTGCACCAATGTTGTGAAATCTTGACACTGATCGGTATTGATGCGTCAGTTTGCAGTGACGCAAAGTATCTTCTGAGATTCATTATCACCTACAGAATTGGACAGCCAGAGGACTGGTGACTACCACCCCCACTGTGACTCTGGTAGATGGAAGTAGAAACCCCTTTTGTCTCAGATTTGCCACATCTGCCATAACTAGTTCAAGATGTGTTTCTCTTCTGCCGTGCCCTATTACAAATGAATAAAGAGAGCACTACTGCTCTGTTCATCTAACCACCCAATGCTTATAATCCACTGCATGCATGGCCAGTCCAAATGGTCTCAATTTCACCTTACCACTTTTTATAAAACAGAAAACTTTGTTTATATCACATGACCAAAACTCTTTTAACATCTTGAAAAGCAGATTTTTTGCTTTTAGTTAAAAAACAAACAAACAAACAAATAAGCAAAATTATATCAAACTTTGTCAAAACCTGCCACAGGTAACATATTTTAGGATGGAATTCACTTAAGCAAATTTAGAATAAAATGCAGAACAGAGGTTTCAGTGGGGTCTAATCCAACATCAATTATATCTTCATAATGTTGAATGTTAAATTTCTTACTGGATTTAAAAGTAGCGCCTCACGTGTTCTGGCAGCCTGTGTTCATTTAACCATGTTAACTAAATCCAGAAGTTTTTAATATGAGAAAAATTGGGGAAAAAACTGTTCATCAGTGTTTTCATCAGTGTCTGAGGTGGTATTTTTCAGTTTTTATATTATATGTTGAACCACAGGATAGTGACAGCCAGGCTAATTGAGACTGCAGAGTTATTGTGCAGAGTACAAGCTCTTTGGGTGGCACAGATTCATGGCCTGGTTCTCTGATGCTTCGAGGAAATGTTCTGTGTGGTGGGGGAGCTGGGCTGTGCTAGGCTGGGCTATGCTAAGCTGGGGTACTGGTGGTGGCTGGCGTCGGCTGGGTATGTTGTGGGATCACAAGACAAGTAAGAGCTCTTCATTACATGACACTGTAAAATGTGTGACTCATCTCAGGGCTCGTTAGTGGCTTCCCAGCCAATCACCAAAGACAGATTTATGCTCCCCAAGATTTTTGCTAGAGGACACAAAACTCAGGAGGGCCATCAGTGGGCTTATCTTTGTCATATAACACAGCCTGTTGATGCTATTGAAACAGCCAATCAGTTAGGATTACACATGGATAAACATAAAGCATGGAATGATAAACAGCTAAATACCAGTGATTGCAGTGAATTACCATATGTATCTCAGGCATTCTGTGGCCTTATAAGTTCAGGCTCTTTACATGAGTGCTTGAGCAAACAGTAAGTCATTGACATTTGAGTCAGATGGGACTTAATCTGAAGGCCTTTTGGGCATGCTTTAGATCTAGCCACAACAATTTATGAGACCACAGGAAATGTGAAGATGATCCAGCAATTGACATGTCTGGTACTAGTCCACTCTGTGGTCATAGCACATTTCTTTATGGTCAGTAAGCAGGCGTCATGGGACCATAATTCACCGTTTCTGCTGTAGCTATGACTCACAATTGTGTCCAGCGCTGACTGGGCTTTGTCATGATCCTTTCACACTTGGATTTCAACTTAAATGTAGAAATTTTAATGATGCATCATTACTGTTTTGCTTGTCTGCTCTGTTTTATGGACCCAAGATTATCATTTCACAATGCATAACTTTATGGCCATTCTGGGCAGTATATTCTCTGCCCTATAGTCCAAGCTCTTGATAAACAACCCCATTACAAACAAAGAGGAGATTATAGAGCCACCCACAGTATTTATCATTCACTGGGGTCTCAAAAAATACTCAACACAAATAAACATACTTATGTTCATAACAGTGCTGTATACCCAACAACAGCCTCCAATATGTCTGCAAGGACCTCAGTGTACACAGGTTTTACGTTTACAACTAGTAATAAAAGAGTTGTGCAACAACAACACTGAAAATGACTGAAAGAGATTTGGGTTGGGAGGAGACATTTGACAGCAGACAGGTCTCTAAACGCAGACACATATGCTCAATGCATATTTGCCTCCTATTGACTTATGAAACATTATTTAGAATGAAACCATGTGAGCAGTTAGAGGAGCTAGTGATTTTATCAGCCTATTGATAAGTTTAATACAGAGATTCTTCCATCGCTCAGGATCACGTATCCTTACCAATTAAGCTTTCTTTTCATTGTACAGCAAATGACTGATAACACTGCAACACTACTGGAGAAATGACAATAGACCCTCATTGTGCAACAACCCTGGTACATGACTTGTATTAAGCATTTTGATCAGAATCAAATATACAATTATGGTATTATTTCTCTATATGGATTGCCTATAAAGTTCAGGCACATTTGGCATTACTAGGATCTCAGGCCCTATAAAGGTTCTTGATGATTCTTCACAGGCTCTACATTGACAGACTACATTGCTCCATTCTATCTGTGCCATCTGAAATGCTGGTAGGTACTCCAAAAACACATACTACTCAGTAATGTGCATCCACCAAGTAGGGCTGGGACTGGGAAGGAAACACTCCTTTACATATCACTGGCCATTTAAACAAATCCTATACACTAAACCTAGAATGGGGCCCTGTGTACCATTGGAAGCTGTAGTAGTACATACAGCAGCCAAGATGAATTAGTTTTGTTAGCTGAGGAAACAGAAGAGGGATGAAGAGGACAGCATGACAGAGATACTGCTGAGGAAGAGCAAACAAAGCAAATGCTACAAAATAAAACAGGGACCAGCTGTATTTAGTGACCTGTCAAACATGGTTTGCAAAGATGAAATAGGGCTTTCAGAGCTGGAAACACTACAGTGCTAGCAAATAAACACCTGTGATAATGCAAGGAAACACAAATACAGCACAAAGTATAGGCAACATTAAAAAACTGAGGTTGTAGATGAGGGAGCAGAAGAAATTACAAAAAAGGTGGACAAAAAAAGCACAGAATTAAAGAGCAAGCCATAATTCAGGAAAAATAACCAAGTAAATACAAGGAAAAAATCTTGGATTTTGTGTTGGCCTGAAAAAGTCCTACACAACAGACCACCTTGGGACAAGCAGACATCTGCTTCTTCATGTGTTCCATCGCAGCAGCCTGAACCTCCTCATTCTTGCTTTTCCACCCCGGACCCCGGCCGCTGCTTTGACATGTTTAATCCTGTCTAGTCAGGAACACGCTCAGTGGGAGCACCATCAGAGCCCCAGTGACTCAGAGGATTCGCTAAAGCTAACAGCTGCAAACTCTTGACACAGCCTCTGTCGTGGAAGCATGGGCATTCCTGGGATAACTCCCTCCAAGATGGGAAACAACCCATTGCCCTAAATATTTACCCACAGACTGGGGCCTGGCCCAGACATGGCCTCTCAATGGAAGATGCAAGAGCTTGTTGGTGTTAGTTACTGCCCCCATGTAAATACAGAGCAAGATCAGAGGCCATCAGGGCCTTAATTAGCAGTGAGTTTATACCCAAACATCTGGCTAGACCAGCTATGTACTGACTGATGTCTCCCATGGTGCATTTTATGCATGGAAAGAGTACTGTGACATCGGCTGCAGCGCAAGAAAAAAAAAAAAAAACACCCTGCAGCAACATCACTGAAAATAAAGCAGTGTGTGTCAATGTGATTTAGCAGTGACCTTTAAACTGTAATTTACGCACATTTAAAAGTGAAAACGAAGAATACGTCTGGAGCAGGGTACTTGTTTAACTGTATTTAGGTCGCATGAGAAATTGAACTGATGTAAATTAAAATGAGTAATTCACCCAATTACAGTGCAGGAGAAGCTACCCCCTCTTTGTAATTTAAATATGTAACCACAGTCTGTGAGTGGAGACATCTATCAAAGGTGGCGTTTAGCTTTTTAAATGGTCTGCAAGAGAGCCAAGGGAAATGTCTGACGGGGCTCACCCACACTTCCTGTGCAGGCTTGCCTCGACAGAAAGCAACACAAACCCCAAACAGCCATTTGAATTAAAGCTTCCAGACATATTAGCACCAAAGCACTGAGTAAAATAGCAATACCATAGGTCAGTGCAGATCAGTCTGGCACAAATGCATCTGCTTGCACACATGTACGAGTGATGCTCTTTAAGCAATACTGATATATTACAAGAAGCATACACCTTTTAAGATTAAATAATTTTATTACACATTAAGGTAAAACAGCCGTCACTGCCTTCCTTTCATATTTGTGCATGTTGGGAAAAGAGCTACTGGGCCATACTGACAGACAGTAGGCTACTCACTGACTCTGTAAATAAATCTTTCCACATGCATTGTCTCCTTCATTGTCCCCTCTTAGCCTTAAATACAGAGTTTCCCAAAAGCCACACAGAACTCTAAATATGTATTTCTGCTGTTCTAATTAGAGACTGCCTCTCCCAGTTGGGCAACAGAGCTCAACATCAGGAAGGGCTAAATATAAGAAAACAAAACAAATGAAAATTATGAAAAAGTCACATAACATGTAAAACTCAGCTAAACAAAAGCAAAGAAAAAAACTGACATAACAATGATTTTGAACTTTATATGATATGCTATGGACTTCATATGGATAGCATTTCTGTCACCTATATGTGCCGAAGAAATTTTAAGATAATCTGATGAATTTCCATGCACTTCACAGCATTATTGCTTACAGAGCAGGTGACAGAGACCAGTCTAAAGCCAATGCCTTTGTGAAAGATGTTCAGTCACAAATTAAAAGCTTTTCTAGCCAAGTGATCTATTTACACAAAGTATCAACCCTGCTTTGCATATTAATAAACAATATTGCTTTTATTTTTTCCCCCTTACGAAGCACTAGGTATGTTTAAAGTCTTCATGCAAACTCAGACAGGGGCAACACTAAAATGGCACATAAAGGACTTAAATTAGTAGAAAGTGCAGAATCAGCACATTGTTAAACAGCCTGAGAACGTTTTGTTATTGCCACTCAAATGTGAATTACTTTATTGCGGTTCAGTACTCCGGTCCTCCATGCATTGCGAGATTGTAATCAAAATGCCCCATTTAGTTTCTATGATCTCTGGCCAGTTCCACTGGGCAAACAACCTTTTATTCTGTGCTTTTGAAAGTGGTAAGGTAACCAGCCATCTACCACTTACACATTTAAAATGAGCAAAGATGTTGACAGTGAGCATTGAGACAATAAAAGATCCTTTATCATCACTGTAGAACCACACACAGCAGGGTCACCATAAGCAGTTCCATCTTTTTACTTCAAACAAAAGTCAGTATTGCAGAAGAATCACTTCCACCTGGATCAGTATGAGTCGAGCAGCATCTGAGTGTCTCATATAGATGCTAGTCCTCACTCAGTATTTATCACATAGCCAAGCAAGGCCGAGCTCCTGTTGTGCCCTTCTGCCTGGGCTTGTCCTACTGCTTCCATCTGTGATTTGTGTGTGTGTGTGTGTGTGTATACACTGAAGAAAAGAGGAACGCTTTCCTCCTCATCCTATTCCCTCACTGACCTCAAATGACTCATCCCCTCTCTTCAGCCGAATTCCTCAGTGTTGGATCCTTCAGCACCACTGCAGCCATTTCTGACAAACGCTCTGCTCAAGCAGGGCTTAAGTACTCACTACTGAGTTTACAAAAGCATTAAAAAAGTGAGTGATACAAAGGTCGGTTGGATGGGAAAGCACAAGCTCATGCCTGGACACATGAAACCTAAGACATGTACTTTAAGTGATGGGTGCACAGTATAGTGTGAAACATGGTCAAAGTAAAAATATTTCATACAGTCTGGCTACCAGAGCAAATAAGGAGTGAGGTAAAAGCAGATCTGTGTAGATAAAGAAATCTAGGTGCACTTTTGACCTCAATGTATTCATTCTTGCTGGATTACTAAAATGTTGGCAAGTTGTCTTTGACATTATCAACCTCTTGAAGTGCACTCAAGTTGTGACACCAGCTAACATTAATCTCTGAATATCTCTTTTCCTTACTGAATCTTGTCATACAGCTGCCAGCATTCCAGTATATATTTTAAAAAACATAATTCAAAGGTTTAGATTTCCTAAACAACAGAGCAGAGCCTCCTGTGGAAAGGCTTTGTGATTGGAACATGTCGAAAGACTATAGATCATGTGTTTCAGCGATTACTTTCGTTAACTTTTGTACTTAAGAACTGTATATTTTTCTTTTCACATACTAAGCACACTTCTATTCTTTGATTCAAACAGCCTTTTTGGCGCATCACTGTTTACTTAATGCTTTAAGATAAACTTGGTTGAATTTGTGAATATACTGCTTATAACACTGAGCATCAGCCAATCCATGCTAAGACCTCTTTTCTTTTAGCAACCTTCCTGCAGATGGTGTGCACATAGCATTATGTCATACAAAGGTTTCTGAAAGGCTAAGAAGGACTGGATATTTAAAGGCCTAAGAAACCAAAATTGTCCTCAGTGGTGATTGTCTGGCTAACAGCCAGCAAGCATGCGCTTAGCGTTCAGAGACCACAAGCCTGACATGCTTTGTTTGTTGCAAGGTTTAAGTGTGGACCATTACATGAAAGACTCCTTAAATAAGAGATGGAAATTATTTCATTGTCACGTAATCAGCACCACTGACGTCACAAAACACGGAGCTGCCTTGTCTCTAACTGGATGGCATTTGTGTATAAACAGTCATTCTCTTCAACTGTCAGCCAAATTACCTCTACTGACCACTGTTTTTCTGTCTCCTCTTAGCAACCGTTAGTTAGCACCAGGGCCTGCCTGTCACACACAGATTTGAGGAACAGCAGTGATGAAAAGGAAAGAGGTGGCTAACTTGCTTTACTATTAAATACATCTTGTTTATGAACAACAGTATCCAACATGATCACACTAGTTGTTGTAGTTGGTCTAATAAATGTAACAGCCAAGATCCATGCAATGATAAGTATGGATCATGGCAAGCGTATTCATTGCTGCTATAAAGGCAGTATGAAAGGGTTTGTGTGAAAAGCAGTAATATAACTTCTATATTACTGCTTCTCCACTTCCATTTAAATCCAGCAATCTCATCTCCATAGAGACTTTTGTAATTAGCTGCATATTAGAGGACCAAAGGGACAATGTCATCAAAGCATTAAAGGATGCTGAATCATAAACACTGGCCAACAATTTATTTACTTATGTAACCTATGTTTATACAATATACACTGATTGTGACATTGATGTGCAAGAAGCAGGAAAAATTGACAAGTTTAAGGATCTGAGCTATCTGAGTCATAGCATCTCCGAAACATCAGGTCTTGTGCAGTGTTCCAGGTATAAAGTAGTTAGGTAGTAAGTCATGGGCACCCAAGGCTCACTGATACATGTGGGAGTGAAGGCTAGCCTGTCTACTCCAATCCCAAAAAGGGGCTTCTGTTGTGTTTGAGAAAAATGTGATTTGATAGAAAGGTGTCAGAACACACAGTTCACTACACTTAGAGCTGCTTCGGCTACATAAGGGGAACCTACACATTCATAGGATGGTGGTGTTATTGTTTTGTCTGGTGTATGTTTATTTCCTCACTTCCTTTTAATATCATTGTTTAAGCAAAATATTTTTCCTGTTAATCAGATTTCTGTTGGTTACTTGTGATCTGACCATAACCATCAGGTCTTTACACCTAGTCATTTTTCATGAAGTGAAGTGAAACTTTGTCATTGTGAACACACTCAAGCACCACAACGAAATGTGACCTCTGCATTTAACCTATCACACGTGCACACATGGAGAAGCAGGCAGCTACCAACAGTGCCCGGGGAGCAGTGTAGTGGGCCGGTACCTTGCTCAAGGGTACCTCAGTAATCCTTGGGCCAGGACTCGAACCTGCAAACTTCAGGTCCCAAAGGCAGCGTCCTAACCACTAGGTCACCACTGCCCCACTTTACCTCATTAACATTCCATCCATTGAATTATGCCGAAATTGACTGCATTCACCATTACAAATTTACAATTCTGTCTTGCACCTCAAACAGTGAATACCTCACAAACTCCACTCCAAATAATAAAAAAAGGTATAAAATACAATCGTCTGTGAATTTACAAATTAGAAGGTGTGTCTGAATACTTTGGGCAATACAGTGTATTTCATTGGAATGGAAGAGAATAGGACAGAGGCAGTATGACCCAAATGCTCATTCATTGTTTGAGGTAACTGAACAACAAACGTTCTGCTGTTGTAGTTACTTCCTCAAAGCCATAAGCTCAAAATTCTCTCCCCACAAACCTGGCATTAATGCTATGTCTGTAGTCCAAAGTGTCATTTTTTAAAAAACTGTTGTGCAATTGGTCTGCAGATACATTGCTGATGTGGCTTCCAACTCAAAGTTAAACATTTGCCATGCATCTTACTACAGACAAAGCAACTTTCGTTTTTTTTTTAAAAGAAAGACCCAGCACTAAATCAGAAAAGACAACAAAAAGTTGGGATGTGTTTTCCATTAATATTCTCTTTGGGCCACAGGGTTCCCATGTGGAGCTTAAAAGAGAGTGTGGGAGAGAGATATAGTAAAACGAGGAGGAGGCCCCACCCAAAAAGCCTCCCAGGGGAGGTGTTAAGGGTTGAGGCATCTCACAGAGGAAGAATCAAATGAGTAGAGATTTGCCTGAAGCCCCAGCAGCTCCTGTGAAGCCATCCTGTACTAAACAATCTAAAACATGGCCTTCTCTAGGCTGGTCTTAGATAATAGTCAATGAATCATGATTTAAATGATCTAATAAAGGCCTGTCGGTCAATCTGAGGATTTGTTAAAACAGTCAGCTTATAAAGAACATTCAAGAACAGGATCCAAAGATAATTTAGATTTCCATGAGATTTGAAAATTAATAAATTAATGGAATACACAGTTCTAAAAGGTAAGACACCTAATGCCAAAAACTAAAAAAGGGGTGTGTGTGTACTCAACTTAAGGGCAGTTATGTATCGCTGTGAACTAGTATTTTTCGTGCCCTATCCTATACAATTGTGTCATCACTACACAATTAATTCTAAAACAAGAATTTAACTGAAGAATACAACACAGATAATGTTCAGCCATGATACTGTAATTTCAAATAAAGGTCATCACCTCTACTTCACCCAAGGGAGGGCTCTACTTTTGCTATGTTGTGAGGGCTCGCCATCATTCCAACCAAAATGACAGATACCATCTTATTTTTGCATTCTCACCATAATTTGTGGCGAGAAGGCTTAAGAGCACCAAAAACCCATCTTTGATGCTCTCATGAGGTTAGTACATACTTGGTGATTAGTGACATTGTCTAAGCAGTTTTTGGATGGTTAGTATGTTTATTTCTTTTCAAGTTTGATGCCAAACCCACAACCTCCCACTGTAATAAACTGAAAAGAGCACACGATGTGCAGATTCATAAGCGAGGGCAGTTTCAAAGGTTGTTCACGAGGTTGTCCCAGAGAATTAGGAAAAAGGTGCTGATGTCAAGGAGAATTTATGGAGTAAGAATATGAAAAAGGGCTTCATTTCAGAACACATTAAAGACCATTTTGACAATTTGTTTCATGATTTTAGTGTTTGGAGTGGGCTTTACACATAGAAATGTCAATGCTATGTTATGATTAATACCACCTTTATTAGAAAAAGAGTGTTTTGCATTACTCACCGGCTGTTATTCTTTCCTGACCTCTTTATTTCCAAATTGTTACTAATGGAAATGGTTTTTTGGAATGGAACTGTTCAGGAGTTTTTTTTTTTTTTCATTTTTTCATTCTCCTTCACATTAAAACAGTGCTTGTGAGGGCAGGCCAGGAGCAAAAAAAAAACTTCACACCATTTACAGACCTAGGCCTGCACATATCAGTTTGTACATATGAACATATAATACTTGACACATGATGTATGATCACTGCCTTTGGGTATGGGTCATGTTGAGCCTGATTTGCATGTAAGAATGAAATTATCCTTCACAGTAGGGAAAGGAGTCACACATTAGTAACTGTTTATATTTCACAATAAGGGTGACCAAATTTTACATTTACATTTACATTTATTCATTTGGCTGATGCTTTTATCCAAAGCGACTTCCAGGACAGAGGAAACAATC
>JBBPDA010000009.1:17989466-18001731 GCA_037974385.1 Arnoldichthys spilopterus
TAAACACGCCAAGATCCTAAACTACTGCAATAAATAAACACGCCAAGATCCTAAACTACTGCAATAAATAAACATGCAAAGATCCTAAACTACTGCAATAAATAAACAGGTCAAGATCCTAAACTACCACAGAGAGGAAGTTCCATAAATACATATGCTAAGTTCTTATAATACTGAAGAGAGCAACTACAGCAAACTATTTCCTGGACGACATCTGGTTGGTTATCTGGGAGCAGTAGTTCGTGTGTGACCACTAGGTTTGTGTGCTGAGGTGGGTGCAGAACAGTTGAGTCTTGAGTCGCTTCTTGAATGTTGAGAGACTCAGCTGATCTTGTATCTCTGTAAATGGGTGAAGCCCAGACACACTGCACACAAGAAAAAGCCTGAGTAATAATGCTTTTGAGTCCCAAAAGATGGACCAATAATAATCACAAATCAACATGTGGTACCAATTCATTCTGTAAGTTTATGTAACCATTTCATTCTGTAACTCTGCACCACAGGCATGACTTTGAATATTTAGTACTTCAGAAAACCACTTATCCTATCTGTTCATTCTTACTGTATTTCAACAGTCAAAACAGTCAGGCTCATTAAGAATGCTGAAATTATTGAATGAGTTAAAGTTGAAGGTAAAAAAATGTAATAGTTATGTATGGACATTTTTTGTTTTGTACAAGCTTTACAGTGTTCCAGAGGTGAAAATAACTACAGTGTGTATTGACTGGTGCATGAAAAGAAACATATGTCTTTATCAATTTAAGATGTTGCTGCATCACAAAGGAACCCAAGAGGCTTTTGAGTCACTGTACATGATCAATCCCTTTATTACTTCAGAAAGCAAACACCATAGGGTTTTAATAAAACAGAGATGAAAAAAAGAAGAGATGGAATAGTTAACAACAAAAAATGGAAACATTCAATCACTAACTACAAGAGAAGAGCACCCACTAGATATCTGCTTCAATAGTGTTTATTAACGGTGTTCCACGGAGTTGACCACAAGTTCTGGAGTTTATGTTCAAAAACCACATAGGTAACAGTCTTTTAGGAGAAGCAACTTTGTGCTGAGGTCATCGCATCCACATTCTGCAGACAGAAAGCAACACAGAGTTGAAAGCTAAAGTGTCTTTACATTTTGGAGATTCAAAGAAAGTAAAATTACAAAAACTCTAAATATCAAGCATTTGAAGTCAACATGAACTCAAAATTGTCCATTTTACCTTGTTAGTCCTGGTCATATTAAGCACAATACTTTGTATTATTTTCAAGGTTAATCTACTATTTTCCCTAATCTTGGGCTGAAATGGTAAGATTCATTGAGGATGTTTGGAGTCCTGATTACATCACTGTGCACCAACAAGGAGAGAAAAATATAAAAATGCTTTACCTCACTGTATCACTACTCTCACCTATGATTGAAAGAAAACACTAGCTCAGAGCCCCTCACCAATATGTCACAATGGTGACAATGACTCAACTTTCCACATTGTTTTTAAGACCGAATTCAAACCGACACACCCAATGAAAAATTATTAACTCGTCAGAAAGAGACAAGAGCAATTGTGTTACACTATTAATGCAGCATTACTCATCACTTTCTCAGGGCCAAGCAGGCAGCACCACAAACAATCTATAACAATATTAAAAAACAATGAGTAAAAAAATACAATGAAATACATAACTAAGGTTCGTAAACTCAGATTAATGCCACTGCTTAAAATCTCTCTCATGGGGTCTCAAAACAGATATTTCACAGATCAATCAGAAATATGAGAATTGATTCACACCCTTTTTAACTGGTAGCTGGTACTTGTTAGAACAGAATAAAAAACAATCCTCTGATATAGAGCATAATGTCAATATTAGGCCTATTAAAAGAGCAATAACATCAAAACATTCAATGTTTCATTAATTAAAAACATGTTTATGCTTAATTGATAATTGTATGTGCATTTCAAAATAAATATTCACTCTGGACTATGAAACTGATGGTATTTCTGTTTTCACTACATTCTACAAGATATTGTAAGGTTTTTGGTTTATGTTCCTAACTGTTGTAATCCTTACTTAAAAGAGGCTTAAAAAAACCTTCTCACCTTTCTTTTAAACTTTACCTGTCAATAGTTGATCATTCGTTTTACAGCTTCAAAACACTTCCATTTATCTGGGATGTAGAAGGGTTCAAAAATGTGAGGGAAAGGTGTGTCGTACCCACAGACCCTGGTGATGGGTGCCTCCAGGTTTAGAAAACATTGCTCCTGCAAATGAAAACATAACATCAGTCACAAGTGCACAAATGTCTTATGTTTGCCAAGCACATATCTGAATGATCCAAGCAGGCAAAAAATGTGTGCTGAGCAAATCATCTTGTTTTTAGTGAATTATAAACTGAGGGAGAACAAACTGATGGAAGCATTTTTCTTCAGGTTAGGGATGTGTGTTTCATAAGCTCTGGCAGAGACATCTCATCACACATGGCTATAGACAAGGAAGCCTGGAACAGCAGATGGGAGCCAGGAAAGGCTTGGGCCAAAGTGACCCACAGTTGCTTTCATTAAAGCCACTCGACACTACTATATCAGAGGGTAAACCAAGTTGATATGACTGACTATTTTTGTATTCTTTTCCTGGTGACCCTTACAATGGAAAGAAATGGTCAATGTAATGGCATGTTGACTTTTTTGCCATTTGACACTTCATGGAGTGGCATTCATGGAATGATCTGTTAATGAAAAGGTCCTTTCAAAACATTTCTATTGGGTTAAAGTTAAGACCTTTGCTTGGCCATTACAAAAAACTTCTTCTTTAACCATTATGTGGTAGAACAACTTGTATGCTTAAAGTTGTTGTCTTGCTACATGATTGGTTTTGCTATTATAATTCAGAACTCCTTGATCAATGATGACAAGCCGAATAAAACAATAAAACAAAACAAGCCAAAACCATGATACTAAAATCATGATTTTTCACAGGGGAAATATGCTGGAATGCAGTGCTCGCCTTTCTCTGAACACTTCACTTAAACCAGAAAGTTTTATTTGATCTCTGTGCACAAAACATTTTTCCAATAACTTTCTGTTTATACATGCAATCTATAGCAAACTGCAGATAGACAAAAATTTCATGCCACAGAGTTCAAGGTGTTGACTTGAATAAACATCTGTGCCTGACAATCCATGGAGACCCTACATCACAACTTTTAGGACTGCTTACTTCTGGGTGCCAGATACCACGGCACACCTTCAGAGGTCTTGTGAAGTCCATGCTTTGACGGGTCAGAGCACATGTGCCTAATGTCACCATGTCCAATGCCGAACATCAGCTAGTGGGGTATAGAGCCTCCCAGCACTATGGTGCTGTGCAGAGGAACATGGAGTGCCCTCTAATATTTCTATAGTGAGTGTTGTTTTTGAACCAGAACTAATCATTGATGAAAGAGGCTGATTTACAAACGTACAGTACATTTTACATTTTTACATTTTACTCATTTGGCTGACGCTTTTATCCAAAGCGACTTCCAAGACGTGGACAGTAGTTGGGCGGTACCTTGCTCAAGGGTACCTCAGTAGTGCCTGAGCCGGGACTTGAACCTGCAACCTTCAGGTCCCCAGCATAGTGCCCTAACCACTAGGCCACCACTGCCCACAGTATATTCACTATGCTGAAAAGATTTGGATAACTACTGAGCTTGTTAGATACATTTAGCTTTAGCTCTAAAGAAGCAAGACCTGGACACAAAATATGCATTAGACAACAGACTGCCTTTTGAGAAAATGGAAAATCATGTAAAATTTGTTGTTTTGCCAAACCATTCATTTAAGCAAGGCATTAATTACCACACACTGCTCTTTAGTCCAATTAAAACATAGCATGCCATTTTTCTTGTTTCCCCAAAATGGTTGCCAAAGAAAGGTCCCTGAGACAGTCCTTGTTTGATGTATTATTTCATGCCTTGTTTAAAGAAAACGAAATAGCTGCAGAACAGGATATTGTATCAGATTCAGCTTTGCACATTGAGGCTAAGTCAGCATCAGCCAGATTGAAAACCTGTGGAGTGGAGAACCACCTAATGGCATGTCACTTTTTCTGACTGACTTGCATTTTCTTGGCGACCTTTCTTTTCCCACTATCCAAATGTTTGACAAATTTTGCCTCCTCCATCCTGGACTGCTTAATTAACGGTCATTAGGACTAATGGATGTGGGACATTTCAGCCAGTGCTTTCCTCCCTTTTACTCACTTCCTCTTTATTGGCAACATGACTCAAGGCTGTCCCAAAACACTATATATTCTTCTCAGCTTTCGCAGCATAGCTGAAGCACAGGCATCTTGATTTGTAAGTGGCATGTACAAAATGTGTAGAACCCAATGAGGCTCAGATTTTAAGCTTCAGTTTTTCCACTGAACATTACTAAGACAAAGTCTGAATTCAAGCATATTTACACTTCATTCTTAAATGTCAGGTGGACAGAAAAGGTTCACTGCATGGTGACCTAGAAATCTTTTTTTTTTTTTTTATTATATAAAGCTTTATTTTCATTAATCAGATAAATGAGTGTGAAGATTTTTTGAAAACCTTCACAGAATGTAAAACATCTTGCGTAAACCCCCAAACTGGTATTCACTATAAAGAGGTTCTTTATACCTTTAAAGTGCTCATCACACTTTTCAATGTTCAAAAATGGTTCTACAGAAAACCAAAAGAGTTCTTTTACGGCATCACTCAAAGAACTTGATGGACTGATGTGTAATACAGTTTATCCCATTGCTTCTTAGTGTTTCTTATCGTAACTGTAGATAACTATGCAATATCTTATAAGCAATAAAAGTTTGCTTTCTATGTGAAGGCTTAAGATCAAGCATGAACTAGCATTATGAAAACACTGGTCCAGTGCTGACAGGCTGTGGTTGTTACATTGCAGCTAAAAACAAGTATGCACCTGTTATATAACAGAAGGTGAATCATTTCAATCTCAGGAGAATACAGGCAAGTGCTCCAACACTGATGTGCCCCTTCAAGCCCACATATTTAAAGGCACATTTGTTGTTAGAGGAGATGTCAGGCTTCCAGTACTGAGTGAAATGGCTTCATTCTATGATTACACCATTCATTTGGGATGATAAAAAAGCCCAGAAGAGCTTCTCTCCAGCTCTCTCCTGGGGACCTGCATCTCTCTAATACTAAGCCCAGCAGAAGCCAGAGGCCATCTCTTCAAGATTTGTAGCCAGGCGTAATTTTATGTAATTTAAGTCTTTACTTAGCCCCAAAGCAGATGAGTCCACCTGCCAAGCCAGCATACGTCTAGACAACAGTTTCTCCTCAGACCTTCCACAGACAAGAATGCTTTTTTCTGAAATAAAAAAAGAAGAAACTTCTCGAAATACTCTTACCGGAAGGGCAAGAGCAAAGTACAGTCTGGTAGCAATCCACTGCATCTGGACAGCGAACTTCCGCAGAACTCAAGTTTCACTAAAATCAGTGTTTATCTATGGAAAGCGCATGATTACAAGCAATGTACTTTAAATGTCAGTATAAAAATATGGCAACTTGTGGATAGTTTTGCATAGAGGCATTATTTAAAAATATGATTTTAGAGCTTAAAGCTGCAGTTATAAATTCTGTCTACTGTCAGAAAAAAAATACCCCTTTGTCAGTGACAGCCGCAGATTGAAGATTATTGAAAGAGTAGAGCGATGCGGAAATGCCAGTATTACCAACTGCGCAAGCCAAAAATGACAATCGAGAACTGCCTCCCTGTGGAGTCCAAAGTCAGATGAGGATAGCCACATTTTGGAACTCTGTCTGTCTGGCATTTTCTTATTCTTGAAGAAGATTTAGTGTTTAGCGATTCCACGCTCACTGCGCGCAGAATGCATTCATTCAGACCCAGTTAAAGTAATATTTCATAGTGACACAGTGACATAGGTCTGACTGAAGAATATTAAGAAAAAGAAGGCCAAAGTAACCAAAATGCTTTAACACATGGGACAGTTGTAGGCACACGCAGCCTGAAATCATAACTCAACTTTGCTGCATTTCTGCACCTCATCATATGTTTGTGATCTTACTGAAATTGATCCAAACAGAAACGTCTGCACAAGCCCCAGAGACTCTTCGTAATAACATGACAATCCGTTACTACTGTTTAATAAAATCAACAACACTAACACAAACCATGAAACATCTGATTATTTTATCACTTTCTCCCTAGAGAAGCTTTCTTTATCTAAAATTTGTAGAAATTTTGTTATAAATCACTAAAAAACATCAACACTGATGTGACTGCTGAACAAAGTGAATACCTTATGTATTAAAAACAAAATTAACGCAAAAAAATTTCTGAAGAATTTGAGCTTATATTTCTTTATATTTGCTTTGACATTGAATATTACTAATCTCTGGATCTAATTTAGGGTTAAGGTAGGGATTAGCCAAAAGAAAGATACTCTGAGTTAAAACATTTTATTAGATAGGTTTTCCTCACTTTCAAGTAACACCATTCTGGCAGCACTGAAGGAGTAAATGATCAGAGCCTTCCGGCCACTAATCTCAGCAAAGAAAAGAGATGGATAAAGTTATCAAATTCAAATTAATCTTCACTTTCACTGATATTTTCCCAGTGTTCTAGCATTTTTCACATTAATCCCAGAGAGACTCTTTAAAACTTCAGAAAATGTATGAATTCACTGTAACTAAACAAGTTTTTCCATAAATAACCAGTGTAAATTTGATCTTACAGTGGAAAAACAGGCATTTTGATTCCTCTGATAATTATGAACAGTACGTTGCTCTTCAACTGCAGAATAAGCAAGGTCTAAGTGGGATTAACAGACTCCACTCTGTCGCTTATCTTCACTTAGCAACAAGGTCTTTTGTACTTTTAACACTTCATTGATACAAATTAAAAGCTTCTGACTGCAACTGAGAACCAGTAGATCAAGCAGCTGTGCTCTTGTAAAATGTGGTAGGTCTGCTATAAAAACAGTATGGAGCTGTGCTTTGCGCTATAAGGGTAGCAGGTTATGGCAAGACCATACAGCATGTGGTATGAATTTAACATTAACTGGTAGAGCCATTCTGCAACATACAAATCTGAGTTTTTGGTAGACCAACAGCTTGCTTTTTTAAAGGAAGTCACTGATTTGAGAATGGAATATATAGCTTTATTACTTTTGAAGCATATGAAGTTCATTTTTCCCCCCAAACCTTTAATATCCCTAAACCTTAAGTGAGGTGTAAAGATGCTTCCTTTTTTGCTCTTGTTATTGTTGGTGTTCCGTGTTGTTCATTTTCCCATGTAAAGTGACCTTGGGTTTGAGAAAGGTGTGTATAAATAAAAAAATAATAATTATTATTATCACTAGTTTCTGATGTTTGTTTGTTCCAGGAGACCAGAGACCAAAAAAAATTAAGAAACAAGTGATGACATCCAATGGTCTGCTGTGGCAAGCTCTGAAGTCTTGTGAGATCTGTTAAGAAGACCCTTTTCACCATTTCTCTCTGCCTGACCTAAAAGCCCATTCAAACAGACACATGAGCTAACCCCTAACTCCCTCTCACACGCATGCGCACACACACACTAACACACGCATACACACAAGCATGCACACAACCATGCACGAACACACACAATCATAGAAAAAGACAGCTCCAGTTAGGACAAGATGTCTTCTTGCCTCACACAATTCCAGCTACTTCATGAGTGAAAAGGAGAGAAACAATAATCCAAGTATTCCACTGAGGTGTCCAGGAACAGCCAGATTGACCTAAAAAAAAATCACCCTGTTCCAGCCATGAATCCAGAAATAACAGGACACAGAAGTCCTCTTCCAGTCTCAGGGAGTCACTGTTAGACTCGCTAAAGGGAGTAGTGAGGGAACGTCTCTTGCAAGGGATAAGACCTCTCTCCACCTCGTACTGCTGCGAGTCCTCCTGAAAATAGTGGCTCAGTGGCATGGATACAAAACTAATAGAATTACAATATGATGAAGTTTTAGCATTATATCTAATAATAGGTATAACTGGAATCTTGTGATTGCAATAGAGAAATAAATTAATCTAATGCATAGATAAGCATGAAATAAGCATGAAGCAATATATTGGCAATGGGGTATTGTGTCCTAATCTACAGGCCTACTGCATGGGAGAATTTTTTATTACTGGTTATCAATTTGTAGACAATTGGCAGTGTTAATCAACGACATGCTTTGAATAAGGTGTTCTTTTAGAGACTTGCTTGTTAGTGTTTATTGCAGACCTCCACTCTTAAAGAGCTGCAAACAGCCTTATATTAACACCTTTCTGGTTCCGTCCCATTGAGCTGCAGCACTGACGCACATCATGCATTGGCTAGACTTTAACACACTTACTATAGTTTTACAGTTGCTAAATCATTCTAAATCAAATCAGAAAAAATTAGATTTAAGCATAAATGGCTACATATAATGTAATCTGATCTTCATCCACATTTTAATAATGTAAAAGAGAAATGTACAACATTAGCCAGTGCTGTACCCTCAACAAATCGAGTTTTAATATCTTGATATATTTACTGTCACAGGAAAGAAACCTTCTGACCCACAACAAAATTTTCTATTTGGAATCTGATGGTCTCCCAATCATTGCAAGCCAAAGAAAATGGAAAGCAGTGGTTTCCTCAGCAGTAATGTCCCATAAATACTATGCTGGTTCAGTGTTTTTTGTTCTGATACACTCAGGTACAAAGATGTTATCAAGTAACAGGAATGCTTGCAGATCTCAAGAATCCTTGGTCATGTTGTTTGAGGGTTCTATGGTGTTGCCTTGCACAGTTTCTGCTTTCTCTTTGAAAAGCTGTCACAATGAATTTCTTCTGATGGTACGAAACTAATGGCTCAATCTTTTATTTTATCCTGTGAAGCCTGTGACAGAAGTGATTCTCTGCACTCTGATAAATCAAAGTATTTTTTCTTTACAACAATCTTAATTATTTTATTCAGTACAGATTTGGCAGTGTAAAATGTCTGGGGTCTCCAAGCTTCTTCTTGTTAGCCACCCAACCACCTGCCCCCTCGACCCCATTCCCCCCACCTTCGAGGCGAACCCTCCTTCAATCATCACTAACCCACATTATAAACTCATCACTGACATATTCCCAGTGACTTTTAAGAAAGCCCGGATATCTCCTCTACTGAAGAAACACACTATGGACCCTTCCCAGGTGGTCTCTCCAAAACCCTTGAACATACTGTTTATAATCAACTCTCTTTTCTCTCACTGAACAACCTCCTTGATCAAAACCAATCTTGTTTTAAGAACGGTTCCTCCACTCAAAGTGCCCTAGGAAGTGTGTCCCTACGGACAGCGAAGGCTACTTTAAAGTCATCAGTTCTCATTCTGCAAGAACTTATTGGCAGCATTTGACACCACTAACAGCTTCTCTCCATGCCCTCCGGTCTCTACATTACTGGGAAGGTGCTCAACTGGTTCAGGTCCTATCTCACAGGTAGGTCCTACAAGGTTTCCTGAAGGGCCACCGGTGTCCTTCAGGGGTCAGTACTAGGCCCTCTCTCACTGTATACTACATCACTTGGCCAAGTCATCCATTCACATGGCTTCTCTTATTGATATGCTGATGACACTCAATTGTATGTCTCTTTCCAGCCAGACGACACCCTCTCTGCTAGAATCTCAGCATCCCTTACATAATGACGTGCTGGATGAAGTACGGACACCTTCAGCTCAACCTATCTAAGACTAAGCTTCTCATCATCCCCGCCAGCCCAACCATACACCATGACATCTCTATTCATCTAGGTCTATCGGTCATCACACTGACCAGTCTTGGAGTGATCATTGACGACCAGCTGAACTTCAAGGACCACATTGCAGCAATCTCACTCATTTGCTATCTACAACATCCGCAAGATCAGGCCATACCTCCAACAATACAACACTTGCTACGGGGTGAATTAAGCCACTGCATACTCATGAAACGCGCTCATGTGACGCAGCTGCTTGGCTTCCTGAGACAACTGACATATCAGTAACAGGACAAATGAAAGTCAGTTCCTACCTGAACAGTGGTGGCGATCTCTGCAGCAAAGCCTCCCGTCACTGGAGCCTCATGACTGATCAACAGCCTTCCAGTCTTCACCACAGACTACAGATCACAAAAATGAGAGCACCGTATTTTAGTTATAACCCCTTAAGAGTGAAAGAGTAAATGAACAGCAACATATTTGTTTGATGGCAAAATCACACTGATTCTTTCTAGCACTGAAAGTGGATAGTTTAAGTTAAATGGATTAAATGCATATACACAACAAAGAGAGCATGATACAATGTGAGATACAGCTGCCCCATATGCCAGAAATTCACCATCTAAATTCACCACATACACTAAAGTTTTGCCTGAATCAAATCATGGTTTATGAAATTCATTGAATAATTAAAAATAAAATAACTCTTCAAAATTAATGAATTATGTCACTATAACATAATTAATTAACCCAATGTCTATATAAGCAGGCCACAACTCCTTTCAGTAATAAAACTTGTGTACCAAAGGCACTATAATATATGTGTTTTGAAACAATTACATTATATTATTGATAAGGTCAACAATAAAAAAAACTGCTGATAGATTTCTCTGGTAAAGCAGCAAAACATTCAGTAATTTACAATGCTCACACTGCCTTGCATGTTCAGTTTGTCACAAATAAAAAAAAAAAAGGTTAGTATTATATTACTATACGTTACATTACGAACATTAGCCACTGGTACATTTCCAGCCATACCAGTTCTGTTCATTGGAAGTATTTGGCAGCTACTACTAAAAAAACATTTTGGAGGCTTGTCTTGTCAATGTTATATACATTAGTTAGCTACTTAAATATAGTTAAAACTAAGTATCAATATTTTGATACTTTGACAACATTGCAGATCCTGATCTTAGCTTAGGTCCATTTACTTTACATATGCCCAGTAATAGCTAGGCAAATCACCACATTTTAGGCTTATAGAATGCTAATTGTATTAACTTTTAATTATATTTATTTAATTAGTTTTTTATATGTTGTCTATAATTAAAAACTACACATGTATAGAACCAACCTGGATCACCTGTTAAGCAGTTTTAAAGGGGCTCTGTGGAGACCCAACTTTGCAGAAGAGCTACAGTTATAACAATTTCCAGAATGCTACTTTTTTAAAATCTCCCCTAGAAAAATCACTTGTGATGTAGAGGTTCCCTTTTTAAAAACATTAAAGCAATTTGTGATGTGAGAAAAGAAAAGGTGGCTTCTAACATGACCCACCATACGTTTCTGTGAACAAGCTTTCAATAGCTCATTCTGGAAACTTGCTCACACAGAGCTTGTCTAGAGAAATAAAAATACCTTCACAACGTTGTTAAACTGGTTAAATGCAGGTGTGGTTGTAACACAGATTTACAATTTTATTATTATATTACTATCTCTTTTTAAAGCTCAAAATTATGGCCAAGCTTTTTATTATCAGCATTATCTTAAACTTTTTTTTTATTCTGAAATTTACAGTGAGCGTTAATAAAAATGTTAAAGTTATTATTCCACATTTTTTTCCACGCCAAGGTTGCAATTGATTGTCACATAAATAACAGATTTTCACAATGTTCATTTTGGGCAGCTCTACTGTAAAGGCAGGTTTGTATAAAACAGCATTTTAAAAGCTCTTCCAAAATAAATTGTCACATTTAGATTCTTTATAGCATGAATAGGCAAGACCCACTGCTAAAGCAACAACAGCTACTATCTCGATTATTATGTTTCCATGACAACGTGAGCCTTGGTGGAGGGCCACCATAATTCCTCATAATGACCATATGTCTCAGTGTTTAAATACAGATTAGAAATTCACTCAAAACACCCCATGTTGCTCTTAGCCTGTTAAAAATAAACATGCAGCCACAGCTGGCCACCCCTTGACAAAACCAGCCTAGGATTAGTCAGAAGCAATGATGCGGGGAATGGTCATCCTGCCAAAAGAGCATCTGTCACTTTATTCTTAGGAAGACAGAGATCAAACACACCTCTAGAAGTGGGTGCTTATGAAAGCAGAGGGTTTGGCACTCCCAAATAAGCATGGTCTTAGTTGTGTTTTTTTAATCTGGGTAATTAAAACCAGATCACTTAACCCATAAAAAAAATCTGCATTTGAGTCTCTCATTTTCACACACACACACACACACACACACACACACACACACACACACACACACACACACACACACACACACACACA
>JBBPDA010000009.1:18001831-18013132 GCA_037974385.1 Arnoldichthys spilopterus
CACACACACACACACACACACACACACACACACACACACACACACACACACACACACACACACACACACAGTGTGAGCAAGAGGCGGCCACACACCCAGAGTTGATTTGATAAGAAGCTAGGTACTTCTCCATGTTGTGTCCACTGAGGATAATGATGTGATGTGAATGTAAAGTGAGGCCTGTATGCTGCTAGAGTCTGAAGAACACAGTGATCAAGGACAACAGGCATCTTATCTGACTTCAGTAAAGCCCAACATTACTGCAGGAGGAAGAGGCTCCACCCCGCAGCATTCCACAGCCCAAAAGACTCTGCTGTCTCACGTATACTTTAGTGTCTTTCTTTCAGCTCTCGATCTAGCCACCATTACGCTGTATTCCAGGCTTTTCACATGCAAATATCCAACAACATTAATTTGTTTGAAACAATTCAAAGTTTGATTTAAACCACCTCGCAATTTAAATAAATATTTAACCTATAAATTCTAATAACTGTTGCTGGTTCTAAATGAACTCCAGCCAGTCAGAAAGAGATGCGTTGTATTTTGACATTTGCATCATAAAAAGTCAAGATAATCAAATTAAGATAATCTCATCCTAAGAATGTCCTAAATATTTTAATAAAACTGACCACAATAGATATATTAATCCACATGAGGTGTAGATGTCAATACCCTGCAAAGAAGAAGGATGGCAACAGTAGAATTAAGAATTAAGATACTATAAGAAAATGAGGGTTATTTCGGTGTGGCCTCCAGTAAAAAACAAAAAGAATTCATTAGTATGAGCAAAAATATGTTTAAAAACCCAATAAAAAACAAAAATGTATAGAAAATATATGTATTCAGAAATGAATAATACAAATTAATAACGTTAGCATTTTGTTGTAAATCTATAAGGCTTTGCAACTTCTCCAGTAAGACGTAGTTCACTTTTTTCAGGTTTTAAATTTCGATTTGGCCCATGCTTCTTGGCAAATCAGGTTCAGTATTCTAAGGTTTCAAGGTTCCCTCAGTTAGACTGTTAGCAAGTTAAAAATCCTCATCCTCAAAATCATTTCAGCTTTGACAGGCAGTTTGTCATACATGAAACATTGGACATCACATCTGATTACTTTGCTATATGTTCTGCAACCAGCTTGGGTGTGTTGGATTTTACAGGTAGAGCCAAACATCACCAAAGCAGGTACACTCACCTACCACTGGTCTGACATTTTGGAGCCACAACATGCTTCCTGGAAAATACCAGCATCGCCACTCCTGGATCTAATAACCAGGCTTCTGTTATGGAAAGGCATTCGGAGGAAAAAGGGGATCAAGAGGAGGAATTAGAAACAGGTTGTGGAGGCAAGGAAATAAGCTCCCATTACTTGTTTTCGGCTGTCAGATATGCTCACTGTGAAATAAAATGAACCCGCTGCTGGTTAAATTTGACTACAGGAACACAAGCTTGTTTTGTTTTATTTAAAAACATTACATTGGTATAGATGGATTTTTACTGTATTTTTACAATAAAAATACAAGAAAATCATTTGGAGGCAGGTTTGCACAGCAATAAAGGATGGATAAGCAACTGACTTTGCAGACTGACTGATCGCAGCACTGTCTCTGTCCCTGGCAATGCAATCGCAGCTGAATGCAGACAGCTATAACAACGCTGTCTCCCTAGAAGCTGATCAGCCCATCATTCTGCTTGGGGGTTTCAATAGATGTGACATTACCACTTTACTCGCACAACCAGAGCAGAAGAATGCCGGACTTATGTTTCAGAAATATACCCGGCCGTATGTCTCCAAGCCTCCCCCTCCCCTTGGCTTCTCAGACCATAATATGATATTTCTGTTTCAAAGATACAGGAAAAAAAATGAAAAGATCCATTCAAAAATCAGCCAGGTCTGGAATAATGACCCTGGGGAAACAATGAAGGGGTGTTTAGAGCTCAATGACTGGGAGATGTTTTTCCAGTAAAGTAAGGGTGCACCTTCCAAAAAAGGTCAGGATGTATCCTAATAACCAGCTCTGGGCCATCAGGGAGCTGAAATACTGTCTCAACCACAAGAAATAGCATAACTAAAAAGGGAGATGAAGTACAAAAATCAATTTGTCCAACCTCCTGTACAAAAATAAGATGGAGGAGGAAGGCTGCATCACTCTCTGGTTTGGATATCGCACTACCATGATCCGCAAGGCCCTGTAGCAGCTAGTGAGGTCAGCTGAGAAGTCTCTCTCCCCTCAGTCACGAACATTTACACCTTACGCTGTATCCACGAAGCGACCAGCATTGTGGATGATCGGACATACCCCTCACAGAAACTGTTTTCCCTCCTGCCATCACAATTAGGGACTGTCAACACACACATGCACATGTGCACGCACACACTTAAGTAGTCCATATCTTTATTATTTACTATTTAAGTGAAGTGAAAGTGACTGTCATTGTGAACACACTCAAGCACCACAATGAAATGTGACCTCTGCATTTAACCCATCACACGTGCAGCAGCGGGCAGCTACCAACAGTGCCCGGGGAGCAGTGTAGTGGGACGGTACCTTGCTCAAGGGCAAAGTCCCAAAGGCAGACACTACTAGGCCCACCATTTACATTAAACATTATGCTGTTATCCCCTTTCTATACCCCATGTCATGTTTACATCTGACCTCTCTCTGCAACATTTTTGCATCTTTGCACCACCTACTTTGCACCTGGTTAATACCATAACTGTGTTCTGGTCGTCTTCTTTTGAAATGGTCTGTCTTTGCAGTCATGCAATCTTTGCACATAATGCACTTTATGTTGTCATATGTATAGTTTCTGTGGTCCTGTGTTGTCATGTAGCACTGTGGTTATGGACAAACTTTGTTGACATGACATGGCCTTAATGGCTCACATACAGGCAGTATGTGGACACCATGGTCCTTTGGTTCCAGGAGAGCTCACTGGAACTGAACACCGGTAAGACAAAGAGCCGTGTTGTGGAGAATGCTGGACATGCACCCTACACTCTCTCTAGACCACTTAGACTGGTAGGTAGGTGATGAAACGGGTCAAGATCTTTAAATACCCTTCCAGCTTTGCACACACACACCTATTTATTTATTTATTTATTTATTTATTTATTTATTTATTTATGTGTTTTAAATGCAATTTTATGAGTCACTATACATCACCTGCATCTATGTGCTTCTTTTTAGCAGAAGAGTTTGATGTGGGGTGTAGGAATGGAGATGAGTACAGTAAACTGTTTATTCTCTGTGTAACTGTTGTTCCTGCTGGTTTCACATCATTTTGCAACTATTTTCGAGTGACTGCTGGTGTACTGTTTACTTTCCTTAATGCTAATTTCAGTGAAATCTTACATGGTGAAACTTGTGGTATTTTCACTGCTCACTGTTCTAAAAAGCCAAATAGACTCCAGATCAATCTAAAGATTGATAGTCATTTACTGTAAGAGGAGAGAAGCCATACCAAGCATCTGCAAGGTTGTTGCTGACCAAGCAGCTCCAGATTGCAGTGGTTTCTGGCTTGAATGAGTCGTGCACAGATGTGGAGAGCAACAGGACCTGAGCTGATCTAGGAGCAGAGCTTAGCAACACTCACTTCCAAAGAATAGCATTGGTTCCACCCAGAACACGTATGGGTGTCAGCTTCTGAGTCTTAATGGCATTACCATGGCCACAGTAGCTTGAAAGGAATGAAGGTCATTGTTCAAACTCCATGTGAGGTGTTGTCTCCATTCTGATAATGGCCTATGCAGATGGAGGAGAGGCAGAACTTGAAACCTTTTGGCCAATTGGTCCCCCACATGGAGACCCAGTCACACAGTCTTAAAGCGCAGCCCACTGCCCTCCCCATACTTTACTTCTCATGTGTCAAAACAAACAGCCTGAGGTTCAGAAGCTGCTGGTCGGTTAGGGAGTGAAACACGTGGCTCTAAGGCAAAATTCAGGTTTATAGGTTTAGCTTTATTTTGACATAGCTGAGCTTGTGATGGCTGGGTCTGCTAGTGGGATTATGAGACCATATGCTAATTAAACTGGGGCACCCTAATGGAATTTCCTCATGTGACTCAATGACTAAATGGTATATTATAGCATTTCAAATGCCAGAGACATAAAAAGACTTATTATTTATTTAGCTGCAGTCAAGGATAGCAGTGGATTTATTCTACCAACTTACCAAATCAATTCAACAAACAGATTATTAATTTCAAACACACATTTACTTAAGCAACCTGTTTTAGGTCTTTGTCTGAACACACTGAATAACAGTTCAGTCTGGAGCAGGACATTGTTGAATCTAAGCATTTCAAATGATTCTGTAGATGTTCGAATTCATTCTGTTGCTACCAGCTGCAGTAACATTAAACTATACAGTTCATGCATAATCCATGGCACTATACTGTACAAGTATTCTGTGTGTTTTAGATCACAGTAGATTTCCCTCCACATTTCTGACACTTCATTACAACCCTACAGACTGACTCTTATCTCATATGTCCATGTTCTAATCTTTAAATAAGCAAAGAATGAAACAAAACCTGTTTTGGAGACATCATCCTAGAAAGGTCATGCTGGTGTGATCTCTTTATGGTAGCCTTTGACACTTTACTTTTGTCCTTAATTTTGTCCTTTATCTCCTTATAACTGAACATAATCTTTTGTATGTTGTTCCATGGTCTGTCAAGTAGTTTGCAAAGCTCACCAGTGCACTAATCACAGCAGTGAACTAAAAACTGTGTGTATGTTTTGCCTCTCTCCTTTTTTATTCTAATTTAATGTCAATATAACAATACATAGTTGGAAAAAGGCAGATGAGAAGTCAACACCAATTAACTATAGATCCCCTATTGCCCACTGAATTACCCTCTAATCAAATTATGAACAAAAATACACAATGTAGTCTTCAGAATGTGTGCATACCTATATTACACTACATATGGTAGTTAAATGTGTTCTGTTCCATTTGTAGGGTGCATTAGAGGAGTAGAGAAGTCTATTAGTTCCATTAAGCAATAATAAATGCCAAAGGTGAATTAAAATATATTAATCCAATCAAAATAGTCAAAAAGCAATCATTACCTTCTAGCAAATACTTTTCAAAAACTGTGTAGTGATTAACTACACAGAACTCCTAAAGGGGAAAATATCCCTGCTTTAGAGCACAGCATACCCCTCGAGGCCTTTAGTGTCACAGCTGCAATGTGAGCAGGTTTTATTAGAATTAACCCTGACTGACAACAAGGACCCCACTTTTGTGAGGCCCAGAGATTACCTCAGCCCAAAGCAAACCAAGCACATTCTTTAGATGCTTCTGACACAAAGACTCTAGGACTGTTATTACAGTATGGTGGGATAGAATTTCAATTTCTCTCAGGGGAGAGAATCTGGTGGCCCAGTTAAGGATCAGCTGCAAGCTTTTATGTTTTGTTTTCCAGCAATACCGCTGGGTTATACAAAGGCGCTAAAAAACAATTATACTATAAATCATGGAACGCGCAGTTGGACTAAGCGCATTCAATGCAATAATGGGCAACTAAAGCACGGTTTTGTCTATTAGTCAAGCATACTGCTGTCAACGTTGTTGCTAAATATGTAATGGAGTCATTTTGTCCTTTGAATTTTCAATCTGCTAAATGTATACATAAAAGAAAAGGCTCTACACCAGCTCTATGCTATGCCCCAATCATGTAAATAAGATAAAACAGTTTGCCTTGGACTGACATAAAATTACACCCATTAAAACCTAAAAAAGCTGTTAATGAACACACATTACTGACATGATCCTTATCAATGACTCCTTTTTCAGAAGTGTGCCCAAGTGTTTGTGGCTTAAAGTGCCTGTTGTTAAGGGGAAGACATAACATCCTATGGGATGACACCACTACCTGTTAACACAACCATCAATTTTGACTCTCAGTTCATTACATTATGCCTGTCTGTGACCTGCCTCATCTTTAAAATGTCAAGCCAGAAACAGACAGTTCTCAGGCTGGTAACTAGGAGGAATATATGAATTTCCACAATGAGAAAAGAAGTCGTCTACAGTCTTCAATTATGTCACAAGGGATCAAACGGTCCGTCTGAAACACACACCCTCTTCATTACAGCTGAAATTACACTTGCCTCAGTGCTTATGTGCGGACACTAATCATGACCTATACTTCGGCTGATGAGTTTATAGCAACATGCGCCATCCATCATCAGACACTTCTATCTCTCAGCATTTCTATCTCTCTCTGTTGCCTGCCACGATACATGTGTCCCCATGTGCCTGCCTCTTTCTCAGGCATCCACACACACACACACACACACACACACACACACACACACACACACACACACACACACACAAAAGGGTACAGGCAATAGCCAGGAGCTGTCAGCCAACAGCTTATTTACTCCTGGCTGCTCAACACCACAGCTATCCAACTTACTCACTTCAGTGACTGTCTGACCCAAAGGACTGTGCATGAACAAAAAGAGAAAGAAGGTTTTTCTTGGACACTTGATTTAGCACTCGCTTGCTCACTCACTCACTCTCTTACACACAACACACACAACACAGGTCTCCTATGTTTTTTAAAGGGAAGTTAACAGCAGGGAGTTCTAAACATACTAATTGTGGGCAGTTCTTTAACCCTGTTGGCTCTGGAGTAGGGTTAGAGTTCTGAGAAGCAGGGGCCAGGGTGTGGTTTAGTAAGATTTTTTATACTCTTTAGAAGACCGGACTCTTGGGCTCAACATAATGATGTAAATTGGCTGTGGATACTGAAATAGTCACAAGTAGCAGTGTGAGAAGAGAAAAACCCAAAATTTAAAAGATTTACACTGGGTGTCAAATGTTTGAGCACAACTGACATTTCAAAATGTACTTTTTTTTAATACATGTTTTCTTTACTGGTTTACAATAACTTCAGCATTGTACACAAAGTGTTTTTCTGTTTTTACCAAGAACTGCAAAACTGATAGAATTACTGACAAGAATACAATCTTGTGATTAACGCCATAATCCTACGCATTTTATAATCTTGTTGTGATGTTACTCATCAGCACTGAAAGCTTTCAGCTGTTTAAAGACTGCAAATCCTGTATTTTCCTGGCTTTTTATTTTTGAGGTTCACATGTGACATTGTTTTAGTTTCCAAAAACATTCATAATTCATTTTTATTTTCTTTCATACTAATAATTCACAGTGATGCATGCAGATAACCTCTGTTCTGACCGTCTACACTACATCATTTAAAAAGCTTCAGTGTAGATATGTGGGATAAACTAATGTAGGCTGAACAAGTGGATTTACATAAACATGTTGATTTTAATGAAATTACCAAGACAATACTTATACAGACCAAATGAGCTACAGGCAGATAATGCTCATGTTTAGGAAAGTGGTGAAGTACAGGTTGAATTATCATTGGGTCAGCTCTTTTAAACATACAGATTGTCAACTGAACATTCTGTAGCTTGTCCCGTTACAGTGTGGCATACATTAACAGGGCAAAACATTAAACAGGAAAAATCATATTTCCTCTTGAAGAACTAGTCACACAACTTGTTTAGAGAACTGAATATAACATCAGACCGACAAGTTAAACTGTTACCCTGGGCCAAGAATGCAGCAGTCTAAGAAGCTATATCCTTCATCTATGTATTTAAGATCTACACATTACTATGGGACATCACTTATTTTAGCTACTGCTTACAGTAGTGGCAAGTGGCAAGAATGCTTAGCTTTTTATAAACAAAACCTTTTTTTTGTTTTTAAACGCTTCCCTAATATTTTGCACAAAAGCCAGTACAGTAAAATGTTATTCTACATTTGTTTAGACTATTTTATATATTCATTTCACATTCAGGCTGGCTGACTAACTAACTAACTAACTAACTATCAACTATCGCAAAATCAGCTCTCAAAATAATCACATTTACAGTATACAATTTATAATAAAAAGATAAAGTATCAAAGTTAGTAGAAGCTGAGGTGGACAGCTGGAAATGGGGAAGAGTAAAAGGCCAGAGGATTAGGTAGCTTGTGTGAGTGGTGAGAGGGGTTAACATCCTCTCTGCTCTTTGTTACTGTGCCTATGTGTGTTAAGATTTGGTTCCGGAGGCAACGGTGGCTTCCCTTTACTGTTCATTGTGCCACAGGGCTATGATTAAGCTGGGCCACTTGCAGAAGGGGAATGTCATGTTTACAGCCATTCCCATACACACCCAACATAATGAGAGTCGCTCTCACTCTGCCTACGCTTACCACCACACCACGACAGGATGAGAGGCAGCCGCTGGGCCTTCGGTCGGACACTAAGCGGAACTGCAGGCCCTCTCCTAATTTCTCACACACACATACCAGGGGTCTATATGGACTGAAAAGCTAAAAAATTTTTCTGAACTTTATTGAATAAAGCTTTAAAGTTTGTGAACCCTTTAGAATTTTCTGCTTTTTCACAAATATTAAAACATTGTCAAATTTTTCACACAAGTACTAAAACAAAAGAACCCAATTATTTGGGAAGAATGAGCCAATAACAATGATTGGAAGTGTTGGAACCTTTGCTTTGTTTCGGTGTGACCCCTTTGTGCATCAATAACTGCATTTAAATGTTTCCAAGAACTTTATCAGCCCTGCACAATGGATTAGAGAAATTTTAGCCCATACTTCAACACAGAACAGCTTTAACCCTTGGGTTTCCTCATATGAACTGCTCTCTGCAGCTCCTTCCACAACATTTCTATTGGATTAAGGTCAGGTCTTTGACTTGGCCATTCCAGAACATTACCTTTATTTTTCTTTAACCATAATTTGGTAAAACAACGTGTGTGCCTAGGGCAGTTGTTTTTCTGCATTACCCACTTTCTCCTGAGATTTAGTTCATTAACAGAGGTCCTGACATTTCCCTTTAGAACCTGCAGGCATTATACAAAATTTGTTTTTCCATTAATGATGGCAACCACCACCATATTTCACAGATGGGATAACATTCTCATGCTGGAATGCAGTGCTTTCCTTTCTTCAAACACAGCATTGGTAATTTAAATCTATTTAAATAATCCTAGAAGTTTAATAATATTGAGTCATCTTCCTCAGCAAATAAATGACCAGGTTTAATATCTTGTCACATTTGTTCAATTAGGCTGTCTTTATGTATTTTAAGAACTTGCTTGAAAATCTTGTGGAATGTTTTGACAGATGTATGCACAAATCTAGAAAATTCAAAAAAGGTACACAAGCACCAATGTAATAATGTAAAAGCCTACTCAGTTTCTGACATCATTTTTAATTCTGTACCAGAGGTGCTTTTTTTAATCTAACATCGGTAAGTTGGAATAAAGAAAAAAAGTACTGTGACATGGATCATGAAAATGTAGTGTATTTTCCATATCAGCGATCCATAATGCTTTATAGATAAAACTGAGCATTACTGAAAGCTTGTTTACACTGCCAAATAAAAAAAATCATAGTAACCATCTAGTTTTTCTGCTGCCTCTAAACAACAAAAAAACAAACTCGTAAGCTTAAGCAGGGTTTTTTATTTTTTGTGAACTAATGCTCGTTTACTCTGTGTGTTCAAACATGCTATCACTTCTGAGAAGAAACAAATATGGTGCTGCATATTGTATACTGAAAAACAAAAAAGCTTTAAGAATGACAATATTACTTTTGTTACATCGCACACCCCAAGGTCTGGACAGCCCAGTAATGTTGTCCGTCACCCATATCTGATCACAAAGCCTCTTCCAGAGACCATCAAAATGTGACAGGAAGTGAGCCCTGAAATATTCTGCAGGCAGAACAGAGTCAGCCTGGCCGCAGAGCGTTGTCTTTGAGCGGTTCACAAGCCTTTAATTGGAAGGCCACTGCCAGTCATAACTCATATGCCGCCATGTGATCTCCATGACAAACAGAGTCCCAGTGCAGTTCAACTTCATACAGAGTGCTTTAAAGCGTAGGGAACGATTAGAGCGGAGAGAGAGAGAGCAAGGCCGGATAAATCAAAAGTACAGTGCGTGCTCTCTCACAGACACACACAGACACACACAGCTCTAGAACTGGCTGTTGAGAGAACTGCATGCCAGGGGGAGACCTCAGACAGAAATAACTCCAAACATCCCATAAAGTCCCATTAAAGTCAATTCAGGCCAGTTAAAGCTTGATGTGCTCTACCTTTAGCCCTTACAGTACATTACCACCCACCAGCCCAAACCACAGACCTAAGAGAAAAAAAGATTTATTAAACACATGCTATAAACAGCATCATCTTTCCCGTCATTCACTGCAAGAACAGAGAGAACACTGGGAAGAGTTTCCGGTTTGTTATTTTTTCCCCCTGGAAATTGGCAGCAATGGTTTATAAACACTGGACATTCTACATTAAAGACAAATATGACAATTTTGTTGATTTTTAAAAATACAAACTCTTTACAAAAAGTTTTTCTGCAGGCATTAATGTAAAATTTCAACCACTTTCGGAAAATTAATTTTAAAATAAAAAACAAGCAAAAAAGCAAAAGAAATGTTTGAAAAAAATGAGTTAGGCATGTGAATAAGTTTGGACCTTCTTCCAGTTCTAAAGTGTCAGATCACAATTAAACAGTTAGAATTAAATTTTGATTTGTAAAGACTAGTAAGAATTCATCATATGCTGATTGAAATTCCACAACATAATAAATCATCTGAACTCTTTAAGCTCAACAAACATGTCCAACTCTAAGGAGATGGCTGAGGATCTAAAAAATGCTAAGATACAAAGAAAAGCTAAAAAAAATTAAAGATCTTCTAGCTCATAATCTCTACGGTAATATTATTAACAAATGGCAGTTAAGAGGGAACTGTTGAAGTCAAAGCAAGATCTGGGAGACCAAGAAACAGTCTTAGATAGAACTTCTCATACGCTGGCGAGTAAGGCAAAGCAAAACTCTCATATGATGACAAAATATCTGTTTTGCTAACACAAGAGTGGTGGTGCACCATTGTATTGTCCATCATTGCCTACACATAATCTACATGAAAATGTCATCAAAAAGAAATCTTACATGTGACCATTACTTTACCCAATGTTCAAAGCATGCAAAATCTCTTTCGCTTTTTGGAAACAATGAAGTGAAAATGAAACTTTGCCACGCTCACCGGTTTGGAGAAAAAAGGAGAAGCATTTTAATAAAATTTACTTTGCCAACTATTAAGCATAAGAGTGGAACTATTATTCTTTGAGTCTGAAAGGCAGCCAGTGAAGTGAAAGTGAAAGTGATTATTTGTCATTGTGAACACACTCAAGCACCACAACGAAATGCAACCTCTGCATT
>JBBPDA010000009.1:18013232-18024752 GCA_037974385.1 Arnoldichthys spilopterus
TGCCCGGGCCGGGACTTGAACCCGAGACCTTCAGGTCTCAAAGGCAGTGTCCTAACCACTAGGCCACCACTGCCCACTGTGGCATAGAAAGTATTGCATGAGTAGATGGAAGAGTGGATTTCATTAAATATCAGCTAATACTAGAATCACAGGCAGTAAAGAAGCTGAAGCTGAAGACTGGATTCTTCGTTTGGCTAAATATCACACTATCCCTTAACTAGAACATCACTGAAAATGTGTGGGTAAACCTTAAACATAGAGAGAGCAAGAACATCTTACTAGAAGTATTCTGCAAGAAAGAGCTACAAAAAGCATCTGTAAACTGTGTTCTGTTGTCCAATTTGCTAATTTTTCATTTTTATTTTTAATAGCAAACTTATAAATAGAATAGAATTTTTTTTATGTAAATAGATAGCTGCAGACTTTGTCTTTCCTTATTTATTATAAAAATCTGTGTCTTTTACTCAGCTGAGCCCAAAATCTTGCATACATCTGAAGCGGTCATTTCAGTCCCAAGCCCCTTTCACTACAACATCAATTTGATTTAATTATTTATTTTTGTTTTCATCCATCATTAAGTATATTAATTCAGATCATAGTGCCAGGGTGACTGCTGGAGTTGCTCTATTTGTTTGTGGTGTTTGCAGTAAGTGGTTTACAGCACTCTGGGAAATATCAGTGGAAGACCAGTGGAAAGATCTGGTTTGCATATATGTCAGATGAGAGAAGTAAAGAAACTGCACACTGAATCGTCCTAAGCTCACTTTTCACATGGCTTCTCGGATGCTACCTCCAGCGGGTTTGGATGCTGGCCATGGAGGACACTTTTAGCTCTGGGTTCTGATGCATGACCTGGAGCGCAGTTCAGTCAGCCTATGATTACACTACAGCAGGAGCCAACGCAGGCCTCACTCCATTCACCGTGGCTAAATGGAGCCTCTCCTCAGCGCGTGCTGCTGCCTCTATACATAAGGCAAAAACAAACCCCCACATGCATAATGCAGTCTGGCTCAGATTACAAAAAACCCTCCTGGATCACAAGAGCATCCACACAAATAAAAAGCTCCTGTGTTTCCACAAGGGCCTTCCTATCTGTCTCAACGGTGACCTCAATGTTCTCAATCTGTCCAAAGCACTGTCCAAAAACCCCACCACACGCGGAAAACAGCGAAACAAGCAGCTCATCTACTCAATAGCCAAACATAATGGGGTTTGATGTTTAGAGCCCAGCAGTCCTCGTTTGGAATACAGGCTTTGCCTGTCTCTCACATCCCGCATGCACATGCATGCACACGCATGCACAAACACTCTTGTGTGCAAAGCTTGACACAATATGAGGCCTGAAATTTATGACACCTTTGATTTATAGTCTCCTGCTGTTGCTGGCTCTGGTAACAGCTCATAGAAGAAAGAGAGCCTGCAGATATGGACTGATGATAAAGCTGCATCATATTGACAGCTACATTTCTATAAACGTTGCAGTCTATTAATGCACTGTAAGCATGCGGAGAAATCAGTGAACACCGAAGTAAACTTTGAAATGAAATCACATAAAATAAGAAACCACTTGTCCCGTTTCTCATTTTTACAAGTCTATGCGGACAGCCCGCTCGCTTCCAACCGGTGACACAGAGAGGAATTTTAGAAATCTCACGAGTGCTGAACAGAGGAATGTGAGTACTGGCTGAGTCGAGAGGATTGTGAATGGAAAAACAGACCTGACGAGAGGATCGAGGGAGAGGGGGGAAAAAAAGAGCAAGAGAAGGCACAGAGCACGTGAGGAGGCACAGAGCACGTGAGCTTATTGTGAGCAAAAGAAGGGGGAAAAAAATCAGATACAAACAGAAAAAAAAAATGTGGAGAAAAATGACAGGACCCAGAAAAGAAAGCAAGAAGAGAGGTGAGAAGCAAAAATCATATTACAAACGTGTACAATTTGTCAGACCTCCTGAAATACAGCCTGTAGGTAGCAGATTTGGCATCAAGCAACCTGCACTCTTAATGTGGAGCACTGTTCCCACCTGCTCCTTCACTTACTCCTAGTGTCTCAAGGGAACTTTTGGAAAGCCACAAGGCTCTTAGGGCGCACTAAGCAGGTCTTTAGCAGGAATATGGAAATTATGGATGTGGACCACATTTGAAAAAACCTTCAGTGCAGTAGGTCTTTTGGCAGAGTGTCAGGTTACACCACATTTCAGCCTGCGTGAGGAGCTGATGCCTGGATCAGCCACCGAAAAACAACCATGAGTAATTTTCCACTGATATAACCACCAAAACAACACTGCAATACAACACGACAGTTATGACACTCTGACCAACCGACATGCATGGCTAGCTCCCCCTTCCCCACCTCAGCTCAACCCTGTAAGCCAAGCCAGACACATGTGGATTAATAATGTAATTATATACATCAGCTTTAATAATAAAACATGCAGGATAAAAACCAAGCCACCAGTCTTTCTTCTTTTGCCATTTTCTCCCGATTGTTTCCAGTGGCTTTCACAACTTGCCAAAAACATTACAGTCGTGCGTCTCTGTCGGCAGATATATACTTTAACCTTGTGAGTCGCAGCACTGGTGCCCTGGGCCTCAAAAACGGTTTCCCTTTAAGGAAAGCGTGACTGCTAATCATTAACAGGCCATCTTATATAAGTCAAAGCCATAGTCAGACATGGTGACTCAAAAGCAAATGGTCCTGCTGTAAATTTTAAGAAGTAACAATGGAAAGCTATCAATCTACCACACTTTAGAAGTAGATCTTTTGCCACACAGGTCAGCGTAAGTTTCCATATCAGACATTATCTTGTAGGCAGTGCAGAAGATCTGATTTTTAATGTCTCATCAGTTTTTCAGCACTTCTTCATGCTGAGGACTGAACAGAACACAGTGGGCGACGGATTGACTAGCTAGTATCAGCTGGCTATAAATCACAATAACTGGAAAATTCTGGAGCAGCTGAAGATGGAGCACAGTTTATGTTTGTTTGCTTTGAAGTACACAACTGATATGCAGACTAATGAGAGGAGGATCTCTGCCAGTACATTACACTAGTTGCTCAAACACACCAGCTGCGGTTTCATTCCTCCATCCAGAAAACTAAAAGGTGGCAAGTCAAACTGTGTTGAACAGCAATGCTGTAAAATATGCACTGAGCAAAATTTACTACATACATAAGTTGTGTATGGGGAGTGAATGGGAGACTTTTACATAACTGTATTAATGCCAAGAAGAGTACTAAACTATACAGGACAAATCGCCCTGTTGGAGGAACAAAATGTTATCTTAGTGTTAGGAACATGTTGACTGCACAGAGACTCGCACTGCACTACTGCATTAAACACTCCATCCACCAGGGAAGTTGTGCGTCTTTAAAACAAAGCTTTTGGATTGGAACTGAGGGTTGTATGAAAGAGAAAGGCCTAGTAAAAGTACATGTGGAAAGCTGAGGAGCAGTCCCAATCCCTCACCAAAACAAATTGTCATCATAAATTCTTTACTTTTATTTACCTTTTAATTTGAGCTTCATCAAAACACTTCTGTCTGTCTAGCTACCCAGCCAATGTTTGTGTTAGCCAAGGATCATCAAGTGAGACAAGTAGACCACCCTCAGCACACATGCACACTCAGTAGCGTCAAACAACTAATTTCCAGACTATAGACCCTATCTAGTCAACCTCTAAATTCCCTTAGGCTGTTTGATTGGTATCAAAGGGTAACTGGTGGTTGGTAGAATTAGAAAAAAATCTATCATTGGAATATACAGTGTACAAAACTTAGCCATGACAACTGTTTAAAATTACTCAGCTTGACAGTGTGTTTTAAAAAAAAAAAAAAAACTTTAACGTTTTAAGCTTATCACTTATGTTTTAAGTTTAACATATGAGCAACTGTTGTTCTAAAGGAAACTACATTGATGGTCAACTCTTGGCAGTGAGGAGGGGAGGCTCACTTTCCATTATTCAATAGTTAACATCCATTTTAATGTTTTCCAGCAGCCACTGAGTTGTGGTTATTGTGTTTACCAGTAAAGGGACAAATGTTTTGTAATCTAGACAAGGAACTGGTGGTTCAAGTGTTTGGGTTCTGCTTGCACTTATCATTTTTCAAGGCTAGGAAATTTGACAATCCTTTATGTTCATATAAATAAGGTTTTCATGTGGTTGTAAAACTGTTTCTTACCAGAGCATGCACAAGCCAAGCAAGTCTCCTAATGATACATAGCACATTTTCCTTCATCCTGAGCAATAAATTACATTGATAGCAGTCTAGTTAGGTAGAACTCTGTGGATGACATTAAGACATATCAGATAAGAGCTTAACAAAACAAATACTGATAGTCAAATTAAAATGTAGTAAAAGTTTAGCAACTATTGCCTAATTCTTTCCTTCCAACCATGACAACAGATTTTACTATAAATTAAAGTAATGTCAATGACTGATTATTTATTTTATTATAAGTTTTTGGTGCAGTGCTCTGCAAATATTTGAAAGTAGAGCTTGTGTTCTTGTGTGTACATATAATTTCAAAATTGATAATGCTCAGTCTCTCTTATTCATAAAGAAATTTAGGAGTCATGACATGTTGATGTGTGCAGTATTTCCAGCAAATAATCTCTCTCCCTCTCTCACACACAGTCCAACTTCCAAAAAAAAAGGGACATTTTCCAGACCCTTTCAAAAATCAATGTTCTGCACATTATAACCTTTAAATGAGAATTCCATTGATTTCCCAAACGTTCTGCATAGTTTAATTGTTGAGATGTGAGCAAGGACATTTAGAGTGACTTAATGTCAACTGGTTCATCGTACAGCACCTTCACAAGTCCGATTTCCGTACAGTAATGTTAAATCAGGGCCTGTAATGTTTACAGTGCTAATACAAACATTTATTTACTAGTTTATTATTTGACTGTCCAGTCAAAACATAAGTGCTGTATGCACAAACGGGACCTCAGGCTCTGTCAAGCAGCCTTTAAAACTATGTTAAGTGATTAATGAAGTGTGTTCAGTGCTCTTGTTCCAGCATATTTCCATGAGGCCTTTCAAAGACTTGCAGATCAAACTGCAACAGAACACAAATTAACTGAGGAACATGGCCCATTTTCTCAAGTCTGAGTCAGAGATGAGGAAGACTGAGCCTGCATTGGCATAGTCACATCCACACCAGGACGCTCGGCCTCATTCCCTCTAAAACCTCACTGCAAGCATCAGCTTTGTTGCGAGGTCAACTACAGGGCTGATGGGCCTTTCAGAGTCAAACAGTGGAAATGCTACTAAAATAGAAAAGAAAAATCTACATGTTGGGGGGGGGAAAAAAACCTCCAAAGCACATGGACTCATTTAATTTGACTCACAATAAAGCAACATGCTGGCACTGCTTTGAGAGAGAATGTTCAAGATGTCAGTTGAAAAGGACAACACAGCTCAAACTCACACGTAACCTTTTCTATCCAAAATGCAAAATGTCTTGTTTTTCTGAAAAGGTGCTTTTGACATTTTAAAGTCTTGCTTACTGTGCTGCACTTTGAAAGTAGATAAGAGACAATGCAGTACCATAGAGCTATGAAATTTTCAGAGCTTTGCGGTTTCTTGTTTACTCTTCCATCCTAATCACATCTGGATTTGCTGATAGGGTCTTGGCAGACGTACTGAATGTTTGCATGCACATACTGATCTCAATAAAAGACAATAGAAGTTGGTGAAATGTGGTGTGGGACTTCTCTACTACATAATAGGCAAACTTTCCCAAACAATCTGTAGGTTTCCGTTCCGTTCCGCCAGAGTTGAGATTATATAAAGACTAAAACACATCTAAGAGCAGTAAGATTTCAAACACCCTTTTATTAAGGTCTTTTGCAGCCATAAGATTTTTTCCTCTGGTTTAAACGCTAGTAAGATACTTCCCTTAATATTATATAACAGCCGGTTTAAGGGAAATTGTCACTATCCAAGTGTAGAAGGACTTCCATTTAATATGGGTTTTTACATACTCCTCCATGCAAAAGAACTTCAGACCTGTCATTAAAGCACAACCCTGCCTTTTAATATGGTTTCATATTACTTCCACCTGGCTTCCTGACAAATAAACAGGTCTGAACTATGGGTTCTTTCAATAAGATGTGCATTATAGCGCAGGAGCACTTAGTAAATGAGGCGGACAAGTTGATAAGGTGAGCTTTGTGCAAATGGAGGGAGGTAGGCTAGGTGAGTTTGGCACGTAGTGAGCTGTCTCGATTCCTAGAATCACAAGGCCACATGACTGCAGAGGAGACACACAAAAAAAAGCATATACACACAACCCCATTCATCCCTTCCCAAATCAGTGGATTCATCACTATTATAAGCGCAGAAGTCTCTGCACAAACACACATACCAGAGTGTGTTTCAAAATGAGCTCTTAAATATGTGCCTTCATTATGAAATCCAACAGGCTCAGACAACCGTATTAAATCAAGACACAAGGGTTTCCACCCCACCTCATACTGTCAAACAAAAGATAACTACAAGTTATGAGAAAAGTTTCAAAACTATAAATAAATTAAATCACCAGGAATTTTTCTGTTTATGTATTCTGTTTATGTGTGGCTACATGCCTGAACAGGCCTAAGATGTATCTAATGCTGCATATTTATTGCAAGAAAGGGTTTTGTTGTTTTCCATCCATTCATGTTCTATATAGACAGCCAACAGTCCTGCGCACAGAATAGGGTGAGGAGCTAAGCAGCAAAATGGATGAAAGAAATAAAAAGTTCTAAACTCTATATAAATAAAGAGCAAATTACTCTGAGCCATTAATCAAGATTGTTGAACTATGGCTCTATTAGTGTTTTGCACACGTAGCATCCACTGTCAAGAGACACATCAAAATCGGCTTTGAGAACAGTATTTGAGGGAGGTAAATTACATTCATTGATAATTTTATATTTTTAAAAATAATTTTAGGCCTGGTGTCGCTTCATTAGGGAGCAAAACAAGCCTACAAATCTGTGAACACTTTTACTTTGGACAGCTAAACTTGCTCGCATTTCAGTGACACCCCCGCAAACCATGCAGACAGCTGCTGTGGGAAGTAATTTGTTTTGCTGTAATGAAACTGCAGTGCAAAAATATCCCTCACCTAGACAAGGTCAAGAAGAGGATATGTAAATGTAGCACTGGCAGCCTGCAATCCAAACTTCACTATGTTTTTTTACTGAATCAGCTGGACTTTTCCTCAGAAATACTTTAACAGGATCCCAAAAACAGCCATCATACAAAGAAAATATCAACAAAGAAGTAAACCAAGGAAGAGAAGAAAGCAAAAAATAAAAAGTAAAAAAAGAAATAAACTACCTTCAGAATTGACAATCAACAAGCCACAGAGGCCTGATCAATCACCTGAGAGAAAGAAAAGGAGTCTTACACTCTCCAGGGGCCAGCTGGGGACACCATATGAGTTGAGAAATGTCAGAGGCCAGAAACTGTGTGTGTGTTTACAACAGCAAGCAGGGCAAGTAGACTGATTAAAGTATCTGAATATTTCTGCCAAAACCTTGCCAGACTGCCTTAAATGCCACAATCTTTGGCTTTTCGTTAGTTAGTAACCCAACACACAAACAAATGATGAACATATGAACTTGACTCAAACATAAGACGTGAGAAGATTATAGGGACAACCAACAAGCAAAGACACAAAATAGTTAATCAAGAGTCACTCCATTTCATACATTAAAGCGAGTCTCTACAGCAATTCAAGAACACTATATAAGAACAATTTACTGCATTGTATTCCATGAATTCCACTGAAGGGAAATGCAAGAAAAATCAACTGCTGAGCTCCAGGCACATCTTGATCATGTTAACCAAGCAAAGCTGGAGCGTTTGCTTTGGAAGGGTTACTTTACTGTTGCGACTTACAGAATATGGAACAGTCAAAATAGCTTTAGAAAATACAGGATTTAGCCTTAAGATGGAAACAAGACTCCTATTGTATCAGGAGCTAAGCTCTTCCAAGTCCTACTGCCTGCTGGCCTTTATACTACAAGAAAAGTGCCATCCCTAGTCAAACATAATGAACAGACTACTCAATAATAAGACTGCTGTGCACTTATCACTCTAGTCAAACTTGGAAAAAGACTGTTTAGGAAAATTACCTATACAACTAATAAATGACCCTTCAGATAGTGCACCTATTTCCATATGCTAATAAAAACCTGAAGCACAGTCAGATTCAAATGAGAGGCTGGAGTGGGTCCCAAGCACTGAGTCAAGCTCAAGAGGCCTCTAAAAAACAGACCATCACCAACAGTGTCCCGTTGGGGAGCTATAATTGAACATGCATGTCGATATGGCTGCAAATGCAAGACAAAATCATGTTACTCACTGCAGTGTATCTTTTCCAAGAGAACACAGTGCTTTAGCATACTAAGAAGAATTTCTCTAAAACATCCGGTAATTGCACAATTTTAATCATAGCCAATTTTCATTCTCTGTAATGTTTAGTTAATAGTCCTTTAACGCGTTTACCTGAAGAATACAAACTCGATTCAAAGTTTATTATATCTTAGGCCCATTGTAAACAGCAGTCTTTCATTGTATGCCACATAATGTCATAAATAAAACCTTGGACAAATGCTGTGGCACTGCAAAATGTATGTTCTGTGCTGAAAGTCTGATTGTATTAAAAGATTTTCTAATAAGTCACCGATGCAAGAAAATTAACTGATTGCACTTATGTTTTCTGAAAAGGAAAAAAAAAACAAAAAAACATATGCATTAATACATCTTAAAAAATAGATTTTAGTCTTTAACATCACACAAGAGAGGGCAATGTGGAATGTCTACGCTGTCCAAAGTTAGTTTGACATGTACGACACTTTCCTGTCCAATATGCAGTACATTAATGGAAGCCTACAGCAGGCCAACATAATAGTTGTGGTCAAAAGTTCACAGACACTTCACAAATATGTCTGTCATGGAATTATTATGCTGCCAATGATTTCAGCACCTGTTCTTTATCTGTAGGCAGATAAATTGATTATATAAAATGTTATTAAAAAAAACATGGTGCAAATCTCTTAATTTATTATGGGTTTTTTGAAACCAATACAAGATCAAAATTATACATACAGAGTCAAAAATATACAAACTCTTAATTAGATAATTTAGTGATGCTGACAGTTCCAAATTTTCTTTTAAGTTGATGCCAAGGCCTCTAAGCTGCCTGTTCGTGATCATGATTAACTACAGCTGGTAGCTTCTCTGTGCCAACGTAAAAAGGACTTGTTTAACATCACTCATTGGATTGACCAACTCACTTTTCAATGGGGAAGGAGTTGAAAAAAGGATTTTAGACTTACACAAGTCAGGAATGTCCCTTGGAATAATTTCTAATCAACTTCAGATCCCAAAATGATCAGTTCAGACAACTGTTCATAAGTACAATTCATATAGAGCTGTAACCATGTTGCCAAGATCTGGAAAGAGACCCATATGGTCACCCTCAGCTAAGCAAAACATAGTACACAAATTTAGCTGTTTGGCTACATTGACCAGAGGTTTGTTTGGAGGGGAAAAGGTACAGCATTTAATTCCAAGAACAACTGTGAAGCATAGAGGCTGTAACATCATGCCCTGAGGCTGCTTTGTTGCCAGTGGAACTGTTGCCCTGCACAAAGTGGACAGAATAATGAAGAAGGATTACCTCAGAGTTCAAATCATGAGCTACAACGTTGAAACTTGGACACAACTGTGTTCTCCAACAAGACAATTAGCGTAAACATACATCAAGGTTGGGTTTAGAATGGCTAAATCAGGCTAACATTAAGTCCTGACCTCAACTCCAATATGTGAAAATATGTGGACTGTGCCTAAAAGTCAGATCAGTACCAGGCAGCCAACAAATTTGGTTGAACTCTGGCAATTCTGCCATGAAGAGTGATCAAATATCCAATGAGAATTCTGCCAGAAGCTTGTTGATGGGTACTAATAGCATCTGATCAAGATGAAATGTGCGAAGGGACATTTAACCAAATATTAGGTGTGCTGTATAATTCTGATGCTGTATGCATAATTTTGACCCATAATAAATTTGTGAACCAAACTTTTTATGCCAATAATAATAATAATAATAATAATAATAACTTGAATTTATATAGCACCTTTTAACATACAAAGATAACATCTACAAACAAAGAAATAAAAATAAATCAATTTAAGGACATTTGAACAATTACTTTTCCACTTTCCAAAGATTAGTTTTAAATTATGACTTAAAGGTAAAAAGGAAAAAACAATCACAGAGAGACTGAGGAAGAGAATTCCAAAGTTTGGGGACTATAGCACTTTCCAATAGTGGAAAGCCTTGCGCGAGGAACAGCAAGAAGATTACTACTGATAGACCTGAGAGAGCGAGCAGGGGAGTAGGGCATGAGAAGATCATAAAGGTAGGAAGGAGCAAGATGATGGAAAGCTTTGAAAGTGAGAAGCAATATTTTAAACAATATGAGACTGAACAGGTAACCAATGTAGTTGGAAAAGAATGGGGGTGATGCTTTGTATGGGTGAGGACCCATATATTTTGTCACAGAAAAAAGGTGTAGAAACAATTAACAATCATGCTTGTGATAAGTGTATACAAGCTTTTGACTACATATGTAAACTTGTATACAGATTGCAAGCAAAGTTTGCATTTATCATCTTCGCTTTGTGACACTATCTTTACCTCTCTCTCTCTCACACACACACAAACACAGACACACTGACCTTTCTCTTTGTTGCTTTTTATACACATGTTGCAAAAAAACTCAAATAATTCTTTCATGATTAAAGATTTTAGACTGTGACACCATTATAATAGCAGACATCATACAGTGTACCCTTCCTTTCCTTGGCAAACCCTGGGCCCAACTTTAAAATGCTGCTTACAGACCAACCTTCTGAGAGAATATCATTATCATTATTTTTCCTCCCAAAATATCAAATCCCTTGGCCTGTTAAAAATACCTTATTAATAAAATTTTATTGTAGCCAATACCAAAATCACAAACCGATAACTTTTATTTTAACTTAACATTTAACAAATTCAATATAAATATTTTTATTTATTTGAGAGATACTCTCATCAGAAACAATTCACAACATTATGTAAATAGTGTTATATGCACAATTCCTAAAAAATAAAGAGGGATATGTGATTAATTGACTACAGTTAACAATGCTCAACATTGACGCTTTGACTTTATGCACCTTTATTTTATTTTTTGAAAAGGCTGAAAAATAACTAAATATTTTTAAATGTTTACATAATGGGGAAAAGGTTTCTGGGAGTTAAATTTTTTTTACATTAAAAGTGAAGCTGATCAGTCAGTAGTGCAGTATTTAGAAAATATTATTGCAGTGAGCCAGAGGATCTACAAGTTTACATCAGTGCTACATTGTCAAAGTGTGGGTAATAGAATTATCTGATATACACACGTGGACAAAATTGTTGGTACCCTTCAGTCAATGAAAGAAAAACTCAAAATGGTCACAAAAATAACT
>JBBPDA010000009.1:18045172-18064918 GCA_037974385.1 Arnoldichthys spilopterus
TGCCCGGGCCGGGACTCGAACCTGCGACCTTCAGGTCTCAAAGGCAGTGTCCTAACCACTAGGCCACCACTGCCCCTAACTGCCTGGTTAGTAACAGGTTCATGAACACAAAAAGCAGGCATGTTAGGGATGTGCAATGACCAGTGCCATAACATTAGCAAACACTGGCCCCATTTCTGGTATGGACTTCTGAGAGCAAGAAATAATGCCCATTCAGTAAACGGCTCATCTGCATTAAACTGAGTAAGCGTGTGGAGGGAGAACAGGTACGGTCAGTCACACCTGCTGTGGGGTCATTCGCAAGCGTGTTGTCCAAGGCACTGGTTACAGACTGGAATAAGTTCATCTTCATGGTGGGACCTAGGGGGAATAAACACACAAGGTAAAACATAATGGAAACAGTATTAGAAATTTTGCAGAGTTTGTGCACTCAACCTGTTTATTACAGAAAACATCTGGTGTTTAGTCAAAAAACATGAACTTGGGGAACACAAGACTGTGGTTAAAGGGGCCATAGAGACCTCAACTGATTTAGAGTAACCTACAGATGACACAAAAGTATTCATGGAGACTGAATAAAAAAGGACTGTAGAAAACTAGCTACTGCGATGTGCGACAACCTTCAAAAATCTGCTGGCAGACACATACACATTCTAAATCACTTTCACCTCCTATAATCATTTTATGACACATGATCTACAGCTCGCAGACAAGCTCATTATCACACAAGTCAAACTTATTTAATTATAGGAATTTAGTTTCCTGCCTAGACATATGGTTATGGTTCTGAATAGAGGGCAGAATTTGTGTTAAAGTGAACAGAGGTCAGTCCGTGAGCACACTGTGTTTGGTTGTAAACAGCTAGCGAAGTGCAGCCACAGTCCGGGGCCGTGTGTCCTACCATATTTAGTAGGTACGGGATCAGGCTGGAAGGTGAAGTGTGCCGCATGCCTCGTTTGCGTTTTCGGCCTGGACGTGCAGCTCGGGGACAGTCTGAGCTGAGTTATCCCATAACTGCTGTGCACACAGGAGGAAGCGGAGCTCACACTCCTGAGTAAAAGCCGCAGCGCCGCCATCATACACACGCACACCGAGCAGGAAGACGGCGCGTGACGTCAGCGGAGGAGCCGAAGAAGGCTGCGCGGATTGGCTGAAACGGTGGGCGGCTCTTAAAGAGAACCCTGCGTTCATCACAAGGGACAGAATTTAAGTTATAATATCATTATAGAACATTAAGTAGACTAAAATGCTAAAATGATTAGTCTAGTGTAGTATTACAAGTTTAAAATGATTTTGAGTCAGTGGTTCACTTAATATAGTTTTTTAAAATGCTGTTAAATCATTATAATATTATTATAAAACGTTAGACACACTAAAATGCTAAACAAAGTGGTGTGTTTGATTTGTCTCACATAGTACTAAAAGTCTACACTGATTTTGAGTCAGTGGGTCACTCAACATAGGAGCTACTGAGCAAAAATCAAGACTTTCATTACAATGCTGTTTAATCATTATAACTCCATTATACAAAATTAAGCATGCTAAAATAATAATGAAAAGTGGTGTGTCGGATTTGACCAGTGTAGTAACACGATTCTGTATCGATTTTGAGTCCCTAAGTGAAGCCGTTGTGAATGTCTGTCGAATATCCAATGTAAAAGTAACTTCACGGCAGTTCTCTTTCTGCATTTTTCACATAACATCAGCTACATCCTAAAAGCAGATATTCTCAACAGATGAGAGATTGGTACAGTGCCCACTAGTACACGTTTTTACAGAAACGAATGAATACAAATTTTTAAATTCACTTTAGTTATCCAAAGAATCTAAGAAATCAGGACTCAGTGGGTTTACTATATATATATATATATACCTAACTCAATTCCCTATGTCTCAGGAACAGACGCTGCCTTGATGGCACCATGTTTTTCTACAATCCTGATATACACCTTATAATCAATGGTCCATTCACTTCCTGCTCATCCATGCCTTGGCCACTGATGCACCCCATACCATCACAAATGTTGACTTTTGTACTTGTCACAGATAATAATGGTTTTCATCTTTGGCTCAGAAAACATTACATCCCTTTTATCTGAAACATGATCTGACCATAGCACACAGTTCAAGTTTTCAGTCTATCTGAGATGAGCTGGGGCCACAGAACTCGCCATCATTTCTGCATAGGATTGATGTACAGCTTCCAACTTATGTAATACAGTTTCACAATTTGTCAGTTAAATAACAGTTACATGAATTAACATAGATTTTTAAAATTGCATTTAGGAAAATATGGCACTTTTTTGGAAATGGATCAGGTAGAAATTATTATGGATTTAAAGATTCTCCTTCCTGTCACATCTCCCACTTCCACTGCTGATTCATTACAAAAGTACAAATTAACTGCCACTCCCCATGCTAGTCAACATACTTCCCGCTCAGCCACGCCTCTATACCACATCGCCCCTCTCCTAGTAGTCCTAACATTTTTTAGCACATTTTAAAACAGGACTTGTTATCTAAAGCTATGTGATGAAATTACTCCAAGTATAATGGGTAAAATAACTGTAAAGCATGTTATATCTAGCTCTGTGGACTTCATGTTTTGTTGTGCTCCATGCTCAATGGCCTCTTCATTATTCTTCTTGTTTATTAGTTCATAGTTGCTTGACAAATAGGACATACCCAAAACAAATCTTATTTATTGGTGGGTGAATTGTTTAATTGCACATATCCCAAGGTTTCTTCCTACTGCTAGGGAGTTTTTCCTTGCCTGTTGCCCTTGGCTTGCTCTTTGGGGGCTCGGACCTGGTTTCTGTAAAGCCACTTTTTGACAACGTCAGTTGTAAAAAGCGCTATACAAATAAACTTGACTTGATATATACTGTGTATAGTCAGTGCTTTGAGTCATGCCTAACAATACCCCTAAGCATAAATAATTCTAATTTGACGTTGTGTGGTTCATTGTATTTAAAACAGATTATTGGTTAGAGTTAAGACACCCATGTGTGCAGAGTCAACTATCAAACTCACCCTGGTAAAATGCTGTTTGATTACTTTAAAAAACGCCTTTATAGCAGAAAGGCACTGCTTTATTATGCAAAAACCAAATGTAGATGAGAACTAAAGGAAGCATAACCATTAATAGAATTAAGCAAAATACTACATGCCTCTGTGCAGTATCCATCTATACTGTGGTCTCTGTGGCGGGGACTTGGGTATATTCTTGTTCTTTCCACTGTCCTATGTGCTTCTATTCCCTGAAGGCCATAAACTCACACACAACTAAAGTAGAACGTTATTAATTTGGCCTCAAAAGTAACATGGACAAAAAGATAAATGTCTAACGGTTGAGTATCCTGTATGGGGTACGTTTATTTGTGAGGACATAATAGATTAACATATAGACAGAAACAGAAGGGAAACTGACAGTTTAAAAAATGATTAAAGAGAATGTGTGTTTGTTACAATTACCCTTTAAACTGCAATAAAAAGAAGAAGAAGAAAAAAAAAAAAACAAAGATGAGAACAAAATTGACAGACCACAGGTTTCTTAGAAAAGAAACGTAAAGGAAGGTTCGCTCTTCTCATCTCAGAAAAATGAATTGGCCAAGTCAAATGTCAAAATTATACAGAACTCCGCCTGTTTTCACAAGACATCAAAAAGAGTCTAGCCACATTTAGGACCCTCTTCACTTCCATGTGGACTGGCTTGAACTCTTGACACACTCAGAAACATCAAGCTTCTTTCCACTATTACACATTTTTGCAAGGTTCTGTAGAGACAGGACAGAAAAAGGTTCAACATTTGATAAACAAAAGAACTGCAACTCTGTATTTGTAAGTCATTACATCGTAACAGAGGTGACAGAGTTTAAAGATACTTACACTAGCAGCTCTTGCAATACTGTTAGGAGACTGCAAAGCAGCCAACTCATTAAGAATCCTCTTTAGGTCATTGTTGCAGGTTTCTGTAAAAAAAAAAAAAAAAAAAAAAAGAAATAACTTTTGTACTGTATACTATACTGTGATCAATCCATGTCTACAAATTTGCACATGTAAACGCTTAAAACTATTTGGAAAATGCACAATGGTCACCTGTCTCAGGAGGCTTCTGAGGCTGCAGCTTTAAGTATTGATGGTCAAGAAGTTCCGCAATTGAAATCCGTTCTTTCGGATTCCGTATCAGACAACTCTAAGTAAAGTGAAGAGTGTTTGTTTTTATTTGCTTTATAATGATACACTATGATATGCTAATTTTATATAACCAGCCACTGTAAAATTGAACACAAAACAAACCTTCAGTACATCTAGTAGATCCTTCTCAGCAATGTCAGGAAAGTCAATCTCATGGGATGGATCAATAATGGCATGTAGCTTGGTGATCTGGTTGGTGATATTTTGGAAAGGCGTTTTCCCATAGGTCATGCAGTACAGGATGCAGCCAAGTGACCACACGTCACCTTTTGGGCTGATCTGTGGACCACAAAAATATACATGCAACTGTGCTCATAAAGGGAACTATAAAAGGAGACTGGACAATGGGCATAGTAATGACAATGTAAAGTTAACATGGGATGCGCTAACATGGGAACTGTGGGCTGATTTCAATGTCTGAATTTTTATGTACATTTCTGCTGGAGACACTATATAAACATTTATAAAATATAGAAATTGGGACATAAGTTCCACACTCAGATTGAGAATTTCAGTTGCAGCTACAGAGATTACAAAAAAACCGAACATATATGTAAACTTACTGATAATTTAAAAGATTGCAGCTCTTATCATTGCAACACATACCCATATCAATTTGCCACATTATAAAATATCAGAATGTAAATATAATTTACCTTTGATTTTGGCTTTCCACCTTTAGAAGAAGTGTCTTTTATTGCCTCTGGTGGCATATAGTTTAGAGTTCCCACCTGAAGAACAGTATTACAGCTGTAAATTCTGCACAAAGCAAGGAAGCAACTTGCTGTACCAATTAAAAATGTCTGCACTAACCTGTGAGTCCTTCACAACACTGGTCATATCAGGCTGAATGTGGTTGGCTATGCCAAAGTCAATTAGCTTCAGAGAGGCATTCACAATCACAAAATTAGCCGGTTTCAAGTCACTGTGGACAATACCTTAAAACAAGAGAATCAGAAAACAGTTAAAAGAACAAACACCTAAACAATATTTTTATAATTTTGTAGAGCTGTCAATGTATGATCACCATGTCTGTGGATGGTCTGTACTGCCTCTAACATATTCCTCCAGTAGAACTTCCTCTCTAGTGAGTTCACAGTTTTGCGGTTGCGTAACCAGGTGTTGAGGTCCAGGCTGCCACACTCCATCAACATGTAGATGTATTGATCAGTAATTTCACTGTAAACACCCAGAGCATAAAGGAATGAAGAGACATGTGTCCTATATGATATTTTGGTTGAGAACATTTTTCTAATGTTTTTAGAAAATCCTCCTCAACATTTATTGACCATACACATTGCCACAAGTGCCATTGGGACAGTAGAAATACTCACTAATCATAGAGCTTGATGATTTGGTCACTGTACTGCTGTAGGTGATTTAAGTGCTCAATCTCATTCTTGTAGCTTTCAATTGTTTGGGCATCTGCCTCCTCCAGGTTTACATACTTCACTGCATATAGTTGCTTCTTCTGGTCCAGGACCTGATATACCTGAAATGGCAGTGCATGCCATAGTTTCCATCACCAAAGTATAAAGCTACACAAGTGTAATTAGCATGCATAAACTACATAAATAATTAGAGAGACTTCATCAGTCAAACAATACCTTACTGGAACCACCTCTTCCTATCATCTTCAGAATGAAGAACTGCCTGCCTTTAATTGTGATGGAATCATTGGTGAAAACATTGACACACCCCTGAAAGCAAAAAAATCAATAATGCTTAGTTATCAGAGTCCATCTGAACTAAGAGTAACAGCAAAATAGTATAAACTCTTAACCCTAATTTCCGGATAACGGGATCATAGATGAATTATACAGAAGTGCTAGTGCTTCATTAATTCATATTTATTGAAGTTGAATCTGGCTGTGTATTACCAAAAAAGTAAACAAAACACTAGCAAATACAGTTTGTGTATCTAAGGACAAATCTTCTATTGAAGAGGTGGCTCCTACTCAGTGTAGGAGGAGAACAGCACACCTCTATGTTTTTAAATAATAGTTTTACATCTTCATCCTGGGGTTGGATTGCAAGGATAATGTTGGAAAAACAACAGGTTTTTGGGTTAAAACTGAACATTAGGCGCTTTTATTTTTTTCTATTTATTTATTTAATATCAAAGATGTTATGGAAAGCAGTAATGACATATATACCTCTTTATTGTTAATTTCTGTTTTTTCTATTTTGCACGATGATCAGATTTATTATACAGAACCCATATTGAGAAAAGATGGAATTTTTAAAAAATTCAATAAAAACAAGAATGTGCAATTCTGTTAACTCTATAGAACTTTTATGTACAAAAGTTTAAAGAAAAGATTTCCAACGTTCTGACTAATCAAAGTTTGAATTTGATGTCTGCAACACTCAAGAAAGTTGAGACAGAGGCACATTTATCATTGTGTTACATCAATTTTACTTTAAGTTACACTATTTAATTGTTTGGGAACTGATGAGACTAACTGTTGGAGATCTGCAAGTGGAATTGTTGCCCATTCTTGTTGATGCAAGAGGTCAACAGTTTGGGGTGGCAGTTGTTAGATTCCCCTCTTCATGAAGCTCTGTTAATTTTCAATAGGAGACTGATCTTGACTGCTGGCAGGCTGGTGAAGCATGCATACTCTGTGTCTATGAAGCCAGCACATGCAGAATGAGGTTGGAATATTCTTACTAAAATAACCAAGGACTTTCCAGGAAAAGTGACCACCTTGACACAATAGGTCTAAAATTTTAAATCCCAAAATATACCTTCATGTCAGTGGAACCTTCACATCCAGCTGTGTTTCTGTATGGAAAATCAATTAACCAATGAACGTACTGTAGATGACTAATGTCCTAAATTCTTTGTATTCTTGTTTAGAGAAATGTTGTTTCGGAACTGACAATTCTATCAAGATGTTTGGCACAAAGTGGTGAGCCACAACCCAGCTTTGCTTACAGACACTGAGCCTTTGGTGAATACTCCATTTATACTTAAATCATGATCTCCTTATCCATTGTCTGCTAATTTGCTTATTGTGGAATGTTTTAAAATAGCATAACTTGAATATTCTATAAACCTTTTGCTCTTAATATGCTCCATCCCAACTTTGTCTTGCAGGTGTCTATTTGCTCTATCTATTCTATTCCAAATTCAATTCCATATACCATGATATATAGCAAAATAGTCAGAAAGTTATTATAATGTTACCATAATTATGCCCAAACTGCACAGTAGACACTAGTCCAGATACAGAAAAACAGGACCAAACCATGACACTTCCAGTGCTACACTTCCCAGATGGAATAAGGTTCTTATGCGTGAAGCAGTGCTTTCCTTTCTCCAACCATAAAAATTTTAAGAAAAAACTTCTCTTATGGGCTCATCAATTTAAAAAAATCCTTAGCTAACTCTAGACAGGCAGCAATGTCCTTTTTGGAGAGCAGTGGCTTTCTCCGTGCAACCCTGCCATGCACACCAATATTGTTCAGAGTTCTGTTTATTGTGGATTCATGAACATTAGCATTAGTCAACATGAGACACACATTTAGTTGCCTTGAAGTTACCCTTTGTTCCTTAGAGGACTGTTTCACATCTTGCTCTTGAAGCGATCTTTATTGGTTGACCACTTCCGGCAAGCAGAACAACGCTCTTCAATTTCCTCCCTTTTTACATCTCCCACTGGGGATGGTGGAGTCCAAACTAGAGATGGTTTTGTAACGTTTTCCAGTGTGACAAGCATCAACAACTCTGTTTCGGAGGTCCTTATAAATCTTTTTTATTCGTGGCATGATACACATGTATTTCAAAGATCTGACTTTTCTAGCTCACAGGGTGCCCACTCGCACTTAATGGTCATCCAATGACTGAAAACATCGGACTCTGATGTAACCTTCAAATTAAGAGCTAATCCTAGAGGGTCACATACTTTTGCCACTCACAAATACTGGAACATTTCCCTTAATAAACAAAGGAACTTGTATAATACTTTATTTTCAATTGTTTAATTGCATTGTCATAACTATTTTTGCTTGTATAAAAATCTGAGGTTTTAGATAGTAATTCTGCAGAAATAAAGTAAATTCTAAAAGAGTTCGACTTTCAAGCATTAGTGTATTTAGTGCTGTGAAAATTAAAAAGCGCATTGTAGGAATAAGACTGCCCTTTGTTTACCTGTGACGTCTGCTGCACACAAGAGTTCTGACTTTGTGGAGTGCAGGGTAACTGTGCTTGGCTGACTCTCTGAGCTGTAGATGGAACAGCTACAACTGCTGGTCTCTGCTTCACCACAGGTGTAACAAAACTAGTGAAAGTAATAAGAGAAGTCAAATTAAAAGTCCATCTGAAGCAAATAAATAGTTTAATCCATAAGGCTCTACTGTGTTGTCACCTGTTTGGTTTAGTGTCTTTGTAGTTGGGTGTCTGACTGCTAATGGCTGGATTTAACCTGGGCGGCACCAAGGCAGAGGGAGTTCTTAGTGAGTTAAATGGCCCTGGAGTAGGAACAAGACATACAGCTGGCTTTTGTTCCTGAAAAAGAAAATTTAAATATTTTTATAATTTGAAAATAATGTATTATTATTAATCGAGAATACTAGCATAAGTTCATAAAAATACAAACATAATATTGCACAATTCCACCAGAAGTACAAGTGAACAGCTAATTAAAGCATGTGCAAGCATAATCATACCTCTGGAGATGCATATCTGTTGATACGTGCAGGAATCTTCCAGTCTGATGAAGTCTCCAGAAAAGTAGGCTTGGGTTGCCCATTATTAGTGGAAACCCTCAGTGGAGTCTGTTCTTCCCTTTTTGCCTGTTCATTCAGAGTTCCTGCTGCATCTGTAAAAAGAACCACTGGCATAAATAAGGAATTTTATCAGCTGATATCTTTATATAGGATGGTGCAACCTAGAAAAAGTGATTAACCTGCAATACTCTCTTTATCCTCAGTTGAAAGTAGCTGAGATTTTCCAGACTTTAAATTCTTTAGTGCCATCTGAAGAAGTTCAACAGGCTTTGCATTTGATGCCAAAGCCTTCTGTAGAATGTAAACACTTTTCTTAACATTACCTGAATAAACAAAGAGAGAGCAAAAAACAGTTTAGCATGTTTAAAATATATTTATGGATTTACATAACAGTTATTTAAACATGTATTGTAATGTACAAGAGTATCCACAGTTTCTAACAAATGAATTCAACACCGTTAATGCACTCTCTCTGCAGAATCACTTGTTCAACTGCACACACACAGCTTGTACAATCTCTATAGAAAAGTACTGCCAACAGAATAGGATGCTTTGAAGAAACCACATGAGTTTAAGGTCACCATACCAATGCCAAATGCCGGCTATTAAGCCCCACCCAATCACTGGTCTATGTAGCATTAGAACACAATTTTTGAATTAATAAAGCCCCATACATTAACTATGAGCGTTCCTGGTCCAGACCTAATTATTCAACAGCAGTACCTGACCTTAATAATGCTCTTGTAGCTAAATATTGGAACATCTAGTGCAAACAATTGTGAGAAAAGAAGAGGCTGTTCATGCAGCTGGGGAGCTGAATAAATACTCTTAATTTAAGATGAAACACTAGATGAGCAGATGACACACTGTTTGTAATTAAATCGGTAAATAGAAATCATTTTCTGATATACACCAACCTCGTGAGTGTTCAAACTCGGCATGAGCAATATGCACAAAAGCAAAAGCTTTGCTATTGGTACTGGCAATGATGAAATTATCTTCAGCATCATCAGGATCTTCAATTCTACAGAGAAGGGGATATGCAACAATGTATCCAACAACATCCATATGTGCATATATGGCAAGACAAGTACATGAGGTAAACTTGTATGTATGTATTTACCCTTTCAACTCTGCATATCGGATCAGCATTCGAGCATAGCTTTCAGTTTTGCTATGCTGCGCCAAGGGAAGCCTGGAGAACACTTTAGAGTAACAATCCAACAGTTTACAGAGAAAAGCGGCATCTGTGCGAGGGTCACCAGTCTTCTCCAAGTTTGTGAGATATATGAAGCAAGTTTCAGGGGAGTTTGAACTAATTATCTGGTTCATGTTGCCAGTGGTATCTGAAAAGAAAATGATGAATCTCTGAATTATTACTTGAATAATTAAACGGTAGTGATAAAGTCATTACTGAGGAGCAGACTATAAAAAATATAGAAATAATGATCCTGATCAAAAACAACTATTAGCAAAGAGGTACCATCCAGTTTAGTGGCATCTTTCTTATCACGTCTGTGTAGGAGTGTCGTAGTGGAGTCCGCCTCAGCAATGTCCTCCCAAGGACGCTGCTCCGGACTAATAACAGGTGGCTACACAAAATATACAGAAGTACAGAACAACATTCAAATCTCTTCATGAAAATGGAAAAAGACTGTATAAAATAAATGACATTTTTATTATTATTACTGTTACTATAGCTATGGTCATTCAAACAGGAAGGTTGTCATGGATTCCATACCTTCAGGTTCAGCAAGTTGTAAGAGTCTCCATCTACAGAACTCTTCTTTGAGGAGGACAGAGAGAACACGGAGCATGAACCTGAGCGATATGTCGGCCTAGGAACAAATCACTGGTCAGACTTGGCAAGATCATATTAAAATTCAATAACATGATAAACAGTATCACACAGATGTAAATGTACTTACCTACTGCCAAGGCTAGGAGGCTCCTGTTTACAAACAACATTCTCATTTTCAGGAATAGACAGTGGTATCATGGGAACCCTCCCAGGCTACAAGAGAAAATAACACCAATTAGCTTCTGCATCTATATTTCAAGTCATATTCTTTGAATAAGAACAAACTTAATTTTCAGTCTTACCATGGCCAGAGATCTTTTGTGTTGTAAGCTAGACTTCCATACAGGGAAGTGGTCATCTTGTGGACTGTACTTCTGATCAGCTCTATAATGCCAAAGAAATACTGTGTATATGCAACCTAAATATTTGTTACAGCAATGCGATGCTGACATATATATATATATATATTACAAAAAAAACAAAGACTGGTTTCATACCCTAGAGAAAAGCTGCTGGCAAGCTGGAAATCACATGATGTATCTGATTTTCCAGAGCCACTTTTACTAAATGAACCGCTTTTCATGGGTTCTTGTGCATTTTCATGTGCGGTCACTAAAACAGTAAACAAACACATTTCCTTGGTCATTCAAAAACAGTTAATATCAATAATTCTAACAATAATAAATAAATGTAGTATATGTGCATCTTAAGATATTAAATTATTACAGAAAACAACCTGCTATATTCTCTTTATCCTCTTGGAAAAGAAAACGTCTTCCCAATTTAAGATTCTTTAAGGCAGCTTCCAGGCTTTCTAATGGTTTAGCACCCATTTCAAAAGCCTTTTGGAGGATCCAAGCACTTTTCTTCTCATTGCCTGTTGAAAAACTGAGATTTTAATCATCGTGGCTAATGCTACATGAATAAAGGAGATTGCTGGATTTAAATGTTTAAAAAACATGCAGATATTAACTGCTTGTTCTTCAACAAGTTCTCTTTTTACTTTTCATGCATTTGAAATCTGTGAGGTATCTGCACTACTTTGCTTTTACTATGCTCTCATGACAATAAAATAAAGTTCCAGTATTTAAGATGACACTTTATTTATCCATTGAGGGAAACTAGGTAGTTCCAGCAGCTTACATACAAGAAAAACAATAAACACAGAAAGCATGTATGTCATTTTCATTTCTAAAATAAAGCCATATTTGGACACTAAACATTACTAAATATAACCATTGTAGTGCTCTTTCAGCATGAGTATTCTTACCTTGCAAAAGCTCAAACTGAGCATAAGCAATGTGGACAAAGGCAAAATCCTTGCAGTGGGATTTTGCAATCTCAAAACTATCCTGTGCATCACTGACATCTTGGATACTGTTGGAGAGAGAGAGTGTCACTTCAGGTAAAGCTCAACCAATTTAGATTCCCATCAGTTTTTATTCTGTAACATATGTCTTTTAAATTGCGGCGTTCTCAACGAAGAATGAAACGCGGAGACTTACGCTTTCAGCTCTGCAAATCTGACCAGCATCCTTGCATAGCTTACATTCTGGCAGTGTTTTCCCAAAGGCATGCTTGAAAAAACTCGAGTGTAAAAATCAATCAATTTGGAGAGAAGACTGGAATCTGTGTGAGGATTGCCTTTCTTCTCCAGGTTAGTCAAAAAAGTATGACATGTGTCTGGTGAATTTGAACTGATGATCTGATTAATATTGTCCGTGTCATCTAATAAAAAAGAAACAAATGATGATATAGTTAGAATATCTAGATAGGACTTACATTTTAACGCCAAACAATCAACACAAATATGAGGCATCTGTTGCTTCTTCAGAATTACCGTCGTTGTAGTATCTTTTGATCTTCTCTAGCTTCTGACACAGCATGGCTAGCTGTAGCTGCCGGTCAGTGCTCTCCTCCTCATCCATACCTAAAAACAGACAGTGATTCTTCCCTCAAAACAACACTACCGAAGCGTGCATTCATACTATATCACTTGGGCTGCTAAGCATTTAGCTGATGTGGACACAAGACACTGTTGAAAAAAAACAGAACGGAGACTGTGTATTGTGCAAAAAGCTAATTTGCTAGCGCTTTATTTGCTATGGAGCTAAATGACTGATATCGGTTGAAAAACTTGCATTATACAGCAATTATATAAGCAATTATGCTAGTCTCCTACAACAAATCTTTAGCTGCCTTAAAATTACTTTTTTTTAGCACCCGAGACCTTTATCAGAGCTGCTATGCTAATACCCCAGCTAGCAGTAGCGTTAGCTACCAATAGTCACAACAAAAAACAAACTGAACCGTAACGTCAGCAGTTGTCATTTTCCAAGACTTTAAATGTATAATCTTACCGTCGCCAGTACAGGAGAACTTCGTAAAAACGTGTTATTAAAGTATTATGGTACAATATTTAACGGTTTCACCGCACTTAACTGCGTTTTGTCCAACAGAACTTTCAAAACCTCCACCAAACCCAAACAGCGCGCTGCCATTGGTCCGTTTGAAACTCCGCCCCGTTTCACTCTTAATCGAAAAGACGCCCTCTAGAGGTCTTATTATGTATGTACAATATAATATTTCACCACGAACGCCGAGGGCATGCCACCGTTTGCCATAAAGATGTGGGAGCTAGGTGTAGGGCACTATGTATTGGGAACGACACAGCAACTACACAGCAATAATCTGACGTGAGAAGATGGGTCGTTGAGTTTGCATGTAGTATAAGGGCAGTTTTACTGCAGCATGATGTATTTAAATGACACACTGCAGCACATGGCCATTCATCAGGTTTTCAATTCACAAAAGTATGAAAAGCTAATCAAAATATTTGTTTTTACATTTTTTATTCTTGTTTCCATTGATGATGAGAGGTGTGGATTGTCCAAAATAATCAAATTTGCCTATTTTTAAAATCAAATAATTGTACTCACTTTCATTTCATAATTTAATTGTGCTGGACAGTGCTTTTAGAGAAGGAGACACAAGGTCAGTATTTTTTTTGCTGAGCAGGGAGGCCCTGGCAATGTTGCCCTGAAGTGCACCACACCTTTGTAACTCACATAGGTGAACACTTACCTGGATTTGTTTATCTGAAGAATAAACAAGTGTATAAATACAAACAGTGAAATGTTATTTCAGAAGGTATATTTTATAACATTTTGCAATTTCAGGTCATAATAGCATGTGCCCTCCTCAAAGCCCCCCCTTTTTTGATTAGTGACAGTGTGGCCCCAGAGGACAAGCCTGAGGATTATGGGGCAGAAGATGTGGAGAAGAAGAATTTGGAGACATTCAGTGGTGCATCCTGGCATAACCAACTGTCAGCAGAGGTGTCTGCCCTGGAGAAGGTACCCCCTGACCATGATAATTTTTAAGAAGTTGTAAAGTTATGATTCCTATTTACATCAAATACTTTGATATTGTTTGTGTTCAAAAATAAGTTTTTTTTAATGTTTCTGAAAACATTTTAGTGACATGGCAGCTGTCAATTGAATCAAGTCCTGTCAATAGATGATGTGGTGAACAGGGCAGAGATCCATACCCCAGATGATGTCCCACTAACAAAGGACACCAGGGTCTTTAAGGTGACAGCACATCCATGTCCAGCAACACCATCAGTAACTCACTACACACCTGCTGTAAACAATTTTGGGTTATTATTGTAAATGGCTGTATCATTTTTAGAGAAATATTTTAATTTTTTATTCCACAAATGTGAAAGTAGTTCTGACTGTATTTTTTAATCCTTACAGCTAATGTATTTTCCTAAATAGATTGCATATTTAAAACGTTTTAAGGTTTAGTGTCCCATGACAGTAAGGGGTAAAGTGGGCTAGTGGTTAGGACACCACTGAGGTACCCTTGAGCAAGGTATCGTCCCACAACACTGCACCCCGGGGGCTGTTGATAGCTGCCTGCTGCCCCACGTGTGCACGTGTGATGGGTTAAATGCAGAGGTTGCATTTTGTTGTGGTGCTTGAGTGTTTTCACAATGACAAATAGTCACTTTCAGTTCACTTACAATTATCAGTTCTATTTAGGTGTAATGACGTCTTGTCTTATTTTACCTGCAGATCTTTAGGTTTGAAACAATCTAAACAACTTATGCAATTCACACAGTCCCCACTAAACCAGAAAGTAGTGATTATATATATATATATTTATATACTGGTCATGCAGTGGCCCTCGGGGTCCAGCGGTTTTAGACAGTTGATCAGAAGACTCAGAACACACACACCTAGAAATTAATAACACAGTAACTACAACATAGTTTCAGGTTTTTATAGCGACAGAAGAAAACAAGCTTTCTTATATACCACCTTCTCATTTCTTAACAACAGGAACTTCTGTGACTGAAGCATAGTTTAGACAATAAATAACTATTTGAAAAGTGACAAGCAACACAGAAAGGTCAGTCATCATCCAAAATGAAGACATTTAAGACAATCTGAACCAGAACACATGAAACACATACATGTGTGGAGCACTCTTAGTAGTGGAATGCAATATGATGTGTGATATAACTACATGACACAAAAAAGTATAACCTTTCTGCTTTATTACTCACCACCATTTATCTTTGAACTATAAGTCAGTAAAATGCTAAATCAAAAAAGACAAATTAAATGTGGCATTAAATAGAGATGCCACTGATGATATTGGAATTCTATTGGCATTGGCAGATAATTGTTTTTAAAATGATCAGCACTGGGCAGATGTTTTGAAACATCGGTCAAGTCTAAGATTTCCTAAAATTTTACTGAAAAAAAAAACCTTTTGTAAACCTACAGCAGGAAATTTTATTTATTTGTAATGTTAATCCAGCCAATTTCTACACTTTATCATTGTGTATGTATCAACAATATTAAATGTGAAAAACAGACATTTAATATGGAGATCAGCATCAGCTCAGAATTCTCATATCTGCATCCTCACTAATAAGCATTGCTCATATTAAACACTATTGCTTCATTCAATTGGCCGGCCTTGTTTGGGTGCTTCAAATTTCCGTAGGGTTTCATCCCACTGGGTAAACTGTTTTGATAAAAGAAACATCTGGAAAAACATTAAGGAAAAATGTGTGTCTTTATATTTTCAGTTGCTTAGTGCCACAAAGACTATGACCACATGACTATCATGTGAGTACTGTAAGAAAGAATGATAGAAAAAAGCCCCTTTTTACATCTATAACACTTGTTATTAACAGTCTTAACATTAACAAAGAGCTTTGTGTAAAGAAGGATACCATTTTGTTGTATTCTTCAAACAGCCTTCTCACTTCTGCAGATAACTCTTCATTTTGGTCCTATAAAGTATAACCAGTATTAAAAATATTTTCCACCTTTTAACAAAACCACAGATTAAAGAATTAAGGCTATTCATTAAAGAAACTGAAAAAACAACATAACCGAGTTCCTACAGCCAGTGAACTAACATTAAGTGTTGTCAACTCTACTTCTTTTTACACTCTGGGCATTTTTGCAAAGCACACAGACCTCATTGTTCCATTTTCAGCAGGGCTTCATACATTGCCCTAGTTTTTCAGAAGGCTCAAGTTGTGTGCCTGAAAAAACGCTCCACTTCTAAAATGTTCCAGTAGAGTGTAAGACCATGCAGAGGACAGAACATGTTGCATGTGATGTCAAAGACCCACACATAGTGAAATCCCAGGGTAAACCTTTGTCAGACAGGAAATTATCTAAAGTGTGGAATCAAAACACAAAAAAGTGGTCCCAAAAAACTGCATGCAAAGATCTGCCAATCAATCTCAAACATAAACAAATGACCTGTCTGGTTATTCTGACACTACCACTTTTACTGTTAGCATTGTCTTAACAGGCTTTATGAAATGTTGTTACTGTCTGCTGTTTATTATTAACGCTTATATACTTTGTCTATTGGGTTAACAAGTTTGGCAAGGTTTGTTATGGTGTGTAACTTAGCAAGTAGTATCTTAGTAGAATGACAGCTGTTAATGGGTTTAGCCCTCGAGACAGAAGAAAAGACATGGACTACAAAGCACTGTTGTTCGTCGCTCTACTTTTAGTATTCTTTCTCAGCCCTGGAATTCAAACCATTTTGTAATGCTACCAAAAGTATATACTTCCAGCGCCGAAGTGAGTGGCAGCCCAACCAGTAGCTCTGTCCTTTTTTTTCCCTCTTTCTTTCTTATACAAAATTCTCTCGGGATCAATAAAGTATCTATCTACCCATTGATCTACTTCAGAACCTTTAGTCAAGAGCAGCCTTAGCATACAGAGTTGTATACTATGTGTAGAATATGGAAAACGTTGTGTTACCTGCTGCTTGATGTGAATCTGAGACAGACGTTGAACTTTGGTAGTAAGCTCTGGAACAGCTGTGTTAGTCAATCAAGAGAAAAAATTAACTGTGAACCAAAATAAACTGAAAAATATGCCCATGCTAATTTTACAAACTTCAGCATACTGATCTATACAAATACCTTTTGTTAAATTCAAATAATGAATAACTAGTATAAAAACAAGCAAACAAAGTAAAAACACATAGTTGTAGGATCCTGGATAACAAAGACTATAAAAAAAATTAAATAAACACATTGCACAAGTCAATCATCAGACAAACAAACAATCTTATATAAACTTGTGTGTAATCCAAAACAGAATCTAATTTTATTGTTGACATGTCTGTAACATTCTCCTAATAAGCACAAAAACAATTTTAAAAAAGCAAGAAACATAAGTGTCTCCCATTTTCCATACCACACCACAATGCATGTTTAAATCACCAACTAACCGATAGTGGACCAGTAGGCACTACAGCTACTAAAGCTCATTTTACCTTTAAGGTGATTACTGTCCAGCAGAGGCTGCAAGTTATTCACCTGCTCCAACAAGGCAGCCTGGGAGAGCAGGAAATCTTCCTCTGCAGATGGAGAAAACAGAAGTGTAATTATACAGCATCAATAATGCGTTTTTAGACAGATATGAGTGGATATAAAACATAAAAAAACTTTTACAACACAATATATCAAGCCCAAAATGTGGAACCCTCACCAAATACAAGGCCCAATAATAAAATTGAAAAATATACAGAAATTCAGAGTTGTGAGAAAAAATTACTGCATTTTCACTATAACATACACCACACTCATTGGGCATAACTGCTACACAGGTAATATCAAAGATCAACCGAGAGGTTTACTAGGAGAAAACATCAACTAGTGTTGGGCTGTCAGCTGAATGTTCTGTTATTCCGATTTAGTCCATCTACAGTAGAGAGGCAGTTCACTGACCTGCTAATATGAACTCCAGTTTCATGGCATCAGGCACAGCAATGTACTCTGTGAACTGAGGATCCAGATACTTAAGCAGATCTTCAGCTGGTGAGGCAGAAAAATGATACAGGCAGTTGCAACATGGTGCATAAAATGTATGAGGACACTTGTAACAGAACATCTCTTCAATCTTACTTTTCTTGTGAAGAATCTTGACCCGTTCCCTCTTGTTTGCAGTGTTTGCGAGTGCAGTGTTTATCCTCGCCAGAGATTCAGCACACTGAAAGAGGTCAAACGCATTTGTTATAGTTAAAAGACTAGATGTGGAAACCACCCAACGACACCTCTACCCCTTCCACTTCACCTGGTCCACCCTAGAGGAGGCTTTGCAAATGATCTGAGACAAACATACGTTGGTAGTTATTAACCATTCTGAGTAATGATATAACATGTACTCGATAAACACATCTTCATGTACTTAAATGACTAAAACAGTGCATGTCTCTAGGCGTTAGTTTATAGAAGTCCACGCCACACCCGTAGTCTCGAGTCTGTTATGCTCCTAGCACTGTGCTAGTAACATGGTCAGGGCGTTAGCTGGCTAAACACGTTTAAAACTCACGGTCACTAAAGACTGAAAGACATGTCTACTTGCACTGCAAGCAGAGCATTTGTAATTTAGCTTCAGCGAATAACCACTTATACTGTGTTAGTCTCAGCCTGTGCCGATGGCTTTGTGATGCTAAGTTAACGTTGTTGACGACGCATTTATCCAACACCGGCTAGCTAGCGGATGCTAACACTATAACAACACAACACTATAATAGATTCCACGATCACTATGCTCGTTCATCGTTACCTTAACTGGTCTGTTGTTTCTCCCACGTTCACCATAAACCCGTTTTTCCAATGCCTGCAATCGAGCATCCAAATCATCGACGCTACTCCCTTCCATCTTGCCGATTCTCAATCGCCGGAAGTGACGTTTGCTTTCTTTTTTTTGCTGTCGGACATGCATTACACATACACATACAAATATGTAAGTGGAACTGCATCCTTCTAATCTAAAATGGACTGAAAAAATTACATTTTCATTATCATTTTTAACAATATTGTTATAATAAAAACATCTGAATAAAAACCAAATACACAAAAAGCAGAAAATTACAATTTGTCGCACATACCAAGAAATATTACAAAACTTGGCCAACTTTGCAAAAACAGTTAACATTATTGTAATATAAAGTAGTGTTTGAATGATTGTGAACGCTTTCGAATTTTTACATAATTGTGAACATTATATACATTTATTATTTATTGTAATTATCTAAAAGGAGAAAAATACAACCCAAATAAAAAAAATAAGACATAAATATTATACATGGCCATTTATTTATGAACAGAACAAAAGGAAAAAATATGGAACTGAATATTCTCAGATCCCTGTCAAGCCTGATTCATATAAGAGCGCAATAGCGTGAGCACTGGAGCAGGTGCTGCTCAGCTGAGAGCTCTAAATCCCTGCCGCGGTGCACGTGTCCAGGGTATAGCACGAGCTTGAATGTTGATGCTGAGATAAAAGCAGATTATAATTTCATAGTTGATGATCAGATTTTGCATGAATGATGACTCAAAAGCTGATGAACGGGAAAGTTTATCGGATGAACAAACGGAGCGCGTCTCAAACACAGAGTCGCTTGCTTCTCCTGCTGTTAGAATGAGATGTTACTGGATGTGGATCATTTGTTCA
>JBBPDA010000009.1:18065018-18090531 GCA_037974385.1 Arnoldichthys spilopterus
AAATATTTTCTTCTTATTGTATTCTGTTCGCCATTTCTTTAACTTTATGTTAAAGTGCCTCAGCTCTTTGATCTGCTAGTCCCTAAAGCTCCACTACTAGGGTCAGGTTTTTCCACCCTTTTACTCCTGCAGGTTTTCCTTTTTAAAGGGTTTAGATGCAACCTGCACCTAACATGTTAAGATGCCTAGGACATGTTTTCGCCAGTCTCGCAAAACTCAAACATCATCAGGAACAAGTCATTTCTGAATAAATGTGCCACAGAACGGAAAATAGATTGAATTGAACAATGACAGTTCGGTACACAGAACAGACATGACAGCACACAGAACAGACATCCCATGAGCCTCAAACACAGATGCTTCCTTCAGATGAAAACACTGAAAATGTAAACATTGCTCTGAAAGTGGCAAATCCCGACAAACCACCAGCATTAGAGTCATGAGAGTCAGGCTGATTAATATTCATGCCCTTATATTTACATAGTCCACATAACATAACTGGCCATGCTGCTAACACAGACACTGAACACACTAAATGAAATGGCAGATCACAGACAAAAAAAATTGTACAGTGGATTTACACACATTTTAATGCCCTTCCAAAGAAGTGAACTGCCAGGGGGTGTGGCTCATATTTGTCTTAAATAGGAGCCTGCACAACTGTATTTTAAAGTTGTCAGTTTGCTCTGCCCATTACACTCTTGACTGTTTCTCAAACCTCTTGACAATTTCAGGGAGGCTTCATGCAGCATTTGGCCCATAAGTAGCTAGTCATGCTGTGTGATTTTATCCACTTTTTGATGGTAGATACTATTTCACCTTAAACTGAAAGTTTAGTCATTCTGTTCACTAGCTGACTGTAAATTTAGTATGTGAATATTTGTAACAATACTTACTCACTGTATTATTTTCAGATTGCTTAAACTAAATGACAGAACACTCAAAAACTTTCAGTTAAAATCTCAGAGAAACTGAATGTTCTCCTGCATTTATTTTTACCTTGTATGTAAACATCAGGTAATAATTTAAAAGGTTTAAATGCATTCTATGGAAACTTTAAGGTAACATGGTGAAGCAATGTGTAGCCATTATGATGTTCTAAAATGGAAATGAAACCGGTTCTCATGTTAAAATGCATTTCTTATAGCACACAGCATATTTAATACAAAAATGTATTTAGCTTAAAAGAAGCAGAAATGTATCTAGATCATTGGATGCACTGTGGAATTGAATGTAAACACACATTCAGAACAGAATTCAGATTAATGCCTATTGTTGATTTGAAAGGTAACTGAATGTAATTCGTATTCTTAATCATGTCTTTTTTTGTTTAAAATAGAAATTAGCTATGTTTTTTTCACAGTAAATACAATAGTAGAATATGTGATTTATCTAAAAAAGTGATTTATCTAAAGGTTAGTTGACTTTTTGTGTTATGTTCTGCAGCAGAGCTCCACTGTAAATGTGTCTGGAGCTAGCCCACTGCTGATACATTGACAAGGAGAGAGTACCAGCACATGTTCTGGTGGTGGATCCCATGCTTAGAACTCGAGGTAGATACCTGCAGCCTATCTTTTCCGATCCCCCAGAAGAGCTACTGTAGCACAGGTTGTTCAAAAGGTTAATAAATGATAGATATGATCTCAACTAGTTGCATATGGGTCGGTGTAGATGCAAGCCAATCAGAATGCTCATGCTTACCCCTGTCCACCACTGAAGCACCTACAATGGACATGTCTACATCAGGATTGGACCATGGAGCAATGAAAGAAGGTAACATGATCTGATGAGTAAAACAGTTGGTTGAGAAGCTGAAGCAATTTGCAGTGTCTAGATTTGTGAGATTTTGTTTTATTCTTTAAGTAGTACACAGTCTGATACCTTTTCTTCATTTTCAAGGCCTTTTATTGCTTTGTACCAACTGCTATCTCGTGATGTATCTCATGGGTGGGTTTGGGTGTTAAAATTCTTTATGTAAAGATTTTCTGAAATATTGAGGGTGAAAATGAACAGGATTATTACCTTCTGAGCCAGAGCCACTGAAAAAGTGGGTGGTCACTGTTCAATTGTATTAATGGGTGTGATTGTTTTTAGTAGAGCTGGACAAATTAATTTTGTAATCTTTATAATTTATATACCTTATGGATCATTCTGAGAGTTTGATCCTTCTAAAAAATTTCATTAACAAGTTTTCTTTGAGCAGTTCAGTCCTTACATTAAATGAATGTGTCTTTGATGCTGGGAAAGTGAAAAGGGATTGTAGGAAATAAATGTGTAGGACAGCTACGTTACTTGCTTCTCCCTATCTGTGATTTTCATACACACACTTACAGTCACATGAGATAAAGTAAATGTTCTGCAATGACTGTAATGGAGTTATTTCACTCCACTCAAGTCAGTTTCTGTTTCAGTTTACTTAATAATACTGCAAACAGTAAAAAATAAAAAAATTTTATGCTGGCTATGATAGAAAGGTGTGAGAACACACCGTGCATTGCTGCTTGCTGCACATAAGTCAAGTTCATTTTACTGTGTGTGAGAATAATAATAATAATAATAATAATAATAATAATAATAATAATAATAATAATATTTTTTAAAATAAAAAAAAATACACTATTTAGGAATAGGAGGATAAAAAGGAAAATAAAAAAAAATAAAAAAAGTCATGAAACAGAAGTGGTTTTAGTCTTGGTATTACTCTGTGTCAGACCATAAGAAACATGACCCATAGCTTTTAGTCCCATAGCTTTTAGTCTCCTATTGAATATTATGACCATCCATAACTGTATTGAAAGGTGATCCAAAGCACATTTATTTAATATGTGATCTAATGACATAACTAGCTTTTTTTAGCTCACTTTTCAATATCCCAATTTCACTCATGTTCGCAAATAGGGGCACAACGACATACAAATTTAGTTTTGAGGATATCAAATGCACAAAATGTAAATATATAAAAAAAAGCAAAATTAATTAAAACTTTCTAAAATTAGAAAATAATAATAAAAACAATAATAGAAACAACAATAATAGCAATCATAATAGTAACACTACTACTGATAATAATGTGCTGAAAGGTTAAGGTGATCGGTTCACAGCCCACCATATTAATCAGGTAAGAAATTGAATTGGAACTAATTATATTAAGTGCACAACAGAAAAAAAACACCCTAAATGCGTTATTCAGGATATTCAATGAAAAATGTAAACCATCACATTTCCACATCACTTACTAATAACCAGGATTACTGCTGCTTTCCAACAGAGAAGGCTAACAGACCTATGCTGCTAGCTTCTGCTCTAAAATACACCTAAATTACAACCACAAACATTATACTTGTTTTCTGTATTTAATTTAGTTGTATCAAATATTTCCCTTAGTGTTTCCAAGTCCAGGTTCTGTAGCAGCTGAACACATGATTCAACTCATCAGTTGGACTATGAAAGCAGTGTTAGACTGGAAGAGGAGTGGAGATTACTCTGATGGGAAAAAAAAACGTTCAGGCCTCCTGCCATCTGCGTTAGCAGAGAGGGATTAGAAAGCCACCCTGTCTCTTTGTTACTGTGCACTTCACCTGCTGCAGGATTCAGTCAGGACTGCTTCTTGCTGTAAGTAATATAAGCAGGGGTTTAAGGTTCCTGAACGACAAGACGCTTCGGGAGTATGTATTTTCTAATGTGGTTTCTTATTGGCAGAAAAAATATCTAATGAAGACATCAATGAGTTGTTTCTTTTGTTTCAACATTGCAATTATTTGCACTGATTTATTATATGTATTTTATTTCTATAGCCTGTTTAGTAGTATAACAGTCACTTCTGCATAAGACATCCTCATTAAAATGAATGAATATAAAGAATGATATTGATTTAGAGTTTTAAATGGCATGTCATTTAGGGCCTCTAAATGTTCAGAAATTCTGTGTCCTGCACCTTCTGCACCTTCTTCTCACTCCAGGCTCCGCCACTAAACAACAGGGTAGAACAACATTTCAGAGAACACAGCTGTTTCTCTTTCTCTCATTCTGTAATGTAAGTCTGTGTCTTTTCCTCAACTGAGATCCTCTGCCAGATTTAATGTAAATGAAATATAAAATGGACAAAGGTAAAACCAACCTCAAGCAGGTTGACCCATATCAAACAATTATTACTAGTCTACACACACACAGTGGGACATGTTGGGATTTATAAAAAATAAAATAAAACTGTGCCCCCTCAGGTCCCTAATGTGAAATAGGTAACAGTGGATCAGCTACTGTAGCTAAGGACAGCTGATTCTGGATCAGCGCTGTGCGCAGGCTCCCCTGCGCATGCGCAGTTCGCCATTCTGCACTGCCCGTTTTCTTCGTCAAACGGGCGACCAGGAGCCGCAAAGCGCACTCATGTCAATATCCATTAGGATGCTCTGCTTATGTACATAAGCTGCGTATGGACTGATTCTCTCAGGACGGTTTTTCCCGAAGCCCTTTTAATTTGAGGCTTTCCCTTTCCTCGGCATCCAGCGGAATATTTGTGTCCTGTGACCTTGCACTGGATGTCCTTACAAAAGGGTTTTAATCTCACTACGGTAAGGGTCGAATGAAGCGCCTGTCGTTTGATAGTCATTAGACTGCTGATCGTTCACTGTAGTCGTGTTGTAATCCGGGTACTAGCTGCGGACTGGGGACGCGCAGGTGCGTCCACCACGCTGAGCAAACGCACTCGGTCATTTTAGCGATCAGTGCATGGCTTTTACTCTCTGTCCCTTATCATCACGCACCAAGCTGAAATCGCCTTCGTTTTCGCCAGCTTCGGGCTTCGATTTTCCATGCCGTTCCACCCTAAATGGTGCAGTAGTCGCAGGGGAGCAGAATGTGTCTGCTGCGCCATTTAAGGTGGAATGGAAACGTGGAAGGAGAAGCTACAGAATCTGAATGTGAACCTCCTTGCACATCACGCTGTATGATCTAGCTCTGCTGTGTGGTCCAGCAGAGGCCTGGGCTGTCCAGGCTTCATTTGTGCCGCTCCCGTGATGCGTTATGCTGGCTGAGGTTGTGGGGAGGATGAGAAGGAGGCCTCTTTTCATGGGGAGTGGGTACGGGCTCCAGTGCTTCTTACTTGTTAAACCACCTGAGTGTCACTAAACGGAGAAGCTTGGAATAAGGTTAAGGCTGAACCTCACGCGTACCCGGATTACAAAATGGCTTCAGCTGTTGACTGATTATCTTTACAGCTCTGTTCGTGTGGGTATGTGCTGACACATGCTGCCACTGCCTTTGTGCTGTAGGCCCCAATAGACCCCCCTCCCCACCTCACTGTTTCTCCTCTAACGTGTGGACTCACTCTGACTCTAGCCTGGTGCTCACAAAGGAGATCATATTCCTCCTTATTTATAACGGTCACAGGCACAAAACTGACCCCAAATCAGCAGCATTCCTATTCCTGAGGTGGTTTGAATGTACAGACCCTGAGCCTTGATTTGAAAGCCATAAGGCATTACTTTGCAGAATGTTCTTGACTAAGGTTTTCTTGATTAAGGGGCTTCTGGCTTCAACCAGCCAACCAATGATAAACATACAGAAACTGGTAGAAAAATATACTCTTATAATACTGGTGCCAGATGGATTTATTTGGAATAAAATCACTTTTATACAGTAAATAATCCTTTAGTATAACTGAAAAGTGTTAGATAGATATATAGGTAGATTTTTTTAAAGCTACATTTTGAGTGTAGCTTAAACAAGTTGGAAAAAATGTGGTATGCTAGTTTCCAATATGGTGCTAGGAGTGCTAGGAGTTTGAGGAGAGGGTTTGGAGAACCTCTTTGTGCTGATTATTCTCTGCAGAATCTCTATGAAATGTACAAACCCTCCGTCTTGATTTGAAGGACATTCAGCATGACTTGACATGCAGAACATTCTTGACTAAGTTTTTCTTGATGAAAGGTTTTCTGGCTACAACCAGCCAATTGATGATAAAGATACAGGAACTGGTAAAACCATACACTCTTAGAATACTGGTGCCAGACGAGTTAACAAAAGAACTGTCTAATTATGGAAGCATGCAATATCAAACATTTCAGGCGTACCTGTCTTAGAGAAAAGAAAAAAAAAGCAGTTTATGTTATGTTACTTTAAACATTTTTGCTTACTTTGCACTAAATTGCACTTTTTTGTTTAATTGAAGGACAATTAGTACCTGAACTGCAAAAATGGATATTGTGACACATCTCATCAACGACACTATTGAATTCTACAAATGGGGCCTTACCATTGCAGGTAACTCAAATGTCCTTAGATTCTTGAAAATGTAAGCTTTACTTTCATCATTTCACACTAAAACTTATATTTTTGGATTTCACTCATTCATTATATATTTTTAATAATAGTCATCATGAACATTTATTGTAAAACCTGTAACTCCTTTCAGTGCTCTACTTTTTGTAGCTATTTGACACTGTATAATTAAAGACACACTTCATCCTTTTTATATACAGTCATATTTGGACAGTGACAACACTTTGATAGCAAAACACTAAGTGGTTTCTAAATGGCATTTATATCTGGAGTCTTCTTAATGAGCTCTGAGGAGTGTGAATGCCAGGGAACCAGGTTGCCATGAGACCGAAAAATATTACAGCAAAAACTGTTGCTTGTTGAATCTGAAGTATACTTGAAATAATGAAGAAACAGCACTGACCTAATAAAGGACCATACGTAGGCCTGATAGATCTAAAAGAATACACCACCATCATATCAGAAGGTTTAGAGTCCTAAGGCAATGTTGTATGGCTAGTGAGATGACGATCTGACCTGTACAGAGTAGCAGAAAAAGGAGATAAGAGAAAGATGAAAAGAGTTGCTCATAATCCATAGTGCATAGTACTTGCACCATGGTGACATGCTCATAGGTAGGCAGCTACAGTGGGCCTGAATCACTTATCTTCATGTCTTTAAAGTTGGACTGGCCAGGTAAAACCCCTTCAGCCTACTGAGAATGTATTTCACTAACTGCAGAGATGAAAACAGAAAACAGGCAGGAACTGAAAATGGTAGCATTATAGTGTTGACAAAACATCCCTGCAAACCAAGCAATGCTTAATGCTTGGTAAAACCTTAGGGTTGCAGAATTTGAATAGTCATTTACAGCAGACAATTTCTAAACATGCCAGTTTGATTAGATTATTTGGAGAATTACTTTAGGTGCCTTAAAATATTTGAGCTATTTAAGAACCACGCCATAGTTTTTATATGATTTAGAAGTATAGAATATAGTATATACAGTATAGAAATGAAATGAAAACTGACACCTTGACCTTTAAACTAATTCATGGTTGAGAGCTCAAACAACAAACATTATGTCACTGTTCAGTTACCTACCAGCAACACTGCTGAATGCAAACCATGTTGTTGCAAATTCATGACAGTTTATACTTCTGGTAAACCGTAAAGCACAGTTAGCACTGACTTATCATTCATCTGTATTATGCAAGAAATAATAATGCCATTCAATCAGTGGTAGTTGTTCAAGCTCACATTCTATGTAACAAGTGTATATCTACCAGTTAAGGAAATGCCTCAAAGTAAAATCTTTATAAACTACTGCTTGTTTTCTCCTGGTTTCTAGACAAGCGTGTGGAGAAATGGCCACTGATGGACTCTCCTCTTCCAACACTGGCCATCAGCTCCTCCTACCTGCTCTTCCTCTGGCTGGGGCCAAAGTTCATGCGGAACAGGGAGCCCTTTCAGCTCAGAAAGACCCTCATTGTCTACAACTTCAGCATGGTCATTTTTAACTTTTTCATCTTTAAAGAGGTGGGTTCTCTCTAAATAAAATGGATAAAAAAAAAAACATTCTTGATTAGACTGCAAGCAATTACCAAGGTTCCCACAAGGTCATTGAAAGTGCTTGAATACATACATTTTGTACAAGAATAGAAAATAAAAGTCTTTGATTTAAAAAAAAAAAAAAAGAAGAAGAATGTTAGTAAATTGTGCTGTCTGCATGTATGTGTCCCATCATCAGTGCCTCTATGTTTCAAACACCACCTGCTTCAGGAAAGTCCAACAGTCATGGACGAGCATGAGTGGTTAAAATTGACTGATACAGGTTAAACTACGGCAAGCAAGCGAGAAAGCAAATGTTAAGCAGATAGACAGATAGATAGATAGATATAGATAGACAGATAAGATACTACATATTTGCAAAATAACTAAAAAAAACAAAGAAGCAACAGATATTGATTGAAATATGTCTGAAATGTTAAAACGTTTCCATTTTTTAAAATTAGAAACCAGTGGTTTCACTATCATTGCTTGCTTGTGTTCTCATTGACTGCCACCTCATATTTATCACTAAGCTTGCTGTGTGCCTTCTTCTTGATCCTCCCCTTTCTCAGTCTGATGAGTCGTTTAATGGCTCTATTTTTACCTGCTCTATTTCAGCTTTTCCTTGCAGCACGGGCAGCAAACTACAGCTACCTTTGCCAGCCAGTGGACTACTCAGACAACCCTAATGAAGTCAGGGTGAGTATGTTCTTGGAGAGAGGCCCTGATATGATTAGCATCATTGTTCTTGTGTCTTTACAGCTGTGCCTGGCTGTGGAAAATGAAACACAACATAGACAGTTTGCAATACAATCCAAGGGTATTCAGAATGGGACTGTAAGGAAGCTTAAATTCAGTCATCTGTAATGCCACAGATGCACACAATAACAGACAAACAGTCACAAAGATTACCCAGCTTGCATAAAACAGGGGTCATAATAGCTTCCAACAGATATTTTCCACTACCCTATTTAAATTCACAGAGTGAAGGTCAAGACCTGACTCTTGAGTCTGAGTCTTCCGGCTTGGAAGGGACTTAGGTAATTACAAGTAATTAACATTCCAAGAAAACTAATGCACTGGTGTTGTAGGTAACCAGTACAAGCTCAACTACTTAACTAATGAAAGCAAGAAGTTGTTAATAAATGGTTTATTACATCATAAAATACTTTTATTAAATTTTGCAAAAGTCTTTTTATTGTTTAATATTAATGTGTTTCTACACAGATGGCAGCTGCCCTTTGGTGGTATTTTATCTCAAAGGGAGTAGAGTACCTGGACACAGTGTTCTTCATCCTACGCAAGAAGTTCAACCATGTCAGCTTTCTGCACGTTTATCACCACTGCACCATGTTCACCCTGTGGTGGATTGGCATTAAATGGGTTGCAGGTGGACAGTGTAAGTATTCAGCATGATGTACAATCGGTGAGAAGCGTAATGTTTAACTGCAAGTGCTATGCAATTTTTGTTTGAAATCATGGACAAAAACAAAAACTAAAGAATTCGTAACAGCCCAAAACTACTTAGAATAAAGACAAAAGACATTGGATTAAATATATGGACCAGTATGCACCTTGAAAACTTTTACAGGAGTCATATTCAAAGGTTGTTGGTTGTGAACATTCTGAGTAATATTGTGATAACATTGTTTTGAATGGCTGTGTGTATGATGTTTGCTTTTTCTCATGCAGCGTTCTTTGGTGCTCATATGAATGCGGCTATTCATGTCCTTATGTATCTCTATTACGGGCTGGCTGCCTGTGGGCCAAAGATCCAGAAATACTTGTGGTGGAAGAAGTACCTGACAATTATTCAAATGGTATTTTTACATTTATATAATTTTTGTTTGTTCAAATTGTTGTAGTATACTGTGTGCCAGATGTTTCCATTTTTCAGTTGTTAAGCACCTATAATATGTGCCAAAAAAACTTCACAGACTGCCAGTTCACTATGAAACATAATTGCCATTAGAAACACAGATGAATGTGCTTATGTCCAGACTTATGCAACAGGTTCACATACAAATGTAGCCTTTAGGAGCTGAGAGTTCACACATACTAAGTAATTACACAGCTACATGATTCTTTACTAGTTGGTTATATAAGGTAGTACATTTACATTTAAACATTTACATTCTCTATTGACATGTTTTATTCTGTAAGGATGTTTTTCTTTTCAGAAATGAAAATCCAGACTAATTTTTGTGCAATTGAACTGTTACTGTTTTCCTCAGATCCAGTTCCATGTTACTATTGGCCACACTGCTCTGTCGCTCTATACTGATTGCCCCTTCCCTAAATGGATGCACTGGTGCCTGATTGGCTATGCCATCACGTTCATCGTCCTCTTTGGAAACTTCTACTATCAGACCTATCGTCACCAGCCCCGTCGCGAAGGTCCATCTAAGCCAGGCAAAGCGGTGTCTAACGGGGCTCCTAATGGAATGCTGGCAGCCAGTAATGGAGTGGCTGGCAAGATGGTGGAGAAGCCCACAGCGGCAGAAAATGGGAGGAGGAAGAGAAAGGGCAGGGCCAAGCGTGACTAGAGCAGAGAGGGAATGTGAGGCAGAAACAGGCAGGCTTCCATACAGATGCTGCTAGGACCACAGACTAAATAGGTGATGGAAGTGAAAGGACATTGGTAGAGAACCAGTATCTGCTGAGGGATGCCTGAAATGCGGCCCTGCCTGTTTGGATAAAGCTGTAAGGCTTACAGCACTGTGTAGGAGGTGTTTTTTTGTTTTTTTTTACCACCAGGCCTGGTGGATCTAATTAGAAGTATTCGTTAAGAACAAATTTTGTTCCCACTCCTCACAGCCGAGCGTTTTTGGTGATTGTACGCATAGGCATCTCTGTAAGGAGGATTGATAAACCCATGTTTCACCCACAAATGTTCTTTCAAACATTGCAGACTTTAACAAACTTTACAGACTCAATTCAACCCACTGAATGGTGGCTTAAGTTTAGAGTTGCTACATAATGTTGAGTTTGCAATTTATAAGTGCTACCCTGCTACAATATGTTGTTGTAGCTAATCAAACTAGACTCAGTCTATTCTAACAGTGTAACCTTTGAAATGCAGACAAAAATGTCATTGTTACGGGGAAAGAAATTAACTTCCAATTGGGTTGGAAAGGGGTTTTGTGAGCATTGTGGGAAGCTTGACCAAATACATAACATGAATGAACACTTGTGTGGGCGTAACATGGAAAGATCAGTGGAATACTCCTAATTCAAGAGGGCCTCAACTCTCCGTTAAGGCATGATATCATTTCAGTAATCATTTCATACCTCCATACATCTGCCTTTTATGTCATTGCCCTATTGCCCCTATGCACATCCTCTAGTACAGGCTCAATCAACCTCTGCGTTTTACTGTGACATATCTAATGACTCATCAAATGATATTGATTGACCTCATCTCCAGACAGACAATACAGTACATTAGTACACAGTTTAGCATTTTCTCTGCACTGACACAGTCATTGCAGCCCATAGAGAGACTGCTTGATAAACAGAATAGTAGTTGTCACATGTGACACAGCAGGGAAAGGTTAAACTGTGTTTTATACTGTAGATGTACCGTGGAACTGCAAAACACTTGGACATCAATTACAATGAAACAAATGCATTATCAAAACTCACACTTAAGAACCATCAAATTGTGCTGATTTATATCTAGCAGTAAAAAGGTAAAGCAAATTTGATTTATCTTTCTGTTTTCATTTAAATCAATTATTTATTTTACTATTTATTCCTCTATTTATTTATTTTTGAACTCTTCATTACTTCGGTGTCATAGTTTTACGTTTCTTAACATGTTCATGGTAACAGCTGTATAATCTGACACCTAGCTCCTGTAAAATTGCCTTTTCCATCACATGGAGGAAAAGTTAAAAATGATACATATTAGAGACATGCTGCTGTCATCATCATATTTAAGCGGCTGAATGGAAGTTGCGTTAGGGTGACATGCCTGTAAAACACTGAAGCCTGCACTCAATATTCCACTGTGTGTCTAAGAGGTCTTAAATGCTACTTGTCATAGTTTTGCATTTTGAGTAATAATCCCAAAAATGTATTGCTTGTGTTTCCTGTTTTTGAATACCTGTTTGTTTTTTATGTTGTATATGCTGTGTGATTTTGTACATTGTGCTTTTAAAAATAAAATGAGTATCATGAAGGGACATTTCTCACTCTAGACTGCAGGCCCTACCATTCTTTCATTTCATTCATCATGTTATAATGAACAATATGCTAGTTTAGAAGTGAAGGGAGGGGGACTGGGGTTTCAGTCTGGCACAGAATCATTATCGTTGTCTCTCACTTTTGTCTCTCATGTCAGCCTATTTATGCAGCAGGACATTGTGTGAAATGGTGTTTGTTAGTTAAGCGCACCGGCTTTGCATTTATGGTAAATTAAAATATTGTAAATGATAGTGAGCCAGTAAGCAAAGGATAAAATCAGTAATACCATTTAAAAATAATATTATTATTATTATATTATATTATTATAATTTTGAAGGATTTTTAATATTACTAATTGATATGCTTAGACTGAACATTGCAAAATAAAGCTGTGCATTTAACCGTTGATTTATGAAATGATTTATTGATTTAATAATTTCTGTTTGGGCAATGTGATCCTCCATGCTTCAGCTCAAACATTTTTTATTCCTCTTACTCCTTTTTTCATGTATTTGCTCGGTTCCTTTTAGGAAACAATCCATAAAGCAGTGCCTATTAGGTTCCTCAGCTTTTTTCAGCTTTATTGAAATATTGCTGTACCTGCGGTGAGCAGTAGGGGGAAGTTAGGTAGCCTAACACCAACACAAAACCCTCCACAGACCTCAGTATCAATATACTGCCTGCCTAGGAAAGCCCCTGTACAACACATCTCGGTCGCCTTACATCATGAGCACACATTCAATATGTCATTAAGGGTCTCGTTTCATGTCTTTCCTCCATCCTCAGAGGTCTGTCCACTTAGCATAAGCTGTTATCCCTCCTGCTGTAAACATATGACCACCTTTCCTCCTATTCATACTCTCTTGTAGGAGCTGCCAGAAGGTAACCCCACACCAACACACCAGCTGCATGAAGTCCCAGTGCCCCTCCCACTCCCTTTCCTTTCCATCACTCAAAGACTATGAGGGTCTCCAATGACCAATCAGACTCCTGCCTCTCCTGCTCCTCATGGGCAGCTGAGACAAAGGTTACTATGGCAACTGTACACAGCTGTTCTAAATGCAGCCGTCTGGCTCCCCTCTCCTCCGCCGTCTGCTCATACAGGGAGCGTCATGTGGTGGGCCTCCATGCTCTACTACTGCTTTCATTAATTCCCTATTTCATTATTTCATGAGAAATGGCCTACGCCCAGAGCTCAGTTTGAGAGATGATGAAAACCATTACCATCCCCTTTAGACAGAGATCTACAATCAATATTTTAATTCCATCTATACACCAATCAGCTATAACATTAACACCACTGACAGGTAAAGTGACCAACACTGACTATCTAGCTATTTTAATACAATGGCACCTGTCAAGGAGGTGAGATACAATAGGCAGCAAGTTAATGGTCAGTTCTTGAAGCTGATGTGCTGGAAGCAGGAAAAAGTGTAGGGATCAAAACCACTTTGACAAGGATCTACATGGCTACACGACTGTCAGAGCACCTCCAACTGGTTCTGTGTAGTGTTCCAGGTATTCGGTACTTAGTAACTACCAGAGTGATCCAAGCAAGGGCAACTGGTAAATCAGTGACAGAGTCTTGGACACCCAAGGCTTATTGAATCAGGTGGGGAAGGAAGGCTAGTCTGTCTGATCTGATCCCAAACAGGTTGCAAAAACTGTTAATGATATGATAGAATTGGGTAAAAACACACAGTGTACCACTGTTTCAGCAGCATAATGGGAACAATATTAAGCAGGTGGTGTTGAACTGAAATGCTCCATAGACACCCTTTCCCTGCATGGTCCTTTAAATATGTCTTTTTAAAATGAAGCGTGTGAGTGTAAAGAACCTTTTTCAAAGTTTAAAGATCACATAATGTAAAGATTTCAGAATTTCTTTCCAAGAATAGTTTACACAAGCCAAGAACGATCTAGGAACCATTATTATTATAAAGAGTTATTGTCTTAGATGTAGGAAAAGTATGATTATTGCAGTCAAGGCAATGTAATATAACACATTCACTGATTACCTGATTATCACTGAGTTTGCTCACTGAAATTCTTTACAAGGTAGAGAAAAAGGAACAACATTCTCTGTTATGCTGTGTGTCTGCTCTACTAGGCAGGAGCAGCAGACTGACGCCTGCTCTAGAGATGAAAGCTTCTTGTCTTTGATTCTTGAAGAATGCCAAAGTAATATAATCCTCTTCCTGCCTACCGGAATCTCAGTGGATGAAAGCACAGCAGAGCAGCAAAAGGGGCGTGCACCCCATCTGAGACCAGTGGAGATGTATTAGTCACATATGACCTAGCAATACTAAAGATTTCGCTCGCACACACACACACACACACACACACAGACACACACACACACATACACACACACACACACATCTAGACAGACAGTTCCATATGCATATTGATCTGTATTGTACAGTACTATCTGTATCCTACATGTGCAATGGGCAGTGGAGGCCTGGTGGATAGGACATTGCCCTTGGGACCTAAAGGCCACAGGTACAAGTCCCAGCTCAGGCACTACTGGGGTACCCTTTGTCCTGCTACACTGCTTCCTGGGTGCTGTTGAAAGCTGTCTGCTGCTCCATGTGTGCACGTGTGATGGGTTAAATGCAGAGGTCACATTTTGTTGTGGTGTTTGAGTGTGTTCACAATGACAAATAGTCACTTTCATTTTAATTCACTTTAATGAAAGCACAGCAGAGCAGCAACACGGGCTTGCAACCCATTTGAAAACAGTAGAGATGTATTAGTCACATATGACGTAGCAGAACTGAAAAGAGCAAATTCAGTATTCAGCAAATTCATTATACCTCCCACATTTTCCCTGCTGGTCCCAGGGACTGAACAAATCACAAGCCCATTTCTCCAACCACTAGGCTACCCCATTGCTGCAACATTCATTGTATAGTCTATTGTTTATTGTATATTGTGTATAGCATAATGTATATTGTATATAAGGTAGATATTGAGTACTGCATATAAGTCTACATGTATATATGCCTATATTCTCTATATTGTATATATTTAGCATATTGTACCATATATTGCACTGTAGCATATATGCATTTTGTATATTGTGTACTGTACATTGCAGTCTGTGTAATCCATTGTACATTGGGGCAGTGGTGGCCTAGTGGTTAGGACGCTGCCTTTGCAACCTGAAGTCACTTTCACTTCACATTGTATACTATCTACTATTTATCACATTGTATTGTTCTGTAGGTGTATTATTGTGTATTGTATAGTACTGTCTGTATCCTACATGTGTATTATTTTACACACTAGTACTAGAAAGACACCAAATTCCTTGTGTATGCAAACATATTTGGCCAAGGAAGCTGATTCCTACTCCAATTCAGCTTTTAAGTTCAAGATGTAACATTCCAGCAGTGTGTTAAAAAAATAAACAACTTTTGAGCCAGTCTCATTACAAAAGTAATTATAAACTGCCTCACATTTCCCAGCTGCTGCATACCTTGTCATGAAGCTATCAGCCCATCAGATGTGTCTGTGGTCATTACACTTCACCATATTTTCATCACAGAACAGACAAAGGGCAGCAGCCATCTCATCTCGTGGCATCATCTCAGATAGTGAGGAATGGTAACTGCAGTAGAAAAAGACCTCTGATCCCACCACATTTCTGGCTACATGACATACAATTACATTTTACAGCTGTAATGTAACTGAGATGGGTTATGCGGATCCATTGACTCTGATTTAAGCTCTTTTGCTTGACAGGGGTAAGAGAAAATAGTTGCAGATGTCCATCCCAAAGGTTCATTGATTAGTAGTTCTTTTTATAGCTGTCCATCTACCTGGGACAGCAGATGATAGTCACTGATGTTCTCCCTCCACACAGATCTCCCTTTAGCCGGCCATAAACACAGATATTTCATATCATTACTAACCCTGACACTGACTGATTTCATTTACACACAACAAATGTACCATTCGTGCAAGTCAAGACTTATTTCTTATTGACAAAAAGCTCATGCCTTATACAGTTCGTCTGCCTCCTCCTTTTGTGTAATTTTAGCAGGCTGCATCAGCTCCCTGTCAGACACCTTTCTCTGCTGCTGTGTGGTGAGGCCCCGCCCGTCCGGCTACGTCATCGCCCGAGCATATCTTTCAGTGGTGCTGTTGCAGCAGCGCCCGTGTGCATCGCCCTCCCTTCTCCTTTCTCTCGTTTTCCATCACTCAGTTCGACGGGGTGCAGGATGGGATGCTGAAACGGTAAGGCCTCTTTCCTAAAAATGGCACTTCACGGATGTAGACGTTGGCCGTCTTTTCTCCGTAGACCTCTTCTAAGGAACGCTTAGAGCTGCGCATTCGTGTAATCTGGGCTTTTTAGGCAGTCACCTTGGAGTGGGTGTTAACAAGGCTGCTCGATTGACATGGGCCTAAGCTGCTCAGACATTGGCACAAAAATGAAATAGTTTATTTTTTAGTCCTGCTTATACTTAACATTTAGGCTTTTGAGCTCTAGTTTAAGGTCTGCTCGTCTCGTTAACAGTGTAGTCTGTAGCACATGTTGCTAAGCTCTTGGTGTTTAAAGTAAATAGCCAAAGCTAATGAGAAGCGACTCGAGGCGTTTAACCTGTTTTCTGGCATTCAGGTCTCGAGTCACTGGATAAAAGACTTGTCATGTGGTCCAGACGTGACAGAAGGCCTTTTAAAACCCAGTCTTGTTCATGTGTAACCAGTGTTTGTAGTTTATTTTAGTGTTTAGGCAGAGACCAAGCGTGAAAGCGACGCCTCTCTCTCCGCTCACCTCAGTGGAGCTGATGGCAGAGATGCTGTGCTCTTATCAGCGATGCATCGACACTTGTGACTGACGTGTGACTAATCTAAAATTTCATCGATGCGAAATCCAGTCATCACAATGTTCGGATTAAATGAAATATTACGTTAACATGGCGCACAGACTGCTCCGTGCCGAATCTAGTGGCTTACGCTAGGCTAACGTTACATTATCGAGCTTTGAGCACACTACACATAGTATTGGCGATTAGTGGTTCATGTAGTGAAGTGTGTACGTGTTGGATTCCACATTCGCCTAAACCAAACCCTCCTTTTGGGCAGGATGGCTACTGACGATGGGTGACACCTGAGCACGAGCAAACGGCACGATGAATTCGGCCACAGGGGGCGCTGGCGAGGGCCCGCGGCAGGCAGACAATGGCAGCGTGAAGCAGCAGCAGAGAGCATCCTCCCCAGCCAGAGGCAAGGACGTTACACCCAAAACACCCTCCAAAGGCAAAGCTGTTTCGTCGAAGACCAGTGGCAGAAACAGCCGCAGCAGCTCTCCGGCCAACGCTCCCAAAGACAAGCAGTCTGGCAAAAGCTCTGCCTCTGAAAGCCCCACTCTGAGAAGGGCAGACAAGGCCAAAAAGATTGAGGAGCGCACCAGCTCCACTGAAGACTCCGGTGGCAATGATGACTCCCCTTTGAAGGGCGACACCCACCGTGTAGTGTCTGATCAGCCAGGCTCTACCAAATCGTCCCAGAGTAAAGGGAAGAGTCAGAAAGCGGAGGGGCCTGCAGGCGGCACCAAGCAAACAGCTAAACACCCAGTTGGATGTGGACCCGGCTTCTGGAGGGAGGGATGCTTGCAGTCTGAGCTGATCCAGTTTCACATGAACAAGAGCTTAAAGAAAGAAGGAGCAGCGCAGGCCAAATCTGCCAACTCCCCAGCCAAGGAGATGATGGAGCTGTCGCTCGAGATGGTGGCCAGGCCCCCTGAGGCCGTGTCTGAGATGGACCAAGAATTACAGGCAGAAATTGAAAAGCTGACCGATGAAAATGACAACCTTAAGGTAAGAATTGTAAATAGGGTATATTACTTCAATTGGATTGATTTTGACACATATTGTCGTTGATGTCACTGTAATTGGTTTAAATCATTAGCATGAAATAGAGGAAATGCGGGCGGAGATGGATGAAATGAGAGACACTTTCTACGAGGAAGATGCTTACCAGCTGCAGGACCTGCGCCGTGAGCTGGAGAGAGCCAACAAGAACTGCAGGATACTCCAGTACCGTCTGCGAAAGGCAGAACGCAAGCGCCTGCGATACGCTGAAACCGGCGAGATTGATGGAGAGCTGTTGCGGAGTCTGGAGCAAGATTTAAAGGTGCAGCAGAGCAGCATTTATAATCTTGCTACACAAACTTTTGCCCATTCACAATAAAGTCAGAAGGAGTGTTTCAGCCCATACTGTTATCTGAGTGATGACCAGCAGATGGTATTTTGTATTTATCAGTCTCTTTTGGTACATAAAAACATGTAGATACTGTAAGTGGGTCTCAGGGACAAAATGCAAGAAAAAGTAGGATATGTTCCTTTTAAATTGACAGTTAGTACTTTATGAGCTGGTTTCCCAGACAAGGATTAAGCATTGTCATGGACTGTATTTTTCTTTTTAATAGAACATCTCCATTCAAAATCTCATGTAGTTCAGTTCAGGACTAAGCTTATTCTGAAACTGGCTGTATGTCTTGCAATGCCTGACACTGCCCATACACTGAACAGGTCATGTAACTCATCGAGTTGTGAATACACTTGACACCTAAGTAAAAGCACAGTGAAACGTCTGTAGTACCTGGTCACCTGACCAGGGTTATGATTTGAATACACATTGTTTCGTAAATACTTCAAAGATTGCACTAATTCACTGTTCACATTAAATATGAATTATTTTAATCAGATGTGACATATACTTTAGTGTTTTCAGCAGAAAAGGATTCTGAGAAAGGGGTAGCTAAGCCACACTACTAGGACAGCTAACGTTTTGTACCAACAGAATAATCTATGTGTAATCTTTTCTTTTTTCTCTCCCTCATCTCTCTTTCTTTTTCAGGTGGCGAAAGATGTATCGGTGAGATTGCACAATGAGCTGGAAAATGTGGAGGAGAAAAGAACAAAAACAGAGGATGAAAACGAAAGACTGAGGCAGCAGCTGATTGAGGTGGAGGTGACTAAGCAGGCTTTACAGAATGAGCTGGAGAAAGCTAAAGAGGTAGGAAATAAAAAAAAGGTAAGGTTACACTTTAGGGTGGTTTAACAGAAAAAACACATGTTTACAAAGCTGCTGCAACAGGCTTCTGCTTGTACGGCAGCCGAAGGTCACATAAAAATGACCTTGAGGTGAGAGCACTAAGAAGCTGGTCACAATTAAAAATCATGTAATTACTTATAAAGAATAAAGTAATACAAGATCATCTGTAGTGTTCCCTAGAATTTCTTTCCCTTTGCAGTCAGTCATGTAGATTGAATTTTATTTTGGCCAAAAGTGATAGCATACCACTGTAAAAGTGAACATTAGGAAGCAAACCATAGCTTACATTTGTAATGTCTGGATCTCATCGTAGCTGTGCTGCACAAGAGACTATTTTACAGTATGAGAAATACTGACATACATGAGATACCTGAATTGCCATCGGGTCTCTTACTGCTCCATAAAATACATTTCTGAAAAATAGTCATGACCCACAAAATCACATACGTCTATCCTGTGTATTGTACAGGCATTACATTTCTGTTACATTTTTTAATCAGGCTTCTCTGAAACGAAGAGGAGGCAAAGATGCTCAGAAGTTAGAAAAGAAGGCTCCTCAGACTCCAACTGAGGTAAAAACAATAATGTTTCTCTGAATATGTTTATAGTACACTGTAACATCACATGTGGTAAAATGTGTATATATATATATATAGGAAGAAAATGAAGATCTGAAATGCCAGTTGGCTCTTATCAAAGAAGAAGCTGTACTGATGAGGAAGAAGATGGCTAAGATAGACAAAGAGAAGGACCGGCTTGAACAAGAACTGCAGAAGTACCGCTCTTTTTACGGCGATGTGGACAGCCCTCTGTCTAAGGGCGAGGCTGGTGGTCCCCCTACGACGAGGGAGTCTGAGCTGAAGCTGCGTTTACGGCTGGTGGAGGAGGAGGCCAACATCCTGGGCCGCAAGATTGTGGAGCTGGAGGTGGAGAACCGTGGACTGAAGGCGGAGCTGGATGACCTGCGTGGGGAGGAACTTGGGGGGAGCGCAGCAGACCCATCATTCAGAGAACAAGGCGAGGCAATGTCAGAGCTGCGGCAGCAGCTGCAGCTGGTGGAGGACGAAGCGGAGCTCTTACGCCGCAACCTGGCCGACATGGAAGAGCAGAACAAGCGAGTGACAGGTGAACTGAACAAGCTCAAATACAAGGCTGGCTCACACGAGGGCCCGCGTCACAGTGGAGGGGCATCAGCAGATGGGGCCAAAGTTGAAGCCCTGCAGGAAGAACTGAAGGCTGCCAGACTGCAGATCAACGAGCTGAGTGGCAAGGTGATGCAGCTGCAGTACGAGAACCGTGTGCTGCTCTCCAATATGCAGCGCTACGACCTGGCCTCACACCTGGGCATACGGCCCAGCCCTCGGTAAGACCGCACACTATGCCAATAAGTAAACCCTTGAAACCCTACAGCCTTAAAACTCACATTCACTACAGTGTTTCCCCACACATAGGTGCCCCCACCCCCAAGTGTTCTGACAGCCACTGAAGTGTAATTTCCCCCCTTTTTTTGCTACATGACAACAAAGGCACACAAGCTCAGCTGCTTCTGTACTTGTATTGTTCTCATTCAGAAAAAAAATCAACATTACCAAAATTTCAAACCATGCATGCCATATTATGCACAAAGACTAAAATTAATGTGAATATTCATATACAGTTTTATCCAAAAGTTATCCAAAACTGCCTTTGGTCAAAATCTTTAGATTTTGTTGATTTTCCTAAGTAAAAATAAGTCCACATCCTTTCCTATATTACCACAGCATTTGTGTTTTTTTATGTTTTAGAAACAGCCCTGTGCAAAAGTAATGCCACATTTTATTTTTGTCCAATATGTAAAACTTAGCAAATCATAACCTAAAATTAGTTTATATAAATTATGTAATTATGTAAATATAATTTTTGAGGATGTGTTGACAATTTATTTTATTCCCCTGTTCCAGCAAATGAAAATAATTGTGGTAAAAACAATACAGGCCAATTTTTAATCATGCCACATCTATGAGGAGGAAGTCTGAAATTCTCCACTTTGACATATGTCCAAAAGTATTCAGACAGAAGTGACCTCTCTGATTAGTAAATTCAGCTTGTGAGGTGAACGACTTGTGAGGTTTTCTTTAAGGTGTGCCCACTGCTGACACTGGTGTTCGGTTGCACACACACAGCTTGTGCAATCTCCATAAAAAGGCATTTGGATGCTCTGGGGCAGCCACACTTGAGCCTAAGGTCACCATGCACAGTACCAGCTGTCGACTAAGAGAGTAACGAGCTCCCCAGCATTTGTCTGTGGAGCAGTGGAACTGTTTTCTGAAATGAGGCAGCACCATCCAGTACCAGGGGAGTGGGAGTGGCATTTATAATATAGACCTTACCATCCAGTCAGTAGCTGACATCAGTAATTCTCATAGCAAGGTTCCATCAATTGGTGTAAAGACCTGCCTGAGGAGTAGAGACTGATACTGAGGCAAAGAAGGCACAAGCTTCCTGTTACATTATAGAAGAAACATGCGATGAGCAAATGTCTTCATGGACGTACAGTTTGCGATACATTGATTTGTCTTTTGTTCATATCATGCAGTCCCAGCCCCCGGGACAGTGATGCCGAGAGTGATGGAGGTCGCAGAGAGAGTGACGACGATTCCTCACGCCTACCACCACACCGCAAGCGAGAAGGTCCGATCGGGGGAGAAAGCGACTCGGAGGAAGTTCGCAACATCCGTTGCCTCACGCCCACTCGCTCCCTATACTCCCCTGAGGGCCGTTTTTTATCCCGAAGCCTCAAAGACCGGCAGCAGATGATTGATATTCGCATGGAGGCCGAACGTTTAAGCAGGACCATCGACAGACTGATTGCTGATACCAGCACCATCATCGCCGAAGCGCGGGTATATGTGACGAACGGTGAGCTGTTTGGCCGGATGGATGAGGATGACGAAGGCAGCCGAATACGTGAGCATGAGCTTCTCTACCGCATTAATGCCCAGATGAAAGCTTTTAGGAAGGAGCTCCAAAGCTTTATCGACCGCTTGGATGTTCCCAAACCAGAAGATCGGGAAAGTGAGGAGCCCCTCTCTGTAAGTTGAAACACGTACGGAGCTAATTCTTCCATCTGTTTAAGAATAGCTCGTTTTTCTCAATCACACTTTCTCTCTATGTTCATGTTTATTCTGCTTTTTGTTCACGAGGCTGCAGTAGACAGAATATCGAATTTGCTGTTGACATTGCTTTGTATTTAGGACTAATTATGGATTTTCTGATACATACGACTGTCTTATCATGTGTAAAGGCTAATTTTGCATTGCTTATCAGCACTGTTATACAATAACTAAGCTTCCTGTTATACTGAATCTGTACAATCTCACTTTTCTCTGTTCATCCATCATCCGTTCATTCATTTGCCCTTACTTTTCATTTTGAACTTTTTTTTCGCACCCACTCATCCAGATGTTTCAGCCGATCATTTTACTCATCCTCATTCTTGTTTTATTTTCCTCTCTGTCATATGCCACGATTTTCAAACTGGTCTTTCTTTTTACCCTTTTCTTTGTTCTGTAACCTCCCCTTTCCTTTTGTTTTTACAACCACATTTAGTTTCGTTTAGTTTTATTTTCCTTTTCGGTTGATTTACAACATGTCATTAAGGTTCTACAAGGTACAGGAGACTTTTCATCCGTTAACGCATGGACTACAGTTACTCAACCAAACACACACCTTCAACCAACCGTGATGTCTACAAATCAGCGTTTCAGCAGCCTGCTCATGAGGTAAGTAAAGCAAACATGCATTAGACTTTAGGTTAGAATGTAGTCAGTGCCTACAAATGATCAGGGTAAACACGGCATGTGTCATTATTTTAATTCTATTTATACTATTTATTTATATATTTATATAATATTTCTAATATATATTTTGAATATGCTGAGGTATGTTACAGTGATGATCTAGGACAACACATTAGCTTGTTCTTTCATTATAATATTCATCAGAATTTATTAGGGATGCACCCATGTGAGATTTGTCATTGTGAACACACTCAGTCACACCAAGTGCACTACAAAGAAATGTGACCTCTGCATTAAACTCCTCACAAGTGCACATGTGGGGAAGCAGGCACCTATGAGAAGCACCCGGGGAGCAGTGTAGCAGGATAATACCTTGCTCCAAGGGAACTTGGTCAGGACTTGAACCTATGACCTTCTGTTCACAAGGGCAAGGTCCGAACCACTAGGCCACCAGTGCCCACTTTGTAAGCAGATGCTGTTATCTAAAGTTTTTTATGTACATAACCGCTGATGGCGATGCAAAAGACATTTATGGAAATGTAGTAATAGAGACTGAATATGCTTAGGTCCGAAAAATATAACACGCATACAACATTACCTCAGCGTACTGCTCATCCAAAGTGTGATACATGCATTATGAAATATCAGTGTAAAATATTTAACCATCTTAACATCTGTCCCAAAAACAAAATCTAAACATCTGTCATATGCCTATGTGTGTGTGTGTGTGTGTGTGTGTGTGTGTGTGTGTGTGTGTGTGTGTGTGTATATATATATAATACATAACATTTGTTTTTAAAACATATGACCCCTGTATCATGTGTGCATGCCTAATGGTTGTGTGAAGCCAAATCTGGGTCTTGGGCAGCAGTGAACTCACTGTGCGCTGTGAGGAGGCAGTGCATCACTCCACGGGCAGCAGATCCTCCCGTTCAGACTGATCGTGCAGACAGGGGTGCGTGATCAGGAGCTGAGCAGACTGGGGATATGGTAGTAATCAGTGCAGTGTGTTACGGGGCGGGTGGAGCGTGTTTGGAGACCAGCTCTCTACGCTCGCGTCATGTGGGCTGCTGTTCGAAGCAGCTGGAAGAGAGATGCGCGGAAACGGGCCAGCGCGCGCGCACACACACACACACACCCCAGCGACTACCTTTCCGAGTGTAAAACTGGCTAAAAAAACGTCCACAAGAACTTATTCAGCACGTCCAGCTCTCCCGGCTCTCATCGCAACGCAGCGGTCAAGAGGTGTGCTGTGGAGGCTTCGCTGTGCGTTTCAGCTGGACTCTTCAGTCAGAGCAGCGCAGGTAAATGAGTAAACACGAGTTTACTTGTCCGCGGGGGCTGCGGCCTTAGCAGAGAAGGCAGCTTGCAGCACCGTGCTACATTAACCTAATTTTGAGTAGGTCTTCGGGCTCCGCGTTGACCTGGTTTTGTTTTACTTTGCTAACGCACACGCTCGTTTCGCTCGGCGTGACCTCGCCGTGATGAGTGGAGAAGCTCCTCTGCTCTCAGTCCCGTCCAGGAGCTGAGTGGGCTGCGGCGGGTAGCTACAGAGTAAAAATAACCCCCCGCTCTTACATCAGCGAGGCGCGGAGTATTTTCAGCGGACTCTCGCATGCCCGTGTCACTTTCTGTTTGCCGACTGGATGAGTAGTACGCTCTCTTCACCCTCTTCGCGCTGCGTGGTGGGGGAGGACCAAATAACGCAGGGAAAAGCGTAAACAATGCAAGTTGAGGTGCCGGGAACTAGCTGAGCTCATTGCGAGTGGCGAGGCAGGGGTGACAGGGACGCCGTGCTTGCGGTGGCATGGCCGGGGCACTGGCAGCAGCAGCTCCCGGTCCTGATGAAGGACTGCGGCGGAGCACCGTATCTACCCAACCGAGTGCAGCGGACAGCGCCTAAGGGATGTGGAGCGCGTTTGGGAACGGGTCCGGGCTGCACGGTGCCGCTACCGCCACCGCAGCCGCTGGCGCTTATGTGAGCAAAGCGCAGGGCTGGGAGTTTGTACCCTGCTCCAGGGCGGAGAGGGAAGGGGGCAGGAGACGGAGCCGAAGCCCAAGACCCTCTCCGGCCCCCGGAGCTGCCTTTTTCGAGGCTTTGCCCGGACCCACGGCCAGTCACGACGGCCAGAGCCCGTGGCGCGAGCTACAGAGCCAGCACGCGCGCCTGAAGAAGAAGCTCGAGGAACTGCACAGGCGCCACGGGCAGGAGAAGGACGCGTGGATGAGAGAGAAGGAGGTTCTTTTGAGAGAAGTGGCCGATATACAAGTAACGCACGGGATGAATTCGCACTTGCCCGGTGGGGGTGGGGGTGGGGGTTATTTGAGTGATTAGTGTTGCACGAGCAACTTTGGATTTTGATCATCCGCTTTTGCTTTGGCAGGGTGGAGAGAATCGAAGGATATTGCTGGATCTGAAGACGGTTTTGGAGGAGGTGCAGCTGGAGGTGAAAAGGGAAGAGGGCAAACGGAGCGAGCTGCAGCTGCAGTACACAAAGGACCGCTGCGCCTGGGAGCTGGAGAAGGCAGAACTGAAAAGCAGGATCGCACAGGTACAGAAGCATTGCTACTGGAAAAAAGTGCATTGAATTGAAATATTTCATCTCTCTCTCTCTCTCTCTCTCTCTCTCTCTCTCACTCTCTCTCTCTCTCTCTCTCTATCTCTCTCTCTC
>JBBPDA010000009.1:18090968-18101426 GCA_037974385.1 Arnoldichthys spilopterus
CATCAACACACTTATTGACCAAAGTGATGAATACACTCTTGGCAGAATTGTTGATGTTGATTTTGTTCATGTAAATCATGCACATTCTGAAATTTAAAGCCTGTTTACTAAGACACTCAAGTACAGGTGGCTGGAAAACCACAACCCCCTGATTACAAATCAGAATCAATTTTATTTGGCCAAGTATGTCTGCCCACACAAGGAATTTGTTTCCGGCCTATAGATAAGACAGGTCCCTGGACAATTTAGGAAACTCCCTAAATTCTAGTTTCAGCATATATATTCTTTTTAATTGGGTAAGAGGGTAATAGGATTAGAGTAATTTGTAGTGGGGAAATTAAATAAAAGGGCTTTCAGGGTCAATGAGAGTATGACGTGTCTCATATGACCTGAATTGGCCCAAATGGTACGGTTTGTTCAAAAGCATGGAAGCCAACCCTGCACTTAGCTCCATCTATCTGCAAACTGTACCATACATGCTATAAATGCTGGTATCTGGCTATTAAAAGCAAATCCAGTTTCTGTCTCAATGCAAGAACTTCTTTGCTGTTATACTCACAAAGCCGTCCTTTGTTTATATTTGACCAAAAATACTTCAGAAAAGCTTTGTGCTATTTCAGACTTGTAGCCCTGTCTGTCACTCTCTGTGTCTGTTTAAAAAAACTAGAGCTTATTGATTGGTCCTGCTCTCGCAGAAGTCCTGTGTGTGACACCCTTATAAAGACACAGTCCAGACTGTAGTGTGTTTATCGCCCTCCGCGAGAACAGTTTTAATCCCCTCCGGTAGTTTATGCATTAAGCTCAGAGTGAATCACTGGAAGAATTCTCCTAATGCAGGTTTGCAGTGTAGACTGCAGAGCTTAGGAGATGGCGAGGAGTGGTGCTGTGGAATGCTGTAGGGGTGTATGCACCTCAGTCAGGAAGTGCTGGGATATTAAATACAGATTTTTCTCAGTAGTTCATGTTGGGCTTAGACCCTGACTCGAGATAGTTCTCCACTGTTGCAGCCAATATGCTACAAAAGCTTAGCTTTATCATTTGTGTATAACTTCAACATCTGTCTCTAGACAAGTGGACCACAATGATTTACAAGTGTTTTGCTTGTATTATTTTTCAATTTCTTCAGCCTGTCAAGTCACTCACCACTGCTCAATACACCACACCACCACTGCACTTGTTTCTCTCAGAACTGTGGGAAGGATTGGTGTTTAGTTGCTCAAACCAAGCAAAGATATTTATTGGCATGGGAAATAGAATTCAGGGAGGAGTCAAATGAAATCGTCCACATCCTACCACAGCTTATACTGCAGCCCCATAGGACGTCCCAGGTTTACCACTAGGCATTCATGGCCGGGTATGCGCCAGCATATTTCCAAGCATATTTTTGATTTTTAGAGCCGAAGCGGTGTACTCTGTGTGTCCCTGTGGCCCCACCCTTAGGAATGTGAGATGCTAAAGCATTGGTCTTGCTGTCTATTTATAGAGGACTGCCTCTGTGACACTCTTACCCAGAGACAGAGCCTCAGTCAAATGGCCACAGCAATGATCATATTTAAAACTGAGTTTAAAGCAGCAGGCTGTTTCCCTCAAGCTTAATCACATGGCACAAAATAAATAGTGCAACGTTTCACGCGCCCTTGGTTTGTGAACGCAGTGTGCCAATCCGCCTGGAGAGTGAGTGGATATAATGACTATGTTCTGGCCTTTTTTGTGGTTTAGTGGACTATTGTTTATACAGGCTGTATTTGAATCAGTTTTTTTTTTTTCATTTTTCACAAATCCGTACAAAATAATGAAGATCTGTGATGTTGCAGAGTACTGGCACTACCATGGAGTAACTTTATAGAAATTTTTACAACATAATTGTGATGGCAGACTTTTGAATGCTAGATTACTTTGAGCTGCAAGTTTCGGCTATAAAAGCTTAACCTAGTAGTTCAAAGTGTTCTGTAAATGTTCTGTTTCACCCCAGAGCTTAGTAAATCCACCCCTTGTGTAGTACAAGGCTCAATCAACAGTTTTTCAAGACACAGGTATCATGTAATGTACAGTAGTTGTAGGTGATGGAACTCATTTCAGTGTTGCAGAGAGCTACACAGGATTCTTGACAGGAATGCAGGCTTCCATTTTAAGAGCAGCTCAATGGGATATGTAAGCCAAGTCAAAGAACCATGCTGTTTAAACACCTGCCATTACTACAGACACAACACCATGATTAATATTACTACCAAAGGTATGCCCATAAATCACTGTATTATTCACTTCTGAATGAATTCAATTGTCTTAAGTCTGTAAACAATATAAATAGGCTTAATATGCTAAGAAATGTGAGCCTGTGAAACTTCTCAGAGGTGACTCGCATTACAACACTGAGGTGTAGCATTACCATTTATGGCACTACCAGCTAGACTCCTCTTTAGACTCCTGCTAGGTACTAATGGCAGATTTTGATGTAGATATGCATTGCTGAAGTTTTTTGTCTTTCAGTTAGTCTGTCCCAATATGTCTGTACACAGACACACATTACAATTACCACACATTGTAATATCACCTATAACCTTAAACAAAGCTATCCTGTTTTATAATTAACTTAGTTCAAAGCCATTGGTTTTAGTAGTGGGTGGGACGGTGGTGCAGTGGCTAGCACTGTCGCCTCACAGCGAGAAAGACCTGGGTTCGATCCCCGTGTCAGCCACAGGTCTGTCTGTGCGGAATTTGCAAGCTCCTCCTGTGTTCGCGTAGGTTTCCTCCCACTGTCCAAAGGCTGCAGTAGGTTGATTGGATACTCAAAAAAAATTGCCCGTAGGTGTGAATGTGTGTATTAATGGTTGTCTGTCTGTGTGTTGCCCTGCGATTAGTTGGCCTCCTGTCCTGGGTGTACCCCGCCTTAGGCCCGCAGTCAGCTGGGATTGCTCCAGCTTCCCCGCGAAACGGAAGAAGTGGTTTAGAAAATGGGCGGATGGATGGATGGTTTTAGTAGCAAAAATTGCTATATTCTCACACACTTTTAGACCAGTTTTAGTGATCACTTTTAGTGATCTTGCAGATGCGTCTCGCAGAAACAACAGCCTTTGATTGTTTTTAAAAAAAATTAATTAAATTAAATTAATTAATTTTTTGAATTGTCCAGATTAATTTTATGGGTCTGTTTTCTAGCACCTTATCTGCATTTATTGTAGGAGTTTATTGTTTATCTGCTACTAAATTTCAGGCATTGATTACTCACAGCACTTCTATTTATCAATTGTTGTTTATTAATCAACTTGTGTCTGTGCAACCTATGACATAACAGGGATGTTGGGATCAGTATGGGATTGTTTATGTCTTCTCTTTAAGCTTTGTACTATATGCACTCTTACTAACAAGTGTGCATTGCATCTCTGGAAGCTCATGGAGCCTTTCAGGCTGAATATCATATGGGATGTACGTGAAGACAGATGCCCATATGTCCTCGGAGACTGCCAGCCATCCAGAATTTTCCTGTCCTCTAACCTTTACTTCCACTTCTTTACAAAAACTGGTTTAGCCTTTTCCTCGAAATATCTTTCACACACTCTTGTTTCCCTGTGGCATGTACTGAATACTTGACCCTTCCTCTTTGCAGTTGGAGGCCAAGGGACATAGCTCAGTGGTGGGGACGGTGAAGAATAACGAGACTGGAGACACGCTGAGGAGGGAGCGAGAAGAGCAAAGGAGGCTGCTGGCAGACACCCATACTGCAGCAATGGACTTGCGTTGTCGGCTGGAGCACAGTGAGAGGAGCTGGATGAAGGAGAAATCTGAGCTGTTGGAACGATTTGACTTGGAGAGGAAGGAGTGGGAGAGTCAGCTCAGGGACATGCAGTGCAAAATTGAGGAGGTGAGTCTCCAGCTGGATGCCAAGCCCTGGATATACTCTGCCTCACCCTAAAAGGCATCTAAACAAACAAACTCTTGTCTCTTTATTTAAAACTTGATCTTAGAATGCTGAAAATAGATCTCCGTGAACTAAATCCAGCAAAGTTTAGAGTAGGAGTGGTTAATGCATTGTTAATCAAAATACTGCTGTTGCATAAAGGCCAGTGCAGTCTTGGTCAAAGGTAATTACAAGCCATAGCTAAAGGTCATTTTAGGGCCAGTTTAAGCTGAACCGTACTTCACCAAAATAGGCAATACTGGGCAATATTCTGTAATTATTTTTTTTCTTGCTTACAGAAAGAAAAGGCCCAGTATGGTTGATTTAAGGCATGCTCTGCTGCAGTTTTAGTGCTGTTAGTGGGTGGTGAAAAAGGGGTAGATGGAATTACTGAACCCCGGGGGAGATCTGGCAGAATGGATTTAAATCTGACACTCGTTGGAAAAGAGATTAGCTTTTTAATGACATAAAAGGATTGGGATTGGGAGCTAAAGCAGTGGAACAATATGCTTTGAAAAAACATGTGAGCAGTTGGCTTCCCACATACAAATTCAAAGGCAACAAAAGAGCAAATGAAAGGTGAAGGAAAGCGGTAAATCAGGTTTTTTCTGATTTTGTTGTACTATGTACACTAGGAGGTATTATGTACTTTGGGTGCAAATGTTAATCAAGAGGCATTGCTGAGTTTGTGTGTGACTACTTATTTGTCTGTTTTCTGTTTTAGCTGCATGATGAAGTGAAGACCCATAGAGAGAGAGGTGCTGTTGGACCAAACACAGATGCACACAGGAGTGCAATAAGGCTCAGCACACGTTCAGCTAGCACTGTGTCCAGCTCTTTAACTGACCCTTTAGAGGCGCATGGCAGCAGCTACTCTGAACCTCCCACCCAACACAGCCGTAGCAGCACTGATTCCAGTCATAACTTCATCGAACCCATTGACCAGCGCTGTAGTGTTCAAAGAGAGTCATTAAAACAGTGCAGCTCTGGGAAGTATGAACATGGGGAACTGGAGGCCATTAATACTGCAGAGCTGGAGGATATCCTGCATGAGTGTATGGGTAAAGGAATTGGGAACAAGCAGAGCATGGATAGTTGTGCAAGTGATAAAAAGAAGAACACAATGGCTCTAAATGCTGTAAGTTTTGGCTAATATTGGTTCACAATCTTTTTAGTTTCCTTATTCTCATTATTCTGACCATTCACTTTATTTTTATCACTCTGCAAATCAATTGCACAGGTTTGCACAAGTTGACAGAACTGTGATTTCTGGATTTGTCATTCATCTGACCTGGGGATGTATTTACTTTTTCCTAGGCTCTTAAAGAAATAGCTAGGGTAAGTGAGGAACTGTGCAGCTACCAGGATGAGATCAGAAAAAGATCTGATGTCAAGAGGTAAAACCTTAGAATCACTAGCTGTTTTCACATATTGGTAAAATGCTACATTTTCATCATGGTTATATCTGGTTTCCTATTGTAGAAGCCACACCGAGCTGACATTTTTGCCAGACGAGGTTGAGATTGCCGAAAAAGATGAACTGGAAACTGTTAATGCAGATTTCAACTTGAATGAGTGGTGCAAAGATCTTCAAGCCCTTGACACCCAGAAATGGATCAACTGGGAGGATATCAAAAAGGAATCCAGCAAGACTGAAAGTGACACTAAACCGCCTGTGAAGAGAAGACAAGCCCCTCCCATCCCTGTCAGGAGCACATCCTGGTACCTGAACAGTCCCACTGCCAAAGAAACAGAGCCCAGTGCCCCAGAATCACACATAGACAGAATGTGTCGAAGCCCCTGCGTTCACAGAAAGTGTAACAGTCCCTCCATAGTAAGGAAGTTTGAGGCAATGCTACAAGAGAATGAGGGAAAGATTCTGACAGACTCTGGGATTGTGTCCTGCTCAGTGCCTCTTGATTCCAAGTGCAATATTAGCTGCTGCCAGAGCCGATGGTCCTGTGATGGAAGCAGGTTTGGCAGCAGCAAGTCATCCACATATGTGCCTGTCCAAAAATGCCTCTCAGATGTTAACATAGCAGCTTCAGGGGCTGAGTCCAGTCAAATCCAAATGGATGCAGAGAATAAACAGAACTTGAGGGGGGATCATCAGCTCATAGACTCATTACACAAGGGCACTTCTATAGACTCTACACAGCCTCTGGACATAACCTTGCCTTGCATCAATACCAAAGTTTCTGGGAGAAACGAGACATTAGAACGGAAAACGGCTGAGTTCAACCGTATGCTCTTCCAGGCAGGCATGGGAGTACATTACAGTGAGGACAGTTTCCGCCCCACAGATGTGCACTGTATGTTGGACAGTACCACTGCCATTCCATCTTCGTATTTTGAGGACAATCCAACAAACGAGCTATCAAGTCGTATGGTACAGCATCCAAAGGGCAAATGTGTGAAGACTGCTACTAAGCCACTACCACAGTTAAAGCTCCAACTGGGGGACTCTCTGATCTGGACTGTTTCTGATCTTCCACCTCTACAGCAGGATGCTAAAGTGAAGAAAGTAACCTCAGACTTATCTGAGCATCCAGCAGTGGAGCATGAGGACTCAAAATCTGTATACCTGCCAGTTCACACAGAACACAGGGAACTACAGCCTTTGGCCCTTGGGCATAGGACATCTACCACTCAGTTTAATGCAAGTTTGAGAATTGATCAAAATGATTTAGATGTAAGCTCACAACAGCTGAAACATCAGGCAGAAAGGTCAGGTAAAGTAAAATCTTTGTTTTCAGATGAGAATCCTGCTGAAACCAAACCTAAACAGCCTGAACGTACAAAGCAGGACATGTCTAACACCAGGTCAAGAGTTTTAGATGAAAACCCTTGGAAACCTACGACCCTGGCTGCTTACCCTCGACCAGTAGAGTCTCGGTCCAACTATGGAGCAGTGGAGAGGATTTTGAAGAGTTATGAAAATTTGGGACGATCCCTACAAGACACGCAGTTGCAGTCCAGTCCAGGGAGGGAGGAAGACCTCATAGAGCTATTGGATATGTTGGAAATCCAGCATCAGTCTAGATCCAGTCAAAGACTTACACACACACCTCACCACCAGGCAGTAACCCACAAAGAGGCACATGTAACTGTAAAGGTCAGTACCCCAGTGCTTAGAAAAACATCATTAGTTTCATCATCAAAACCTCATACAGTGACATTGACACCATTCCCTGAAACAGGAACATCCAAATACACACTTGATAGTTCAGATGAGGGAGATTTAGTGTATGAGGTGCAGGTGTAGATGTCTGCTCTGCATATGTTCTGAATAAGCACAAATGCCAGGGCACCTAAGCCAGTTATTCACTGGCTTCCAACTCTTTATCATTATCTAGACAATACTTTTTTTTTAGTTTTCACTGCTGTTCAAGGTTTGCTTCATGCATCTGGAAATATTTAGAATTTATCAGGGAAAATACCCTAACTCCACAAAACCTTTAAAAGAGCACAATTAAAATTCCTGATGCTGAATTCCATCAAAAAAATTCCAGACTGCACAATGTCAAGCTCTGTCAGGAGCTCTGACTGTTGGGAACTATTCGTTTTGGGTATGTGCAGAAAATGAATCCACCTTTTTATTATAGAGGTGAAGAATTTTCCTTAAGTTCCTGAAAGTGAGAAATCAGTGGTGCAGAGTTTTGGCACCATTGTCAGATACTAAATCCAAGCCTTTTGTCTTTGTCTACACTGGAAACTGCTTTCAAACAGGAGGCAGGGCTTGCGGTGCAATTACGGAAATATCTACATACGGCCAGCAGAGAAAGAGCTCTTGTCCCAGGTTTCTTTTGTAGATTATTTTACAGACTACTGGCAGATCAGTCACTCAGAAGGGTTTTAAACTGTAAGACTAGATTAAGTGTCTTTATCTGAGCTTTGTTGAGAAAAAAGGGCATTCAGAGCAAACAAGGCTGCCTAAAGCATTCCTTTCCTGTGAAAGGCAGGAATGCTTAGCTTATCATTAAGTAGGCTGGCAAATGACAGAAGACAGAGGTTAATGACATCTTTAAACATATACGCCATATAAAACAATAAGATTTCTTCAAAATGTTTGTCTCTACAGCAAAGCAAAGAGTCCACAGTAAACATCAAGAAGTGTTTCTCGCGTCCAGCTTGTCCTGCAAAAAGACGTCTGCCCTCACGCTGGGCTAGCCGCTCTTCCTCCACCTCGTCTACATCTTCTCCCTCACCCTCACCAACAGCACAACCCGCAGTCTTCACCCCACGGCAAACGTTTACCTACTCTGCCTTTCACGCCGAGACAGTCATTATGTGAGAACATAAGAGGAAATAGGACTAACGTTGTACACAGGCTAACAACAATGCCTTCAAAGCTGAATGTTGGCAAATATCTTCCTGATTACCTTTGTACATACCAAAAGTAACTCTTAACTCAGCTCATTCATTAAGTTACAGTCTGGCGTACTGTTGCTTTGCATTAATCACAAGTGTTTTGTATAATTATCATATCAACATAACTGTAAATTTCCTTTTTGAGTTGTGAAGAGCAGCTGCTTTTCATAATTCATACCAAAGGCTGTGTTCAGAAACCAGTAATCAGATTTGTGTGCTCTGTACCTGAAAGTTGCCTAGGTTTTTTGTTTTTTTGGTCGTCCTTTTTCAGACCTTATGGAAATATTATGTTCATAATTTCACTGAAATTATTTGTTATACTTTTCCTGACTCATATAAAAAATGTTGGCATATATTAAGATGAACATTATACACTCACTCACTGCTTAAACTAATGTGACATACTGTATCATTAAAGTAAGGCCCTTACAACCTCTCTTTCCTAGTAAGAATGATCTCAAATGCTTCTTTTATCAGGTCAGCAACAAATAAAATGAGTACAACACCCCTGCCCTCCTTTCCTTAACTGTCTGCATTTATCATGTCTAGTAAAAAACATCATCTACATGCAGGCTGTCATTGGACATGCATGTTGAGATTTAACAAAAGTGTTGACTTGTTACTGCTATGATAGTAGTGTTGTCAAATCAGTCATCTCAAATGGAGTCCTGAATTCAGCATCTAGGACACAAATCTGGCAAGTCACCAACTTTAGTAGTCTGTCAGTCTGTCTGGGGATATTTTAACCACCACAAGTGAATGAGGTCTGCTAAGTTTGAGAGCTGAGACACCTAACCTCTCGCTGTAACGTGGTACCCTTTGACCAAAATAGCAGGTGCGTCAATATTTTGGTGCCAGAAATCCTATCCCAATGGTGATATAAATACTACACCTCTTTCCTGATTTGGAGACATGCACAATTTCCTTTTTTCCGGGTGGTATTTCTGTTAGGAATTCACCTGATACTTAGGATGTCCTTGTAGTGAAAAAATATATAAATATACCTAAACATCTGGATCTGGATGTCTGCATATTTCTCTACTTGTGTACATGTCTAAACATATACATGAACTTGTATGATTGTAGGTGATGTCACTTTAAGAAATTAGTTTTGCCTTTAGAAATCTATCATGGAAATTTAAAATGCACTGCAATACTTTTTAACAATCTAACCATATAACAATCCATCACACATTTACTAAACATTAGGGAAAGCATGAGCCTGCTGGGCACAAACCACAGGTAGACGTTGCATTTGTCACAAAAGACGTGTGTTTTTCCTTTGCAATTTGGCCTCAACCTTATCATCATAGTTTGCCATGTGGTCAACCATGTCATACTACATTCCAGGTAGAGGCTTTACATCCTGAGCTTGTGGTCTGTGATGGACAGAGACATGTGGTTCTGGAGATATACTGGGTCTTCTGCATTTTGCTGCCAGTGGTTTGTGGATGCTCACCAGACACTATGCCAAATTCGTTTTGAAATGGATAAGATCCAGGGGGTCTTTTGTCTGAAGATTTTCCCTCTTGGCATCCTGCCCATACTCTAACCAACTGTTGACCATAGCCAGGTCAATCCATGTGCGATCATTCTCAGGCTCCACTTTTTCGAACCAATTTCTGTAAAAAGATGATCAAGCAAGTCAACACCACCCATTGCTTCATTGTAAAGCTTGACCACCTTTGGACAGGACACGTTCAAATATTGGGCCTGATTTTTGTCCCATTGCTGCACTTCATCCATTCTGCCAAAACTTGTGATTGGCCTCTGTGATTCGCTGGTGGAGAGGGTACACCACTCCAGCTTCAAGTCCCAGCTTCTTCTCACAGTGTTCTGATATCTCCATTGTAGCTCCTTGGTACAGCAGGAAATCACAGGCCACACCACTTTTCCCCCAAAGAAAAAATATTTTTTTAAATGAAATGTATGTACTATGGATTTTAAATAATCTTACAATTCCTGCTTCTCATCTGCCTCATTTCCTGAATCCAAGCAGTCAAGATTGGATAACTCTCCATGTTCAAGGCGTTAAAGGAAGAACAGGGGAAATAGGGAATATGGGGAATAGGGGGAATAGGGGGACATCTCTCTCTCTCTCTCTCTCTCTCTCTCTCTCTCTCTATATATATATATATATATATATATATAGAGAGAGAGAGATGTCCCCCTATTCCCCATATTCCCTATTT
>JBBPDA010000009.1:18101526-18126082 GCA_037974385.1 Arnoldichthys spilopterus
GCCCGCAGTCAGCTGGGATTGGCTCCAGCTTCTCCGTGACCCGGAAACGGAAGAAGCGGTTGGAAAATGGATGGATGCATGGATGGATGGTTTGGTCCAGTGTTGTATTCTGTTAAATCAGTTTGTCTTTTCTTGGACTAATATTTTTCAGTAAATGTGTTGATGTAATTTATTTTCTAATCTTGACATCATGTACACATTTGAGTGATGTAAATTTAGGTTGTTTTTGTGTGTGTAGAATGACTAGAGAGAATGTGTAGAGATTTTTGTTGTCGAAATTATATGTTGTCACTGCAATGACAAGACCTCTCATATCCATATTGGTAATTTTGAAGCAAAGAGCAATTTTATTTCTAAACTAGGAGCCCTGGGGGGTCCGTGTCCAACATAGTTTGCTGATTTACCTGATCAGATACACCTGGTTCAACTCCCCTGTTACTTGCCAGGTTTAGTGAGTGTGTTAGAGGAGGGTAATCACCAGACCACTAGACACCGGCCCTCCAGGACCAGACCACTGGCTTTAATCATTAGGGGGGGTAGGTCTAATACTATTCAACAAAGTATTTTAACTTCATAAGGCATTTTTACTTCACTTCCTGCCATACAATCACACATAAATAGGTGTCTGCTTTCTCTGTTTACGGTTTTGTTGACATATTTATACTCAATGAGAATTCTCTGGAAAACCTCAAACAAAAAAATATCAGTGGTTTCTTTATTTCTGGATGTTAACAAAGATCATTTAACAATAACTTAAGTTCTGAGAGGCCAATATCTCATAGTAGCATGGATGCTATATACTATATGCACTTTCTGAAAGAAGCACAGTCTTAAATGGTGCATTTCTGATTCCCAGTTGTGGAACATTTTTGTAAATGGTTTTATTAATTTTATTTAAAACTTAATTTATTATGCTAAATTATGTAAAATATTTTTCTTCCAAATAAATAAAGAGTTAATACATGCTTTTTTAAAACGTAACTGCTTAGTACATCACATTGGCATTACATTAGTTTGCTATTTTTATTAGTATATATGTTGGCTTTCTATAATAGTTTAGACAATGTTACATGTTCCTTCATTTATTTTTATCATTCTTTTACATTCAAAAGAAAATTTGTTTTAATTCTGTTATATACTATTTACTTTATTTACTGCGCTTTTTTAACCACACCATGTGTTTTTGATGGTTTAAATTTCATTGTGTTGTGGTTTCACAGTTATTTTAAAATTGTGAATTGAAATATTGTGAAAATAATAATAACAATAATAATAATAATAATAATAACAATATTAACATTATAACAATAGTGTATAATAATATGACATCAAAAAGTGCACTTTACATTATTAGTGGACAACAAGGTCCACTGTCACCCGGTTTGTCCTGTGCATTAGCATTTCCAAGCTACTCAATCACCTGCAGCTAAAGTTGCCAGGTATTTTTTTCAAAGTAAATTTTGAGCCTGTTTAAAAGGCTTATTGGCAGTATAGTAATGTGCAGCAAGAACCTTTCCATTGATTAACATTATGTGAAGGTTCTTTATACCTTTTAAAGGTTATGTACCAAAATGGTTCTTTACTGAGCTGAAACAGTTTTTATGGCATCACTAAAAAACAAGTTAGAGTGTTGGTAAGTAATAGCATTATATACCTGTGTGCATGTTTGATTACAATATGTTATTATTATATTATTCCCATTCTAGAATTAGTCATGCTTTGTCTTATGAAATAACTCTGCTACTTCATAGGTCATTTTGGTCATTGAGGGGTAAAGGGCAGTGTTTCTTACCCTACTGCCACCACTCTTGGCCCTGGGGTCATAGCGGAGTACAAAGCAGCAGTAGCAGGAGCACTTATTGTAGCTGCTACATGCATGTCTGTGCTTGAGACCTGATGTGGCTGACAGCAGGCTGTTTTCTGCAGATGCGAGCCCTGTTGGTCTAAGCTGGAGGGCTGTTTGCATCCCCACGGTCCCCCGTAATCGCTGAGTCATAATTACTGCAGGAACAGCAGCAGTTTATGCTCAGAAAGAGGTAGTTAATTTACATCTCTCATTAGCGCATTGTTTGCCAGCATTTTATCCACTTGCCGTTGTTCTGTGGCAGGGCAATTGTTCGCGGGAGAGAGCAGACATGGTAATTTGGGTTGACATTTCATGGGCATGAAATTAAGGTGTAATGATTGTGCGCCGTTCAAACGTCTTGTATTAGCCTGCTATTTAAATTGCAGATCACCTCTCACTCTGCTAGCAATGGCAGCACCCACAAAAAGCGACAGAGTGCTCAAAGACAGGGCAGTGAACGTGTGGCTTAAGCTGAGTGAGAATGGCTTACTGACAGTGGGATTCTTCTTCTGGGTGTATTACCCCAGAGCCACCACGTAGCACTATCCTATTATAAATATTTTAGACTTTTATGGTTTCATAACAAGGATAAAAGTTTAAGCTGCGATATGAACAAGCCACAGGCCCGAAGAGACTGCTCACATATGTATTGGATTTTTATTTGTAAATTGAGAATTGGCCTTAAAATATGTATTTGCCCAAAGGGTGAAGGTGGGAGGGTGGGTTGAAAAAGCTGCTTTCAGCGAGTGAATTCCTGTCTGTCTTTATCATTCTCTCCCATTCTCTCTCTCCTTTCTTACTCCTCTCTCTTTCTCTCTCTCTCTTTCCCTTTTTCTCTCTCATGCTTATGCAAAAACCTCACAGATAATTTGTTCAAGGCTCAGCGTTTAGCAACTCTAATCCTGCGCTGATGCTCTTAGTGCCAGATAATTGTATGAAACTGTAAAAGTGGGATTTCGGGCACTCCTGATTATCACCCACCGTTAGCCGATGAGGAGAGAAACAGAGCGAGGGAGGAAACCAAAGAGGAGCTGAAATGAGTGCGAAAGGGGGAAAAAAAGGAAAGGATAAAAGGAAAACTTGATGAAGGGAAGCGGTCAGGCTGGTGAGCCGGGTCAGTACGAGTCCGCTCGGCCGAAGAGGGGACTACGCTCAGACCCGATTCTGTCCACTCTCATCGGCCGGTAGCGTAATGAAACCTGACAGGATGTAAATGAGTTTTTAAAAGAGCTGGCACAGGCCGGCCATTTTTCTCATTTAGAGCTCAAATGGGCTGGCACCCCAGCCTCCAACTGCTGGGCTTTCTGTGGATTAGAGGGGCCTAAACTCAACACATCAGGGCCTTGATTACAAGAGCAAGTGGGGCCTCCTTTCTTCTTGTGTTACTCGAAGGAGAGAGAGAAAGAGAGAGAGAGAGAGAGAGAGAGAGAATAGTCTTGGTGAAGGGAGACAGAGAGGCTGTTGTCTGCAGAATTGCTTTGCTCAACAGAGCCCATTTTGTGGGAAGCAATCTTTCCTTAGAGTTTTAAGTAAGAGTTTGATGTCATGTAGTTGGTGTTGTGATATACTGGTATTGATGATAATCATGATATTTCAAAAACAATATACCGAGTGTATAGAGTGAGAGCCAGGAAGTCAGTGGATTTTTTCATTTTTTATGTTTACCCATTATTCCCTGGGAATGCCGATATTTCCATTGATGCATTCCTTTTTAAAACTGATAATTCTCCTGTGTGATTCCAGAGCACATGTCTGCAAACAACGGGCATTGCTTATGATCATTATCTTGTTGAAAACATCCACCTCTGTTTTGACTGCACCTTTTGGACAGGTGCCCTCACATTATCTTTCAGCACTCTTTGATATGATGTAGAATTCATAGCTGATTCAATGATGTAAAGCTGCCCAGTCCCTGAGGCAGCAAAGCAACTTAATATTTCCACCACCATGCTTCATACATGCCCCACATGTGTACTGTTACTATGGCCAAAGAACTCTACATTGTTCCAAAAGGCCTGGTATTTCCCTGTATGTTTTATGGCAAACTGTATTCTTGCTCTTATGTTCTTTTTGCAGAGCAACTTTTTTTTCTCGCATGCTTCCCATGCAGGTCAAGTTTGTCAAATCTTTTTCTGACTGTAGACATATGCACTTTCACACAAACAGTTGCCTTCACGTTTTTACTAGTTTCATACCATGCGCACACCTTTTTTAAAATAACAAATAATTTTGCATTTTGAGTTTCCAGCTCGTATGAATGGTTTCAGTGCATTGCCTTTTTAAGGCAGTTAAATGACACTGCGCTTTTGACTAAAAACCACATCTAAAGTCAGTGGAATAATGTTAAACCATATTTAAGAGGTGCACTTTAGCATCATACAGGTGCACAATGCTTGTTTCAGACACAGGTACATGCTCAAAGTGCACTAAGGTTTTTTGTTAATTCAGTATATTTTTTTCCTATAAATGACGTGCTCGTGCATTTCCACTTCGTGTACGAGCAGGTCTGTTTCCTTGGTCAAAATCTGTTATGAATTGTCAGGTAAACGCGCAATTCAACATAGCTCATGCACCTCTGCCTTTTAAAGATGAGGTGATGTGCCATTCTGATTAGTATAGCATGTTAAGCCCAAACACACCCCTAAGAGAGTTAGGACCACATTTTTGAGCCTTGTGCTGGTGGAAAGTCTTTTGTTACTGGCATCAAAATAGCAAAATGGATTTGAACACACCCATAAATGTTAGCTGCACTTTGGGCTTCACAGTTTACATTAGATCGTCAAAATAGACCCCTTAACTACCGAAAAGAGCTTCTTTAATGCTAAGAGGTTAAAAATTGTTCATGTAAAATGAATTGTGCTTGGTTTTGGTACATTAAACCATACATATATTATATGGGGGCTTCAGGGAATGAAAACATAATACTAAAATGCAATAGAATGTAGAATACTGGGCACTTTAAAAGCTCCTGGCAATGTCATAGAGAAGCATCGTGAACCGTTTTCTCCATTCTCCTGAGTTCTCCAGCCTAGCTTTGTGTCAGCAGGTCTCCCAGCACACACAGACCCGGCACAGCCAGCAGCAGACCTGACAGCACGCTTTGCATCGGATCATTATCTTCCCACATTTACACCCAACCCCGCGCAGCAGTTCCCACAAAGCCTCGGGCTGTTTTCTAAATACACCAGGCCTAAAGGTTCCAGACTGTTCCACAGGGTAGGTTTGTGCAGATACAACCCAATCCAGGGGTTTGTAAGAGGCACGACTTTGTTGTCGTAGCCTCAGATCTCAGAATGCATCACGAGTTTCATAAGCATTTATACAGCAGTTAGTTCTGAAGGTGAAATCTGCTTTTTTTGCTGTTTTCTGCTGCTGTTAACATCACAATGACTGTATCATTCCAGTGAACACTAAGTAAGGACACATTTTACACTGAAGCTAACTGCTAATTTAAAGTGAAAGTGACTCTTATTATGAAGACAGCACCTTATACAAAGTGTACCGCACAACCTCTGATCTGACCTCTGATTCTTACTCTTTGGGCAGTGGTGGCCTAGTGAATAGGACAAGGTACGTCCTGCTGCACTGCTCCCCATGCACTGTTGATAGCTGTTTGACACTCCAAGTGTGCACGTGTGATGGGTTAAATGCAGAGGTCACATTTTGTTGTGGTGCTTGAGTGTGTTTACAATGACAAATTGTCACTTTCACTTTACCTCTGCATTTAAAACCATCCACACACGGAGCAGCGGACATGGAAGGGCATTTTTCATAATTTCCATTGTAGTCGCCTCCAATTCCATCCGGCTGCTAGGTGTCCCCATCACACAATACCACTGGAAGGGTGAATACTTGCACATGCTTCCTCCACCATCTTTTCAAACTGCCCCTAACACAGCATTACTGGTCAGCTCAACTGGGCAGAATGCAAACCTACAATTCTGATACTTCTCCTAGCAGACACTTGTGCTGGCTAGCATCATGCTGAGTGATGAGGGTAGAAGGAGGGCCATCCTACCCACCTAAACAGAGCTAATTCAATTGTGCAGTCTTGAACTTGGGGCCACTGATGTCTAATGATGGATTTCATGATCTCCCGATGATGGGGCCAATGCAAGCCTTTCTGTGAGGTCGGGCCAAACAGGCTAGCCTTCACTTCCCACATGCATCAGTGAGCCTTGGGTGCCCATGACCCTGTCACTCTATTCACCAGTTGTCCTTCCTTGGATCACTTTTCGTAGGTACTAACTGCTGCATATCTGGAACACTCCACAAGAACCGTGGTTTTGGAGATGCTCTGACCTGTTTAGCCATGACCTGGTCAAAGTGGCTCAGGTCCTAACACTCACTTTCCTGCTTAAAGTGGATCAACTTCAAGATCTGACTGTTTACTTGCTGCCTAATACGTCCCACCCCCTGACATGGGCAAATGTAATGACAATGTCATTTACTTTACCTGTTAATGTTATGGCTGATCAGTGTACAGAAATGTACACTCATACACTAATACCTCATTATTAATTTTATATAGTATATATCAAATTGTTGCTGCTGGAACAGAACCCTGTTTTCTCAACCACTGTTTGTATTGTGTCATAACTGTATGAAAACTGCACCACTAGAAATAAATCAAGTTTTATTTACCGGTGAAACTACTTTTTTGGAGATATGCAGTTTTGGTATCTAGATTCAATTGATGACGATTAAAACTTACAATTTCAGAAATAAGGTTTTGCAATGGCATTAGTGATGGGTTCTACCCTTTTTCCTCCACCGCCTTCTGCAGAAACTTCCGAAGCACTTAGTTTACAGCTAAAGTACAGCGAACCACCACAGCAACAGATCCAGACAGTAAACTGAACAACACTGAAATTGCTCTGTTTTCAGTCAGCTGTTCCTCCCATATGTTTCAGGGAATTTCTTTTTTCTTTCTGTACTGACAGCTTCAAAGGTAATGTTTGGATTTGCTCTGTCTTAACCTTGACAGATTATTGGACTTGCTGAGCGAGGAGAAAGAGACCCAAACAGTTTTATAGGTTGAAAATATTGGCAATAGTAGACATCCTCCACGGGAAGCAGCTGCGAGAGCCATATTGCGTATTGATCTCTCGCTCGCATCGCAGTGGGCACACTTAATTAGATTTATATTGTAAACAAAGACTTACAATATGCAATTTGAATTAGCAGGTAAATGTTATCCATCAAAGTAAATGATATTTTGTGCTGGAAGTGGCAGTATTGGAATTGGAGGGCATTTATTTGGGCTGTAAAAAAAGCAGAGGATGGGGCGGAGGGATCGAGTGCTAATGCTGACTCAAGCACACGAAAAGAACAGTCTCTCTCTCTCTCTCTCTTTCTCTCTCTCTCTCTATATATATATATATATACATATAGAGAGAGAGAGCATCTAGGGTTAGGGTTATGAAAAACATCAGCTTTGTGTAATTGTAGTATTCTAGCCAATCAGGTTTATACAAGGCATGATTATTGCTAGTTAAAAAAAATTTTTTTGGCAGTGGAGGCCTAGTGTTTGGGCAGTGGAGGCATTGGTGAGTTAAATCTCTCTCTCTCTCTCTCTCTCTCTCTCTCTCTCTCTCTCTCTATATATATATATATATATATATATATATAGAGAGAGAGAGATGTCCCCCTATTCCCCATATTCCCTATTTCCCCTGAATATACAGTATATATATGACGAAGATACTTCCTCATCTACCTGTTCTGAAATCAAGGGTTTCAGTAAAGAGTAATATATATCAGCCCCTACATTTCTGGGAAATATTTACCCTAAATGTTGTGACATAATTGCTGTGAGGATTTGATTGCATTCATTCATTGATGTTGGATGCTTAGTTTTAGGTCACAACTGCCATCTCATCCCAACAACACTGGAAAAGGAGAACAAAGTTGCACTGCCACACTTTCCAGTGCTGGGGGCTTTATACCCTTCTAGCAGATGCTTCTGATTGGGTATGGTAACATTACACTCATGTGCATCTGCCCCAGAGCATCCAGTTCTATTAGCAGTGTTGATCTATTCACTAAAAATCTATTCAAATCAGTTCAAATGCTTCTTATAACTTCAGGAAGACCGGGCAGATATATGTACATTAGTTGGTTCATGCAGCATCACAAAACAAATTTGAAATTATTGAATTATTGTTTTTACATATAAAAGTCATTCACCATTTGAACATGAAATGCTCTGACCACCAGATGAGCAACCTCCTGCTGATGGCAAGATCATATTTAAGAAACCTGAAAAACGCAAGTCTGAAGGCATTGCAGTGAGCTCTAGTAAGAAGAAGAAGAAAAGTGAGAACGAGGAGTCGAAAAAAGACACAAAGTCTGGGGTGAAAGTGAAGAACAGCAGCCTTCTGTCCTTTGGTGATGATGATGATGAGGAAGAGTGACTTGTCTTCCATCAAACAAGTGAACTGGATCTAGAAAATATTTCTTGAAAGTACAACCACATTGAAACCACTATATTAAACATATTTACAGGCTCCAACAACTGTGACTAAGGTTATGATTCCTTTTTGGGAACATGATTTGTATGTAGAGCAGGCACTGAAAATTAAAGGTTTAGATTTAAAAAAAAGAGTTTCCGCAGAATAAATTTCATGTTAGGAGCATAAGATACACAAATGTCATGTGAATTGTGAAAAATGTCATGTGTCAATGTGAATTATAGAAAAGGAAATTGATTATATTTTTCCTTGGACATCGTAAACTCACAGTGTCTTTTTCAACACTGGAAAGGTAAAAGTAATATGGTGGCTTTTCGTGAAGTCGGTTTGCTAAAGGTTTTTTTTTTTAATTGCAGGCAAGACAAAAAACAATCTGCCAAAAGCAGATGTACATACATGTATAGCTTTTGTAATGTAACTGTGTTTGTTTTTTAATGTGCTATATGTTGCTCTCAAAGGTCCATATACTACTAGATCTCTCTTAAGAAAATAAAGAATATAAAAAATCTTAGTTGTGCTTTTTTTTTTAGATCGCCTGCATTTCACTGTAATGAATGACTCTTACAGCCATGTAAAGCATATTCATTATGCTTTCTCTGTGTAACCTTTATTAAACAGTCACACTAGACAATGTTGACAACTAGACAACAGTGATTGTTCACTCCCCAAACAACACTTATTTCACTTTTCACCTTCAAACATATGAATCCACATTACTTAAACAGAAGACTTTCACAGAGACGACGGAATACACAATATTTGAAGCAACATAAAAGGCAAAGCAAAGCTGGCTGATCATTACATTTGTCAGTCAGGACCTAAGCTACATAGACTCAGTCACTACTAGGAGAGACTGTAGAGTAACAGATTAACTAGCACTAGGACAGGTGAAGACGTTGGCGCATCTCAAACAACGGACACCCTTTGTGAGCATCAGAGGCCAAATATCTGTGCAGTTCATCCTTGAAAGCTGGTTACTCAAGTCTGCTTTCACAATATGACTGAAGACACAAACATTGGGCATTATAGGAATTTTGAAATTAAACTAAAGTGTGGATAAACATGTAAAATGTAAGCTCAGGCTAAAATGAATAACCTTTCCATGTTGTACAAGCATCAACTACTGTCTGTAGCCAGATAATATGACCTTCACATTATGGTTGTTACTAATTTTGGAAAGTCATTATAATCTTGGACCATTTCTTCACAGACATGCATGAAACTAGATGGATAGTTTGAGTTCAGTGTTCTTTACCACATCGAAATTTCCTTGCGATATATTAATGTGCAGAAAAGGCAACATGACTGAAATAAGCCCCTTACTGTGCAACTGAGGACACCATATACTGACATCCGTAACAAAAAACAGACAAACCGCAATCAACAAAGCAAAGTTGATTGTTCAAGTAGGCCATTCTCAAATACTTTCTGGGCAATGCTCCTTAACTAAGAGATTTGTCATCTTGCTGGACTAAATTCTTTTGTTACTATTTTACCTCTGTTTACCTTATGTGTTTCCCTCCATTCAGCTCAACAGAGGTAGTTTGAGTGGCAGTGTTTGTTGAGTATTAAATAAAAAGAGTAAAATATCTTTCTTATCTAATTTCTCCTGTCAGGCAATAAGATACACAGGACAGGTCAGTTAAATGGATGCCATCTAGTGTTACTAAAAATGGCCACACAAAGCATCTGTATAAGACTAGGATTCTCAGGCTTTTAAATTAGCATGTAAACTTACAAATATATCCACAAACATTTTCAGAATGTCTACTAGAAGCTCTGAGAGCAGAGTCTGCCAGTATCAGGATCACTACCTGCCTGATAGCATTTTGTGTGCAGAAAAGCTGTGACTGGAGTAAAGCAGCCTTCTTTAAACCGCAGCACAGTTTCTGAAGCAGATGTCTCTGTTTTTAACATACCTTCGGGCATCACTGCATTTTTGTCTTTTATGCATTTTGATTTTCAGTGTATCCTGTGTGAAAATGCGAAACACATGCCATGATCGGGACATGATCAAGGAGACAATACCCAGTGTTGAAGACACACGCGCTGTACGCTGGCGCCCTCGGGTGGTCATTTCAGCACTATAACGACGAGTTACAATTACTGAAAGATGTCTGTGGAGATTCTCACTTGTCCAGGTCATCATAACAATTCATCCCACCCATCGAAACGTGCTACCACTGGGTACTGGTACGCACGACTTCACGCCTTTTTCAATGCTTCAAAAACACCCGTAAACCTATCCTACCTTGCGTTGGAGATACACGTGTAACACGGTTAGGGCATTTTGAAACGATCTAAAGTTTTTTACAGTGGTAAGACGTTTTTATAAGGTCTAACAGTGTATCGCCATGTGCCACCTTAGTTTTTTTTAACAGTGGAAACAGTGATGGTTTTTCTATTTTTACATAGACGTTTTGTCCACCATGGACAACACAGAAGAGCTCTTCAGCTGTCTGCATACAGACGGTTTGGGAGGGGAGTAAAAGAAACCACGTCTTGTTTCTCCTACCGGAAGTGTTAAGTGTGCAGACACTGAGAAGAGCCGTGTAGGGTACGGGAACGTTAGAGATGCATTGGCCTTCTTGAACTGTACTCCGGTCCAGAAGGTGGCGCTAATAGACCTTATGCCAAAGCATAAAAGAAGTATGTAATCGCAGCCTGTTTCAGTCAACGGTACTGGAAACATCCAGACAAGTGTATCTACTGTAGTAAAACATCAGACATTTTTATATCGTGTGTAAAGTGTGTTTTTCAGTTCAGCGAGCAAGGTCATACTGTAAGGCAGGTAAGACTTTAGTTTCTGTTTAACCGTTTACTCTGACAAATGGCTCACTTTGCTCCTGACCTTCACAACAGAGTTTGTAAGGTGCACTGTTTTGCACAGACGCTGCATTGTTTTACTGGCTCATATGTGTCTGCGCTACATGTTGTACATCTATACAACCTGTCGGGTGTGTGTGTGTGTGTGGGGGGTGGGGGGCGGCGGCACATGTTAGGCAGCAAGTAAACAGTCAGTTCTTAAAATTGATGTGCTGGAAACAGGAAATATGGCCGAGCATAAGGATCTGAGCGATGGCTAGACAGCGGAGTCAGAGCATCTCCACAACGCAGTATGCAGTAATAAGTACCTACCAAAAGTGATCCAGGGAAGGATGACCGGTGAATCAGTGTCTGGGTTAAATGACAACAAGTCCATCTGATCCAATCCCACAGAAGAGCAACTGTGGTTATAAAGTGAATCGTTTTTAACATAGAACTAATTAAATAATAATTCAGAAATAATAATTCAGTAATTCAGTAATTACATTCATAATCAGTACCAGAGCATTCAGCTCTCTTCTGGCTTAATGCAATCAAATTCTTGCAGCAATGTTTTACCACGTAGAGTAAAGCCTTCCTCAAAGAGTAGAGACCGTTAGTGCAGCAAAGGGGAACAGATTCCCTCTTTAATACATTTTGTTTTAGAAGAAACATTGGATAAGTAGGGGTCTACAAAATGCAATTACAGTCTGGAAACTTTGTAAAGCTTATCATTGTCATTTTGATGTGACAACAAATCAACTTCTCTGCAAAACAGAAGCCACTAATGCAGCTCCAGTATATTTGTACTTCTCTCAGTCTCTTTGTCTCATTGGGAGAATATGCATGCATTGTATTCCAGAGAGTTGACTGCCATGTCCTACAGCTCAGTGCTATGAGCCGTATCCTTTCTCATCTATCCCTTCTGTGCAGCAACGGAATGGCTGTGTGTGCTGCTGGTCGTCCCTTTCTCCAGATCACGCAAAATGCTTTGGGAAAGTTTTTCAAGCAGTATAGGACATTCTGTTGCAATACCAGTGGCTCCCAGGAGGAAGAGATTCGACAGAAACTCCAGCACTTTCCAGGCGGTTCCATAGATCTTCAGAAACAAGTATCAGGCATTGCAGTGATGACGGTCAATAATCCTGCAAGAATGAATGCCTTTTCAGGTAGGTAATATCATGGCATTTGAGCTTAATATCATAATCAACTATTCAGAATCTTGCCCTTTTTTCCAGGCAGCATGATGCTAGAACTGGAGGAGCGGGTGAGTGAGCTGGAGAGTTGGACAGAAGGAATGGGCCTCATTGTGCAAGGAGCTGCTGGAACATTCTGCTCTGGATCTGATCTAAATGCAGTCAGAGCAACATCAAACCCACAGGTATAGTTCCTCTATCTATGGCACCTACATAATTTGAGTGTTGTTTCTGTTTAGCATTTCACCCACTTAGAGTTTCCTAGAGTTCAGAAACATTATTAAATGTGGTTGTGTGAAAAAAATGCAAACCTATACCTGTCTTAGTAAACTTCTTTTGGTGTCTGCCCTTTACATCTTTCCCCTGAGTGTTTCAGGCCTGAAAGTCTGCAAAGTTGTGTATTTTTGTGTATGTTTTTTTTATGTTTCAGGATGGCATGAAAATGTGTATGTTCATGCAGAAGACTCTAACAAGACTGCTTAGGTTGGCCTATGTTAAGTCACAGACTCTGTTCAAAATTGTTTAAATATAGTACTGAAGTTGTTCTGCATCAAAGCTTACCTTTTGCTCTTAGTTTAGGTTGCCACTTATCTCTGTGGCTTTGGTTGAAGGAAAAGCATTGGGTGGAGGTGCAGAACTCACTACTGCCTGTGATTTCAGGTAAACTGAATTATCAGGTAAAACTACAACTGTACATGACCAAAAGTGTCTAGGTACCTTGCCTACTTGGTGAATTTGGCTTCTTTAATGTGGTCTTAGAGCTGACACAAGTGTTTCACAAAGCTTAAATTTTAGGTAATCTCCACAGAAAGGTATTGACAAAAGAATGAGATGATCTGGAGCAGCTGCAAATTAGCCTAAGGTCACTATGGGTTACAAAGCCTCTTGTCACTGGGCTGTGCAGCAGTGGAGCTGTGTTCTCTGGAGTGTTGGAGTTCCAACTGATACATTTTGAATTAGAGTGCAGTTTGTAATCCAGAACTAATCATCCAACATCAGCAACTAACCTCACCAATGCTTTTGTGGCTGAATGCAATCAAATCGTTAAAGCAATGTTGAACATATAGCCTAAAGCCTTAAAAAGTACAGGCCAATACTGTACCAAATACTTTTTTAAAGAAACGAACTAAAAATGCCAGAATAGAGTAAATACAGATGCAGTAAACGATGTCTTGTCAATGTGTTTGCTTAACCATTTTCAGACCTTTCCTTGTGGAATCCCAGTATTGAAATATGATGTGGTTTATATTTGTTCTGAAAAATTAAACAATTTTTCTTCTGGCAGGTTGATGTCATCTGACGCTGTGATCCAGTTTGTCCACAAACACATGGGCTTGGTGCCAGGATGGGGTGGTGCTGCAAGGCTTGTCCGAATTGTTGGCAGCCAGAATGCCCTAAAATTGCTTGGTGGTGGGAAGAAAGTTGATCCACACTTAGCCAAGGAGATTGGTCTAGCTGACAAAGTGTTTAGTTCTCTGAGTGGTGAAGGAACTTCCCTGGTGGAGGCGGAGCAGTGGCTAAGCCAGTTCACAAAAGGATCTGCTCCTGTAATCAGGGCTGTGAAGAAAGTGGTGGTGTCTGGAAGAGAACTTTCTCTGGAGGAGGCCCTGAGAACTGAAAAGGATGTGTTTGGGAGTGTATGGGGTGGGCCAGCCAATCTCGAAGCTTTGGCACAAAAAGCGAAACACAAGTGAGAGAATTTAAAATGGACATGTTTCTCTAAAGGCTGAATATTCTTTATTCTGAAGTGGATAATGCATCCAATAAACATGCTTAAAATTATATAAACTTTATTTCTCACATGGACCTTTTACTTTTTACTGAAAACGCAGATCCTATTTTAATATAAGCATTGAGTAATAGAAATAATGGAAAAGAACTAAGAAAATTAAAGATCTTTAATATTCTCTTACAGATTTTAACAAAGCTGAAGATATTTCTGGAAGTGTAAGTTTGGACTTCCATGAGTGTCAGTTTAAAAAGTTGTAAAGATCCCCTCTGCAGTTGCAGTTTAAAACTTGAGTCTAAAAAAGTGAAATGTTAATTCTGCAATTTTATTTATTTTAATTACAGCAAAAAAAAAAAGATCTTATCTAAAATGATCTCTTATTCAGAGTGGATCTTTTTTTTAAAATGTGATGTAACACATCTAAATCTTGAGCAACAGGGAATATGTTTAATCTATATGCTTTGGGATTAGCCCTGTTTGTCCTTAAGAATTCTGTAAATCTTTTTTAGTGTCACATTTTAAAATGAAATGAAAATTGTGGTTTCAGTGTGCTCAGAACAGTTTTAAAGTAAATTTAAACAAACACATACAAACACAAACAAACTGAATAATGCCTGAACCTAATAAAAAGTGTTTTTCTTGAGATTGTATGGTTAATGTTATTTTACAGTGAATAAGAAAAAATAGAGTATAGCACTGCATTCATACACTGAAAGAAATTAGGGATATTACCTGCCTTCCCTGAATTCTGACTGAGGCACACATAAGGGCCTCATCTTATGAAGTCTTGTTTCTTGTGAAAATGATTTCCTGTTGTCACTTGGTCGGTTGTGCCCAACGCTAAGTTCTTCTGCCTAGTATTGTGTAGTAATTTGTGTCGTGTTTCTGAGACATTCTTGGTTAACTTTTAGATTGTGTTCTAGTAGGTTGCTGGGTAACTTCTGTATTGTTTGCTTTAAAGCATTTTGAGAGATTAAAGCCAAAGCAATTTACGGTCTCTGTACTAACCTATTTTTTTAAATGGTGGGGGTGTTACCACCCTTGCCGTTAGGTTTATGTACTTTTTTCCTCTTTATGCGTTGGACACAAAGGATTAGTGATAGTATAGGGTACTTAAGGTGAAATAAAAGGTGAGAGGTGCGGTATTTCCCTTCCTCTCGTTCTCCCCCTCTCCCCAACTTTGTTGAGCTGCCCCCACTGAGATGTCTGTGATCCTGCCCCATTCTGCTATCTGGATCAGCCTCATCCACCCTGATACCCTCTAACTGGTTGAAGTTTTTGCACCTTGTAGCCCACTCACTCCTGCTGAGGAGCCCATATGAACAGCCCTATCTGCCAAAACCTGATCTAAAGTCATCGCGCCACCTGTACACAAGGGAATTGCTGCTGCCCATTTATACTGAGAACTCTTATTATTTTATATATTTATTTATTCTTTTTGTCCTTTTTTTTTCTTGTTTGTTATTTCTATCCGGTGTCAACCAGAGGAGGATGGGTTCCCCCTTCTGAGCCTTGGTTCCTCCTGAGGTTTCTTCCTACAGCTAGGGAGTTTTTTCTTGCCTCTGTCACCTTTGGCTCTTTGGGGGCTCGGACCTGGTTTCTGTAAAGCTGCTTAGTGACAACGTCATTTGTAAAAAGCGCTATAGAAATAAACTTGACTATCCGTGTCATTAACCAGCCCAGCCCATTCCAGCCCAGACTGAGCCAGACATCTTTTTGGACCTGTTTGTTGTGTTTTGATTTAGAAATAATATTTTTGCATCTCGCTGAAGAGAGTTGTATGATATCCAAATTATTTTGTAACAAATTAATTTGTGATGTCTGTTTTTACAAAAAATCCAACATAGCCAACCAACATACCAAGGCTAAAATGTTGCAAAAAATGTTACATCTTAACTTGTCTCTTTCCTCCTTTCGCTAACCTTGGTATTCATCAGCATATTTCAACAAAATAAGGTAAGATAAGAGAACCTTTATTAGTCCCACAAGTGGGAAATTTGCATTTGTTACGGCAGTACAAAAGGTAAGAGCAGTGATAAAGCAATAATTTTAAAAACTATACAGCACAATAAAATAAAAAAAGTAAACTTTACAAAAATATATATAAATGGACATGAGTGTCAATGATTTTGCACGTATTGCATTAAATGATTTGGGGGAAACATGAGGCATAGTTTTTACCAATTTGCCTCCATCCCAAGTACAGACCGTCAGCCAAGCGAGTGTGAAACCTTAAGTTAGCTTCAGGGCTAATGTGCAGCTGCAAGGAGCCGTATGTCATTTACTAAACGCGTTTTGTCCTGTTGCTCCTGCCGTAGACGCGCTGGGTCAAAACGTTTATATTTCTCCATGGCTATTAGATAAAACAAACTTACCAAACAAAACAGAACGTACACAGCTAATGTATATTACCAACTGGACTGCTATTAAATTGCATTGTGGTTGTCTTCTGCTCAGATTGGTTGTTTCAAAGGTAGGTGTTTTTACTTTGCATGGTGCGTACGGTTTGTTTTGAACTGACACGCGGGTCCAGCATGCTAAAGGCTTAGCCAGTAACTAGCTGGCTCTTTTAATCGGAAGTGTAAAAATCTTTCTTTCCGTAAAATGTCAAAGAACGTGGACCATTGTAGTATTGTGAAATTTAAATAGATCATGTTTTCATAATAATGCCAAGCTAACTTAGACAATAAGACTGGGATCGCGTTAGAGCTCGTACTCCAGTGTAAGCACCTGCTCTATCGTAACCAGTAGTTTTCGGTACCATAACAGTATGGATCGGTATTTTAGAGTTTATGGTATTGTTAAAAAATAATGCTGTATGAAAGCTGGCTAAAAAAATAAAACTTCCAGTTACATGGTACCCGTGAATGTACTATACTTATATTGAGTGTTGTTTACTGCCTTACCGGTCATCTACACCGATAGAGAACAGTAGCCCATTTTTTGAGTAATGTGTTTAATGGCACGTTTACATTGATTACAAAACGAAGCTAAAGGCGAGTTATTGAAAAGCTATGCCGACGTTTCCGTTTACATACGAACAGATCAGGCATGCCGTCTGCTTGTGATCCCCTCATTGATGACATCGAGGATATGGTGTCCACTCATGACCCGACCGCCCTCCAGCGCCAGTTGTCCAGGCAAAGCATCGTTCCCCGGGTGCGGAGGAGAAAGGAGCATCCTCCATGCGAGGAGCTGCAAGTTGACAGGTGAGACTTCATCGTGGACACCTGACAGGCCATGCAGCTTTTGACACTCTACATTCTGCTTAGCATGGTATCAGAGGTAAAAGCAAATCAGTGTAAAACTGAACTGAAACATTAGTAAATGTGAATGGTATTTTTTATGACGCGTGATCTGTGTTTTTTTTTGTGTACAAGTTGCACTTTACAGAATGAACAACTTGAAATTTTGTATACTGTTAAAATAATGTATTTTCAGGGTCCAGTTGTCAATTAAGACCTGACTATACAGTGCGTAAGCATGTCGAAAGGATTTGAGCTCATTTTAAGTGAGGGACTGCTGCTGACTGTAGTATGCTTTGCTTGTCTTTGGTTCTTGCGCTTTGCCTACCTGCTTGAGTTGTACGAATGCTTGAATTAAAAAATATTTTTCCCCTCTATAAATGAAAGTTAATGTAATTTTGTGTGTTTTGCCTTGGCTCAAAACGTTTTCCATGCTCTGATGTAGTATGACATCAACACTTGTGGTTGAAGCGAAACCTAGAAACCTTGTTTGGTTCACACATTTAGCTGTTCTAAGGCATATTATATAAGGGATACTTACCTGGCAGGGGTGACACCTTGATCACCAAGCTGTTCACCCAAGCTAAGTTCGGTCTTGCATTCGTACTCTCCTCTGATGTAGTCAGGCAGTGGAGGCCTAGTGATTAGGATGTTGCCCTTGTGAATTGAAGGTTGCAGGTTCAAGTCCCACCTCAAAGTACTACTGAGGTACTGTCCCACTACACTGCTCCCCGGGCGCTGTTGCTAGCTGCTCGCTGCTCCACGTGTGCATGTGTGATGGGTTAAATGCAGAGGTCACATTTCATTGTGGTGCTTGAGTGTGTTTACAATGACCGTCACTTTCACTTCACTTTTCATATTTGTCCATGGTGAATTTTGATTGTTTTTGAGAACGAAATAGATTACTGCTTTTCTAGTTCGCTAAACTTCTAAACTGTTCACTCAGGGATTTTCTTTGTGGTGTAAATGATTTGAAATGGTTAAAATTTGTTGTTTTTGAAATGTGTTCATTTGCTCTTGACAGTGTGATCCCAGGTACACAGAAGGTGTGGATGAGGACATGGGGCTGCTCACATAACAACTCAGACGGCGAGTACATGGCTGGACAGCTGGCTTCAAGCGGCTACAAAATGACAGGTACACACAGAATTCCAGCACTCTGCTTGCTGTTTGAAGTATTGTTGTCTAAAGAGCCTCCACCTGCACAGTTTTCGTGTTGTAAGTTGTGTGAATTCTTATTAGATGTGTGCGGTGTGGGTGGTTTTTGCTCAACACAGTTTGTGTTTAGTTGTTTTTATTTGTTGGTTCATTTTTTCAGGGTTGCTCACATTGCTTTACTTAGAAATATTTTGAAGCCAAATAAGTTGTTTAAGGCAGTTTTGTAATTAATATAGAAAGAACACTTGTTCATACTGTAGCAATTACAAGACTGCATTACATAATTAATGAACATGTGTTTAGTGTCAGAGGCTCAAACATCTGTGAGGACCTCGGACTAGTGCTGCTGCTCCTCTGCATTGAAAGGAGCTATTTCAGGTTGTTCGGACGTCTAGTTAGGATATCTGTTGAGCGCTTCCCAGTGGAGGTATTCTGGACAGGAACAGCTGGTAGTAGACCATGGGGCAAACTCAGATGCTGGAAGGATTATGTATCTTGACTGGCCTGGAAACACCAGCTGGGCAGGAACTTCTGAGTTGCCTTCCTCAACCTGCTACTACTATGATTTGGACCCAGAAAAGCAGCACCGACTGAATGAATGAATGAATAACAAATGAATTAATTAACCTTTTATTGCTTTATTTTATTTCTCAAACAGCAGAAATTATTTTACTGGTAGTTATATGGTTGGTGTAGACCACACCTGTCCAACTCTGGTCTCCAAGGGCTGGTCTCCAGCTGTTTCCCTTCATTAATACACCTATTAAATATATTAAATTAAATGTTGGGTTTAATAATGTATGTCTAAGCACAGAAATCACCAATCTATGCTGGCCTTCCATAACCTGAGCTGGAAACCATTTTGAAATATGTCTCATGAAATATGTTGCTGAAGTTTCAACTTTCTGATGTGACTGTGGTTAACTTATCTTGCGATCATGGTTAACATCATTCTTTGTTAACCTAGGTTACGTATTCAAGCTAGTATTAAGTCCTGTTTGCATGCATATTAATAGTTTTTGCCAGCTGTGTAAAACATAGACAAGAGTGGAGAAGTTCTTTTTCAGAGAACGAGAAATGATACTACATGAATAGAAACAATTTCCTAAAATGTTAATTCATTTTGTAAAATGCAAAAAAAAGAACCTTTATTGAACTGACAAAAGCACAAAAAATTATTAAAATTTTATTGGCTGACCAACTTGACGGTGTGTTGTAAGACTCTAAACAAAAATTTGTTTAGATTTACAAAATACAAAATGCTGCAACAGTGACAAAAAGTGGAGTTATTGGTAAAAGGTGCAAATGTGAGCATCCATCAAGGATGTCTTTGGTGATTTGCATATTTGTGAAAGTGCCATTGATGCGTAGCTGTATATTGACATTTTGAGACCTATGCTGCATATTTCAGCATTCAGATGCCAGGCCTCATTCTGCACATTCTACAGCATTGTGGATGCATAGACACCGTGTTTGTATGCTTAACTGGACTGTCAGTTCTCCTATTGAACATGGCAAATCAGGTTACAGTGGAGGAACATAGACTATTGAGCAACTGACATCTTGTATCAAGCTAGAATGAGTGAAATTATCAGTTCCAAAATTACATAAAAATGTATTTAAAAGGAAATGTTATGTAAATGCACCAATTCTTTTGCAATTGGAATGTGTTGCAAGTCTTAGATTCTAAATTTGTTTATATTTACAAAATATAATTTTGTTGGTCAGCGACCGCTTCTCCATAATTCTGATTCAAAATTTTTATAAAACTTCCATCTTTTTGGTAAATTAAGGTTGTGTGCTGAGCAAGTCTACCAGTTTTAACACTGGTTCTTTTGGTCTTCCAACAATTGCTTTTTTTCATTTGAAGATTCAAGATGTTTGTTTGTCACATACACAGTTCTACTAGTACAGTGTGTAGAGACATGTACCCCTGAATACTCAGATGACCGTGCAGAGTGTTCTTTGAAAGTAATTAAACAGGAAAGAAGGGAAAAATATATATAATGTATATTGAATTCAGGTTCCTATTTACATTTTTGGCAGTGACTGTGGTTACTGTGGTATTTCATTTTTGTGTGATGATTGCTTCTGCATTATAAAACAATTTAATGGCTCATGACTCGCATAACAATTGAATGAGCTCACATGACAATTCACAGAAAAGTAACCTGAGAAGGAAATGTTTGTCTCCACTAGAATTTTGCCACTAGTTGGTTAGAAGCTTGGCCCAGGTTAGTTGAAGGGCTATGTGTAATCCAAACTTAACTCCTCTGTGTATGTACATATGTTGCCATCATGACTGATGGTGGCAAAAAAAATCTGTGTTGTGAAACAGAAAATTCTGTGTTGAATTAAGTGTAAATGTAGTAAACAAGAAATCCTGATTTGTGCAACTCGCATCTTGGTGCAAGGCTTGAGAGAGAAGGCCTGTCAGTTTTATAGAAAGCCACTAGGTGCCAGTGTAATCCTACTAACCAAACACTTTCAGCTCGGCCCTTATGTTACAGGCAAATGACATGGTGACCGGATTAATTTTAGTATTGTAAAACTTTCTTGACCTCAACAGTGTGTTTAATGTGAGGAAGGGTTCTTTCTGACTCTGTGCTGGTTAGATACAAAGTGACCATATAAATGAAAGTCAACCTATGGAATTCCAATAAAATGGGATATGTTGTTTTTGCCACACTCAAGCCATAAGGTAGCTATGTTTAGTTGCTGACTAGGGCAGTATGAAGATTTATAGCAGGGCTGTGGAATTGTGTTTTTGAAGTAAGCTCTTGTGACTGAATGCATTTAGGTTGTTACAACAGTGTTCCACCATCTAGCATACACTTTACTGAAGAGTAGATGTTGCTACTGCAGCAAGAAGTGTAAGCTTTCTATTAATACAATTGATTTGGGAGCAAATGTTTGTTGAGCAGGTGTCTGCAGAAGTTTAGTGTTTGAACTTTTGGTTGTCAGGGATTAAGTCTAGTCCAAGACTACTTTCTCAATTGAAAGGAAAAATCTAGTTTAGGACTAAGCTTGAGACGTAACTGTAATACCAGAGTTAATATACAATTGAAAAGCTTTTACAAAACACATTTCCAGAACAGGTGGGAGATTTTACTGAAATGCAGTAAAAATAAGACTCTGTAATGTTATGAATCTTTATTTAACTGACACAAGTACAAAGAAAATAGTTTTAATAGTTTTACTGACTAACTTGGCTGTATTTTGTTAATATACACAAATTTAGAATTTGACACTGCAGCAAACTCAGCAAAAGTTGGAACAGAAAATAAGATGGAAAGTGCACAAAATATTCAAACTAACACCAGTTTCGAAGACTCCACATTAAGCGGACTGACTGGTAGCAGGTGAGGCATCATGATTGGGTATAAAAGTAGTGTTCTTTAAAGGCTCAGTCTTGGCATGCAAGGAATTGTCAGTTTAAAAGGAACATGTGACATTTAAAAGAATTTAGGTCTTTCAACATCTTCAGTGAATAATATTGTGAAAAAGATTCAGAGAATTCAGAGACATCTCCGTGCATAAAGGGCAAGGTCAGAAACCACTGCAAAATAAAATCTTCAGGCAGCACTGTCTAAGAACATCATACTACATGAATACAGCCACCTGGGCTCAAGAGGACTTTAGAAAACCATTGTAAACAGGCTTCTGACCCAAGTTGTGTTAAGTGTGTTGCAGTCATGAAATTCTAAATATGTGTTTATTTACAAAATACAATTCAGTTGGTCAGTAAAACTATTGAAAATCTTTTTGATTTTTGTTTGTATTGCTTTTTGAAAAGTATCCTAACTTTTCTGGAAATTAGATTTGTATTAGTGTGACTTGACCCTAATTGGACCCTGGATTTGGCCCAGTGTGTATATTTTTGTTTTTAAAGATGCTAAATATAATATTAAATATTATTTTCTGTTCTGAGGTCAGAATTTCATTTTAATTTAATTTATTTTGTACATTCAAATGTTATGTATAGGATTCCCACAACTAGATATTTCACTAATTTGGCTCAGATAGATAAAATATCAAAATGCATATCAGAAATTGGAATCCATAGAACTGAAGTGAGTTTGGAAAAACAAAAAAACTGTCATTTGAGTGCGAGTAACATAATACCCAATTACTGCCCAGCCACTTGTTTTTTATAGAAGACCCCCAGATGCCTAGTTTTGTTTCCTCAAGCAAAGGTAAAGGATTGATCCCTGGAATAGGGGAACATGGGCGCTGAACTTTTAAATATCTTGCTTCAAAATCAATTTGGATTAAAAAAAAAATCCTTATGTATGTTCCTTTGGTGGGATGTATATGCACACATGATCTAAGACTGGACAGTATCAAGGAAGTACCCAGACATTCTGGTGCTCCGTGCAGGGAATTGTGTACCTGTACTGGGATTATTTTGTTGGGTTTTCCCAAGCTCGCTCTGTCGCTCTTTCTCACTGTTATTCCGCACCCAGCAGGAGTTAACCAACTGCTCCTTGCCTGCTCCTTCCTGCTGCATGAGACACAAGGCTCCCGTTGTGTTAGCGATTGGGCCCTGGCCTCGTAAGCTGGACATCTGGTAGCCATCAGCTCAGCTCTGTGAAAGTAAACTGGGTGCAGGAGCAACTCCTGGTGCATGAGGGTCATCTGGCTGTCTTTGTGCTTGTGTAAATCAGAAATTCAAACAGTCTGAATGCTAGCTAAATACTGAACCAAGAAGACTGAACTTGCTGTCATGCTGAATGAATGAGAAGTGTAAGTTTTATGGCATAAGTATGGGAGACATTATACAGGCTTAGCCTGTGACTGCTTTATTGCGAATCCTCAACTTGGAGTGTAGAATGCTTTTATCATCAGTCCGTTGGAGCCAGTAATTGACAACACTAATCTGACCGAGTCTAAAAATCAGTGCAAGTCACATGGTCATAAACACAACAATCATTCGCTCACTTGGACAGAAATCGTGTGTATGCACTCTGTTCTCCTTTAGGGGCATGAGTCCAGATGACAGTAATTATCTGGAGATATTTCAGCCTGGGTACAGCTACAGTCCGCAGCTGCCTTGAATTATACAAGACCCGGTCCAATAAGCAGCGTGTTTTAACAGCTTTCTCAGCTGGTACGTTTTGGCTTGTGTTATTTAGCTCTGTCCTCAGGAAACACACAATGACCTTTTTTTAAGTGCATGTGATGGAGTTCATCAAGAAATGAGGTAAACAGAGAATAATTTCCCTGATGGAAAACAGAATGCGCTGAATTGTGCATTCGGGAGTTTTGGTAGCTGCATTTAGGTTTTCTAAGAGTGAACTTAGAATCTCTTCATCTCATCTTTATTCTCTCAACTGTAGCCTATGCTTTACTGGCTTATGAATTAGCATGTTGTCCATTAACCCTTATTTTAGATTGTCTTTAAAAGAATACTTGAGCCAAGAAAAATTCCCCTCACCCCAAATGTAGTCCAACCAAGGAATGTTTGCTGTCTGTAGTTTGTGGCTGCACTGAAGCTATGAGGTTAATATAGCCAACAAATGGAATGGAAGTTGATATTCAGTGATTAGAATTTTTTTCTAAATATATATACACCTGATATATTCTTGAAACAGAACACACAGTGCACCGCAGTCAGACCTGTTCTGGCAACATGAGGCTCAAATAGTACTAGACTGGCTAGCCTTTGCTACTTGCATCCACTTGCATCAGTGAGCCTTGGGCACCCATGACCTTGTTTTCCATTTGGATAGCTCCGGGTCGGTACTTTTTACAAGAAAACCCAACAAGACCTGCTATTTTGGAGATACTCTGACTTGGTTTTCTAGCCCACACTATTTTTCCTGCTTTTAACGTGTCAAGTTCAAGAACTGACCGTTCACTTGCTGCCTAATGTATCCCATCCCTTGTGCCAGTGTAATGAAAGAATAAGCTATTCAGTGTTTATCACTTCACATGTGGTTGGTTTTAATGTTGTGGCTGATTGGTGCAGCTCAAAATACATTTAAAAAATCTTTACAATATGAGCAGATGAGCAGGTTCTGTAATTGGTCACTGTGGCAGAGAGAACCACACTGGGCAAGATGCTGTGTATCATGGACAATGAGCACCACCCACTGCACTCC
>JBBPDA010000009.1:18128072-18150786 GCA_037974385.1 Arnoldichthys spilopterus
TACATTTTTTACTTTTTTATGTATATGCTGGCTACTGGTACAAAAAATTTCCCTCGGGATCAATAAAGTATCTATCTTATGTATTCGTTGCTATACTGAAAGGCTGAATATGGGATAAAATTGATCTGAATTAGATTCCTGTTGCTTGGACTTGTTGCTGGTTCGTATCCTAACCAGGGAAACTGTATAATTACACCAAGCTGCAAAAAAAGTCCAATGTACATCTTAGTCGGCCGTGATGTGGAGTGCATCAATTCTCCGTCATTTAATGGTGACATTCAACAATAGAAGCTCACTCTTATTGACCTCGAGAGAGATTAAAAAGTAAATGTTTTCATCTGCAGTTTTTAAAGTTTGTCCTTGAAACCGACTTTCCACAGTTGTCTGCCTGTATTCTCTGAGAGGAATGTGACAAGCTGCACTTTCTAACTGCTGTCCTCTATAAAGCAGCAGTACGCCATGGTGAGATTCCGCTTATACTGAATCAGCCAGCGCGAGTGTGCTGCCTCTTCTTAACCTTTTGCGAACTCTGTTTCACTCCCCCTCAGACACCATGTATAATGCATTGTGTGAAAATTTCAGACAAGTGCCTCACGGCTCTACATAGTGCTGTACAGCCTTAATACATTTGTATATATTTTCAGAGTTGACTGTACAATGCAAATGATATTTCACATTCATGCTTCATTCTAAATACTGTTTTTTTTTTTTTTATTAAAATGACAGCAAAGTGATTCTTACACAGAATTTTAAATATTACCCTGACCGTAACATTTTTAGAAAGAAAAGGACAAATCCCAGAAAGAACAGGAAATGAAAGCTTTCTCTACAGTATGACCTGTGCAGTTCTTGTACCTCGGTCACCCTTCTAATTGAAAGTTCACTGACAGCATCAGGCATGTGAAACCCCAGCAGCAGCTGCATGGAGTGTTGTGTGCTCGCTTGGCCTGATGTAAGTCACTTTACAGGCCGGATCAGTTCACATCTGTGCTCTGCATGAGCCTTGCGTGTTACTCTGACGGTAGAAATGAGTCATAGGTGAAGTAAAGTGTTTGCGGTTTGCGAGGGGAGGGGTGTGTGTTTGTGTGTGTAGGCAGGGTGGAGGGACATGCATGTATATATTTTTGTAAGGGTGGTTCTAGTCTTTATACTTTTGTTAATGCGACTGTCCAAGATGTTTTTTTTTTTGTGAGTGTTTTTTGCAGGTTTCCTCTGTACAGTGCGGAAAGAGAGGGTTTAGTTGTTCGTTCGTGTGTGTGTGTGTGTGTGATAAGGTAAACATGCCCTAATTAGTGGTGTAACAGTGAATCGATCTGCATCGTTCAAAATCATGCCTAATCCGGTGCATCAAGTTTACCCCTAAAAATGCTTGTTCATTCCACAATTCATTTTACTGTGAGCAGTGTTTGTACTGGCAAGCTGCTTTTGCTTATGACTAGACTGGTGTAGTTGACCTTTTATTCATGGAAATGTGAAAGTGACTATTTGTCATTGTAAACTCAAGGGTACCTCAGTAGTGCCCGGGCTGGGACTCGAACCTGCGACCTTCAGGTCCCAAAGACACTGACTGCAGACCCCAGTATCGAACCAGATTATATGACTGCAAATTTTAAGGTATAAGAAATAATCTAATCGTTGGCTAAAATAATCAGATCTGATCGAATGATGATGCAATGTCTGATTTACACCCTTAGCCCTAATCACAGTATAAGGTTTGTAGAGTATACACTAACCTTTTTCATCTAATGAATGAAAGCTGATAATATAATTATTGCTTGTTACTTATTCTAAGAATTGTATTCCTGTGTTTTGGTTTTTTATGTTTGTTTATTAATTTAGTAGAAAATATTACACTGCTTTTCCATTAGTTTTTCCTCTCGCGTGTTTTGTACTTGTGTGTAGGTTAGTGAGTGCATAGATGGCAGTTGCGCTGTGTCTGAATATCACCTCTTTAATCATTTTCTACAGATGCATGGGGACAGTAAGCACATTTTAAAGATTCATAACCTGCCTCCGTTCAGACCCACATGCGCACGCACGCACATGCAGACCTGCTTTTTAATTGTCTTGCTTTTGGCCATCTGTAATTTAACATAACGAGCCGAAGCAGGTGCTGATTGTATATACGCTTTCTTATTCACCCTCACTCATTCTCTCCTTCACTGCCTGTAAAATGTTTGTTGCCACACAGGATGTACGTGGCTTGTAGACTAATTGTGTACCATTGTTTGTTCCATTCCTATGAATTGTAGAAAAATAACCGTAATTGCAGCTCAGGAAGCGTGTGATTGAAGATTCTGATCTCGTTTGACTGTGATGTTTCACTTTGCTCTAGAAAAATGAGAATGACAAATGCAACAGATCTGAGCAAGAGCTTTTCTTTAAACAAGCTTTCTTCCACCACCGTTTCTTTTTAGTGCACTGTAGCGAATTTCCATTATATTTTGTGTTGAAACACAAAGGCTAATACGTGGTTAGTCACCCATGCTACATAGCTTCAAGGAGGAGCTGGGATGCAAACTTGTCACTTTCTTCCCCCAAAATAGGTGTATGTGTGTGTGTCTTTTTATTTATTTAGTTTTTTAAGGGCCCTAAGCTGCTTTTCCTTTTGCATGTCTTTTGTAGCAGTATGGTTTACATTCATTCTAGGCAGAGTTGTTTTTTCCACTATATCCTAGTGCTAAAATCAACTTCAAATCCATATTTATCCACATGTGCCCATGAATCCACATCTTTGTTACCTTTTTCACCCCAAGTGAGTCATCTCTGGAAGAGACTGTTAGTAGATTTAAAGCACCAGATGTCTCTAATGTTATCCAACAAGATCCATAGTGGGTCCAAAATTTTGAATTGGCCAAGATCTGTATCTAACAGTATATTTCTTCCAACGCAGGATTAGCAATCAGCCAATGTATTATTATAGTTTTGGCTGATGTGTGTTGGGAAAGTCAATCCACTTTAATAACAAACTGTTCCAACATTTCGGATTTCTCCATTACCTGGCTAAAATTTACCATCCTTCAGTTGATTATGAATATATCAAATACAGCTAATCATTCAAGCTTTGCTTTTTCTCTGGTGCACCAACCACATCACACAGGTATCAAAATTTCCTCAAACTGTCAGTTCCCGAAACTTAACTTTAATCTTCAGTTGACTGCCAGGAATCAAACTAACCACGAAGATTCATAGAGGCTTAGAAGGTCTGAACGTCTTATATTCTTGATGATCAACTGCAATATATAGTTGTAGTATTATTCTACATTACTCATTGGGCTAAATAGCCAGTTTAATTTTAAGAAGAGACTGCAGATGTGATTTCTGTTGCAGGTTCTTGCCTGTGGCGGCAGGAGCCTCATCAGAGTCTAATTGTCTCATTAACTATGCATTACCTTAAGCTAGACAGATGACTAGAGAAGGCTGCAAATACTGTGCCTCATGTATAAGATCATATTAGTATGTATCACTCTGTTTGGACACCTTGATGTGAAAAGTTAATGTGCCATATACTTCAGCACGGCACGGTAAAGGTGGATTGAGTGTGTCCTTCCCTAATGCTAGCACATTTTGAGTAATGTGCATTTACTGAAGGAGCGTCTGCAACTAGCATTTAAGGTCACACTCATCAAGATCATTTAAAGCCCCGATAGAGGAGGTGTGTTGAGAAGAGTAGTGAACAGTTTGTCCTGCTCCTTTAACGCATGCACTTACCTATGCACATGCTTCCCTGAGGACAGGTCAGAGGCCATAGCCTTTAATTGTCTTTTCAGCACAATCTTCCTCAGAGCATTCTTGTTTCTGTTGGGCTTGGATAATAATGCGTTACGTCTGTTGAGTAGCCAGCAGGTGGCAGTGTTCATCCACTGAATGGAAATTTGCCTCCCAACAGTTTGAGATGGCTTTACTTCTTTCCTGAATAGAATGACGTCAGACTTAATTTAAAGACCTTATATACAAAACAAAGCAAAAATGCAGAATTCTGTGCTTTTTAAGGCATAATATTGATGCGGGAACTTGTCTGTTTATTTTTTTATTGTATTTATTAGAATTATTTTTTAGATGTATTTCTGTTTTCACACAGTTAAAAAGGAAACATTTTGTTTACAATTCACATTATTGTATTTTTGCACATCCTGCTACCTCGCATCTGGTCGTCCCATAACTGCACTGGTCGCTGTTGCACTTTGTTTGTACCTGTCTGTTTTTGCACTGTCCTGCAATGTTTGCACATATTTACACACAATGCACTTTAGGTTGTTAGTTGTGTAGTGTTTGTGGTCCTGTGTTTCATGTAGCACCATGGTCCTGAAGGAACTTTTTTTCGTTTCACCGTGTACTGTGTGAACTGTATATGACTGAAATGACTTTACCTTGATTTATTGCTCTTCTTCCGATTTGTCATTTTGTGTGTGTGTGCCCTTTACAATAGTGTGGTTGAATTATTAGTTTATTATTCCTTAAGCATCAAACCATTTAAATAACACTTTTCTTTCTTCAGGGCCTAGAACTGAGCAATGTCTGTGCTCTTCTTATGCTATTTATTTTTCTAATTGAGCCAGGTTCAGTCATTATGTTTTGAATGCCTTGAGTTTATGTGCAGTTTCTAATGTGAAAATTCCCTTCAGTTCTTTCCTCCTATAGGTGGCACTGTTGTCCAGTAGAGCTGAAAACTCCGTTCCAGTGGAACAAAAACAAAACACAAATTTTTTTTTTCTATGCCAGGCGTTAACCTCATAGAAAGCTAACTCTCTTTTACTCCCTCCCAGAGATGGAGACACATTGTGATAATGATTTACATAAAACAGAAAGTACTGCCTGTAAACATTAACTGCCAACGGTCTACATCCTTGTTCCACAGATAAGTTTCAGGAAGTGTTGCCTTCTATATCAAAAAGATGTATTCATGGTCAGTTAAGTAAGATTAATACCAGGCTTCTTCTGTTCATCTTCAGTTGGTGTTTTTGCTGTTTTGACCTTTTAAGGCATGCTAGGATCTGTGTCCTCACTGTAAACTGAGCATTTACCTTTTTCCCCATTAGTTTCAATATGTGTAACAGGAGTAGTATTTTCACTTAATGTGTGTGTCCATCTTGCTTCTGCGGTTGCTCATTCATGAAAAAGCCAGCTCTCCGAGCCCTGCAATTGGCTGAGCGGCGTCTACGCAGTGCTACCCGTCTGATGGAGGCAACCAATGAAGAAAAGCCCCAACAGCTCCCGGTGGCTGAGCCTCTCCTGTTAGAAAGCAGAGCTCTACGCACGTACTGCAGCTTCGCCAACTCGCCCGACACATCGCTCTGCTGGAGTGGTTTCCAGCAAGCCGGCAAAACCTCTTTGACTTTTCCCCCCATCACCAGGCTTTCTTCCACCAAGAACTGTGGTAAGAAGAGGCAACAGAGAAAGAGACAGGGAGAGATGGAGAGAACTTGGAAAAGAAATAGACGACGGAGCAGAGTGGTTTGACCAAGTCGACAGCGAAGCGTGAGCTGCGGTTACTAACGGTTCTGCTGTGAAGGGAATAAGATCAACTTTCCGAAGAGCGGGGGAATCTCCGCTTTACTGCTGAAGTGGAGGAGAGAGCTAACAGCTGCCTCCCATCACATTAGAAGACCTGCGGAGCCATTTGGACTGTGCTAAACCTGCTTTTACATGTGTGCGCGCTTGTGCATGTTTTTTCCCCTTCGTCTCTTAATGAAAATGTAACACAGATGAAGGGAACTATAAAACTCCTATGAATCATATTTTTTCCCAATACAAGACAAAGCCATCAGATCTCAAAACACCTGCTGCTAATCTCTTAATGTAACCATTATTTAATGAGAGTACACAGAGAAATCCTGGTATTCCCAGTAGTTGAGACAGAACAGCGTTTGCGAGTCTCTCTTATAGAATAAATTAATATTAAAGCTTGTGGTACTTTGATTAGATACCCCTACTGTGTTCCCTCAATACATTGGTACAATTTTAAGAGTTTGCATTGAAAATCTTTTTATTGGTCCTTGGCCATTAACTAGACATGCTTGCTGTAAAAAACTGAGGAGGCAGAGAGATTTACAGAGATCCAGGAGTCTGGATCTCTCCAGGAGCTAGGCTGTAGAATTATGAATTGGACCTGTGCTGTTGACAAAAGGCAAAAACAAATTAGGAGCACTACACACACTCTGACACAAAATGTACTATTCACTCATTTTCTCCCAATGCTGTTTTACTCATTTCTGTATGCCCATGTAAAGGTACTTTTCTTTTAGCATCCAGATTAAAGAATTTCCCCAAGTATGATCTTTCCATTAATGAGAAACCTGTTTTATTTTTGTGTTCTTAAACATCTCGGGCAGGGAAAGCTGATCTAGAATCAGTATTCACTCTCTGCACTGCATTGACCTAAATAATCAAAGCAAACCCCAGACTCCATGCTAGTCCTGATCATGTCTACAGATACACTCTGTGCACTCCTGGCATGCCCATGAACATGTCCTTGTCAGGTACTGTGCTTGTTTGGTCTAAGGTCTGGATTGTTTCACTAGTCTGCTTTTGTGCCTGGTGGTCCCTCTTGACCTGTTGTTAAAGTAGGGAGGGAGAACCTGGGCTTCATGACTTATGTCAACCAGCTTTTAAGCTGTAAATCCAAACTAGAGTTAATTGAAGCACATCTTGAAGTGGCCTCTTCCCTCTATCCTTGGCCTGTTCTGAGTAAATGTACTGAGTAAGGTAAACACCCTGTTCTCATTCTCTCTTGACCTTGCTTAAGTACAAAGCTGACTATGTGGGGTGCGAAAACTGCCTCTTTGAGGCACACAAGACAAGAAATAGTAATGGTATAAATTAAATTATATTCTTTAAAATATAAGTTAAACTGGATCCAGTGAAATTTTCTGGTCTTTGCTTGCCTTTAAAATATTGTACAATTTGTATGTATAGTGCTAATAGACCACCATACATTTTAAATTTTCTGAGATTTTTTAGAGACTAAATGGTAGCCACATGTAGATTTTTGGGCTGATGTTATGACTGCATACACAGCCCTCATGAAGCAAGCCTTGAGAGTTCTCTTTTTTGATAACCTGGGTGTGTTCTTCACGCTCAATCACTTTTTGAAATGCTTTGGAAAATGTAGATCTTGCAACTACAATTCATTTCCCTCCATGAAGGCAGAGAATTGTGCTGCAATCTCCACCTCCTAGCCACCAGCATGTAATGTTACTGCAACCCATAGAGGTCTTTATCAGATGAGTGCTGGTTGTGCCGGCCCATGCTCCCCCTCCCCTTTTCACCCCGTACCCATAAACCAATCACATTTCCACCTGATGGTCTGGCGAACAGGGAAACCGCCATCTTATGTTATGATGGAGAACCAGTAAAAGGTGGAAGGGAATCTAGATTGAACTGGAACAATGGATCAGTCTGGTTACTGGTTACTTCACAATCAAGAGTTGGCTGCAGTCCTCCCACAGCCATGTTCCCCATACTACTGGCTATGCTAAGGTGAAACCATGTCCTTTGACCCTGGCTTAATAACACCTGAATCCTTTGGAGCATGTGCTGTAATGCAGTTTTCATCCTCATGTGGTTAGATTTGTGAAGGGCAGTGGGCTATCATTTGTTAATGAACTTTGCCAGTTATAATGATTTTATTTAAAATTTTCCTATTGTAGCCCTTTGTCGTTCTGCAGTTGTTTCATTATATAACTTTGGTGTAAGTGGACTTTTCATTATTGCCCTTTGGCTTTAAGTAAACTTTAGTGATTTAGACTTTCATTTGTTCAAATTAGTAATGGACTTCCCAGATTGGGGGAAAAAACAAGTAACTTAATTGGACCCACACTTCTTGTCAACACTCTCCATTAATGTTCTTGTGTAACATATGAATAGATGTGAAGATAAACCCATTTAACTCCTTTACAGAAAGGGGGCTACTGGGGGGTGACCCACCAAATGCAAACTTGTTTAGAACTGCAGTTAGACAAGATGTTAAACAATAAGGGCTTTCAACACTGTCTTTAAAAGCCTCTTTCTATTTCTTAGTATTTTTCCCCTGTCTCGTTCTTCTCTTCTCTCACAAGATAACTCACTTTGAGTTTTCGCCCATCAATTTTAATGACTGCATTACCCTGACCACCTGCTGGAGCTGAGTGGGGTGGAGGGGCTGACCCGAGAGGACAGGACTCGTTATGGATTAATTCTGCATGTCTAGGTCCTCTGCAGGCTCTGGCATGAGCCTAGATGAATAAATACAAATGAAAGGAGCGAAATGCTTTTGAAAGCCCCCAACGACTTGGAAAGGCAACAGTAATTTGCATGCGCCATGTACTTTTTGATGTCGTAAAGCAAAAAGGTCTGACTCAAGGCAAATGAGAAGCCACTGACCTTTCTGTGTTGTGGAAATGGTGAATAATTGCGCAGACATGGTCTGCATGAGCAAATCGGGAGCTGAAACCAGTCTGTCTACTCATGGCTCAGAAAGAGTTTTAATAGTAGAGGTTTTTCAAGGTTTCATTATTGCCACACTAGCATGTGGATTTGTCCAGGTAACTGGTGTATGGATTTCGTTGCTGGCAAAAGTTAACTAAGTAAATATTGTATTTTGTATTTGAAGAAATCCATAGTCCAGCATTGATTGGGCATTAGTGGCTTGAGTTGGTTTCGATTTTGAGAAGCTATCTATTAAGTGTCCTTGAATGGAGGCTATTTATAAAAAGCTATAGCTGGTGGCATTAATTTCCCAAGCAGTTTATATTGGTGGGATCAAGAGTCGCTGAAGTGACGGAAGACCATTCCCTTGCCATTGATGCTGTGGGAGCAAGGGCCACAGCCTGCCCAAACTGTCAGCACTGATCAACAGGAAATGTGTTCCTCTCACACCAGCTTGTTCTATCTCATTCTTTCTTGCCTTAACCTTCCTAGAATGTAAACAAGCGGTGTGTACAAATGTAGCCCAAGCTGTCCGAGGCACCCAAAGGAATGTCTGGTCAATTTTGTTAATTAGATGTTGATTGGCACTGTCTGTGAGTGGAGCGTCGGCCTTCCTTAATTGTTTAGATTTGTCTGTGTGTGTGCGTGTGCGGGGTGAGCAGCTGCAGGGAGAGTTAATACCCCTAACAATTGGTTGGATTATCCATCACCATCAGGGCTGTCCCAGCAGCTTGGACGTCCAGGTGATGGCTGCTGACATTGCCCACTTGCGCACAGTCACTCTGGAAGCCTCTTGGCAATCGCATGCGTTAATAATGAAACATGGGAAAATTTCATGGAAGTAACAGCCTCTCAATAATGCTCCCCAAGCTACTCCCCTTACAGCTTGCTCACACTCCCAGTGAGTGCATCAGTCTTCCCTGTCTTTCTGTTCAAGCAGTTTTTAGCCAAGTTAGGGTGCTGCTGGGCTGGAGTAGCGGGTGTCCCTCTCAAGTGCTTATGACCTTAGAACAGGATACACTGCAGCCTCTTGGCACCTCAGCATCCTAAGAAGCTGTGTGTGTTTGGGCAATTAAGTTTCATCTGAAGCTGTACTTTACATGTAATAGGCTGCTTTTCTTTGAAGACATCTGGTAAATAATAATTATAGTTTTAGAAAAACATTTACATTTTTTACATTTATTTAAGTTTTAAATAAGATTGTCCAGGTTGCTTTTTCCTTTCCTTGTTTGTCCTACCAAATTGTCCTTTTTTTCAAGGCAACTGCTCTGGAAGTGTCAGGAAATCTTTAACATCAAGACATTTTTGTGGATTAAATCTTGATTCTTCAGTTAAGTGAGTTCCCTCATTGTCTTCATCCATTTCTCTAAGGTAGAAGTTTACAGGCTGACTGCACTGGCCCAAACTCAACCATAGGGACTTTGCATAGATATGTCCTGAAGAGTAAGAGATGGATTTGAGAATGTCTAATGGCTAAAAGCTTTGGTGTGGTTTTTGTAATGAAGAGAACGGGAGAGTACAGTTTAGACTTAGATTATTTTTTCCACCCTTGGAACACTTGCTGCTTCTGAAACATGAATATGCCATCTCTTGAAAGCATAGCACACATAACCAAGTGAAGCAGCATGTATTTTTGTTCTGGAGCCTCGTTCATTTAAATTAATGATGAACGCTTATTTAAGGGGGGTGAATTACTAGTGTGCATCACCGCAGGATTGATTCTCATAACATCCTTCCCTCAACAAAAGACTCTTTTGCTTTTTGAAACTCTAACACTGCCTGGTTGCTGGATTTAATGTGAATGGGCTTTCCTTTTCAGCCACATGAGGGGAAACCGAACCTCCACCAGTCAGTTTTGCCCTTTGTCTAAATCTCATCTGCACAGTTTTCTCTGCACAGTATCCCTGGGTGGCATCCTCCCTGAGCATGGCCACTTGTCCTATTCCTTGTCACGTTTAGGCATGGTGTTCTCAGCAAATTAGGGAAGGAGATTTCTTCTGTCTGTGCTTCAGTCTATGCCAAAGCATGATGTCACTTTGGGCCATCTGCTAGCATCTATGGTTGTTGAGATACCGAAGGATCAGGATGAATAAGCATCGATGAGGTCAGTGTGGACCGTCTGGCAGCTCTGGGGCATATTTGGTGAACGTGTGTTATGGCTTTGTGTTCAGGCAGCATGTTCTTTGGGATGGTGGGAGGGGTCCCTGCTGTGACTGTCTGCAGGCCCATTACCTATGAGTCTGGTGCATGCACGGCAAGCAGCGAGTATGTTCTGAGTATGCAGGCTGTCATGGTTGACTGGCACTTGTGGAAACAAATACACATAAATCTAAACAATTAAGGAAGGCCAATGCTTGGCTCACAGGCAGAGACAATCACCATGTAAATCAACATCTAAATCGCAATTTTTAAATTACAAAAGTTGCATTTTTTTATTGTATTGTTCATTAAGAACACTGATTTAGTGAACACATTTATTCTGATAGCAGATCTTTTGAACTGCCTGTAAATAAGTTCTTAGACACACAACACCTGTGTATGTCCGCTCTTGGTGTGACCGAAGGATAAAGTTCAGCCGTGGTTTAACAGTAAAGGTCTATTCTGTTTTGTTTTCTTCTGTTCTACTATAATAATTGAGAAAGTTCAGGTTTTCACATATTGTTCTTTTAATGTAGTTATTTAGCCTAGCTTTTAATAATAAAAGCTTATACCCCACAATACCCCCACATTTCCACACACTTGCCACAAACCACATGGAAGTTGTAATTTTTTTTTTCTCCAACTGTTTCTTTAAGTATGTCTTTCCTCTTATTTACTCTTCTAACTTAGGGGTCCCACCCAGGCTAAAATTTGCCTCCAGGTCTATTTGTCAGTTTGCGGTGTTGAAACTGCTGACTCAAGTGAACTTAAGGGGTTGTCACAGAACTGAGTGATAATCCAGGCAGAATTTGGTCTGTAAACGTATCTGAAGTGTGAATAACCGCGATATTTCACACTGGATACAAATGGCAGGAAATCTTTGATCTACCATCCAGACAACCACACGTTTTCATTTGTTCTGGAAGCAAACACTTGTCCAGACAATTGAACTAGAAAATAAAAACAGCCAACACATGTAGAATAGCATATGAGGCAGTATTTGAGATCCTCCCATGTGGCAGTCTACCCTTAATATAAAACAATGCAGTCCCTTAAAAATGACCGAGAACACATTTGGAATTTCTGCCGCTTGGGACTTTTGCTAATTTGAGCTCTCAATTAGATACAAATTGTGCATATAATCAAAAAGTTTAATATACTTATACATGCCCAAAGTGCTAGAAGTTTCTGGCCTCTCTGGAAGGGCTCCCATGGAAGTTCTTTATGGCCAGCACAGCAATGTTCCCCCAGGGGATTTTTTTTAAAGGGACGGCTCCTTGGTGTCGTCATCTCTGCTACTGATGACAGTAATGAGGACGTCCACCTCTCGGGCGGCACGTCTCAGTGTAGGAATGTTTATTAGTCCACATGCCATTGTCCCCCACCAAACGCCTCCACTCCCGCACTAATGGGAAGTGTTTGTCCCAACACAATTTAGATTTTCAATTTTGATATTCAGCATAAAAGAGGTCACCATGGACAGAGTGTTTGCTGGAACTTTGTGGGGATCTTTTTTTAGAGTAATGGTTTAATATTGGTTTGATGTGTGTGTGGTAAGGTAAACTTTTGTGAGCTGCTTTGTCTCTTGAGTTTGAAATGATTGGAAATCATTGGAATCTATGTCTGTAAGCAACATTTCACAGGTGGACTTCCTAAAGATTTGTTTCTGCATTTGGAGGGATTTCAGGTTGATGGAGAAGTTGCTGAGAGAGAGAAGTGAAAACTGGGAAATAGGTCTGTGTCTGCGACATCCACAGGAGAGGAATCCTATCAATTATTCATCATTCATTTGAAATTGCAATTTTTGTTTTGTTTATTAATTACGCTTTAAAGCAGATTGTGCTGTGGGATTCAGTGTGCCCCACTCTGCCTGGTAAATGCCTTGGGCGACTGTGTCGCAGCCACTTCTAACAACTCTGCAGGCAGGATTAACCGTCAAGGTTTCCATAAATTACTTATACGTTGGCTTTTGATAACAATGTTCTTCTTTCAGCACAGAGGCACATTGGAGTATGGGGTATAGAGAATTAATTTTTAATTGACAATGTAGACCTCTCCAGGCTTGGCTGATTCTATAAACGTGTTTTGTGGTGGCACTTTTGGGCAGAAACTTTTTTTTTTTTTTTTTTACTCCTTTTTCAGTTTAGCATAAAAGGAAGAGTCACCTGGGAACAGTTGGAGTCCTCTGATGAGCTGGCTGTCTAAGTGGTTAATTGTTCAGTGCGCTATATAGCATTATCTTCTGTTGATTTTTGATACTTAATGTAAGAAAAATCGAAATCGTTTGGGTCCGAGTTTCTGTCCCTGGGTGAAAGCTTATATCGCCAGTTAGTTAGTTAGTGTTTACTGCCTGTAAATCATTGGATTTTTAAAACCACTTTCAAAAGCTGCTCCACATGTTGATTGACTAGACATACTGCTCCTTATGTTTTGTTACTTATTTTATTATTTCACACGTATATATGCACAATTTCTTAGAATATGACACACTTCTACCCTTTGAAGTGTCATTGCGTTTTCTTCAGCGTAGAGCTGAGGGGCACATGCTGAAGGCAGAGAACCTTCAGAGAGGGGATGCGTGAGCTCTCGAGGATGGGGGATTGTGCTCGCGGGACAGCTGGCCCGGCCCCCTTAAGAGCATTAGCACTCGCCTGCCCGTAAAGGTGCTGGAGCATGGTTGCGGCTCGACACCTCCCCGCTGTCAAGCGTGTAACACAAGTAGACGTTACTGACTGCACAAGGGACTCTCTAAGCCTATCAGAGTGCACCAGGACTGAGCGTGTGCTTTGGATTAATATTAGAGGGGTGGATGGGTGGGGGTTTTTCTCTTTCTTCTGTAGGTGGCGGATCTATCAGCTGGATTTCATTTCCATTTCACTGGCTTCAGACACGCACCGCCTTGTCTGTTAACAGCTCAGAATGTGCAGACAGTATTAAGCACCATGCTTTATCACCACTGATTTATTTTAGCAGAGCAATTGCAGTTCTTGAGGTGCGACCTGTGTTTTGCTTGTGTGATGTGAAGGCACAGACAAACCCGCTCATTTAGAAGTGATTAAAGCTGGTTGGTGAGATCATCTTGGGTATAATGTTTATATTCGAATAAGGCCAAGCCATGTAAAATGCAGGTGTAAATGCACCTAAGACACATTGAAAACAGGTAGAAATCTCATCAATCAAACCACTTCAGGAGGTGGTCTGAGATGCATTCGAACCTTGTTGTAGCAGTGTAAATGTTCTCTTCCATTCTGCTTAAAGCGAAGACTGCTTATAATATTACCATCACTTAATGTGGGCAGGGTCATCTACTGGCCTGAGTTTAATTTTTAATTCTGTTGGCCACTTTGGAGAATATGTAAGTGCCAGTAATATAATATAACAAAGTGCCGTTCTGGTTCAATTCACCTTGTCATTTTTTCCCGCATCTTGCTGCAATACGCTGTTGTAATGTACCTGGTTCTTGATGGCGATTACACAGGAGGTTAGTTATTTACACATGTGTTCTTGTAAACATTGTGTTCTGCAGAATTGTCCTTTGTTTTGAATAGAAGAGAAAAATGAAGAGGCGCACAGATTGTTGTATACAAGCTGATTTGCATATTACTTGCCACGTAGTAATCACAGCTCAGTCTTTCTAAATGGAGACACATTTGAAGTGTAAATGCACATGAGTAAAATTGTAAGCATTGCAAATATAAGTTGCATGAACTGGCCAGGTGTAAACAGGTTCTTTGCCCTTTCAGTCTTTGCTCATTTTGATGAAGTGCCATGTAGTGAACTAATGGCTGTTAAGTGGATTAACAGCCAGTTAGCACATTTTCTGCTGGCTGGACCAGACTTGACTTTTGCTTCCAGAACTTGCTCTGTCATACTGTTCTTTAAATAACTCTTTCTCTATGTGCTACCATCCTGGAACCCCTGTATATTGCCTCCCATTATTGAGGTTTTTATATTTAAATCCTCTTTGCTTCAACCCTTAAGCAACCCTTAATTTATCTAAATGTGTTGCCACAAGGCATGATTTTTGCTTTTTGCCTTTGTAATGCTTGACACTCCGAAAGTGTCAAAAACTTAGTAGTCTTTAACTACCTTAACAAAAATTCTACTCAAAATTAATATCCATATGTAATCCCACATTTAACGTCTACATCTACATCATTTGTGCTTTCATTCAGAGAAACAAATGTAAGTGTATGTCTTGTAGGTAGAAGGCTGTGTGTAGGCCGTTATGATGGAAGGGAGCAATAGATATGTTCATCTTCACATCCCCTCTCCATTATTAGTAACCTACTTGGTGTTTGCTGCCTTTCATGTATTTTGGCTTTATGTACCATGATCAGTGGGCACTGAATGATTAAGTGGACTAATCTGCTGCGGTCTCCAGGTGATTCTCTGTGATCTTTGATTGTCCCATTACTTTATGACCTCAGCTTACTGTGCTGGTTACTTGAAGTCTGCAGACTTGTCTTGACAGGTCCTAACTGCTGCTCTGCCTTGCCTTGCTTCCTCAAGCAATCATGCTTCATTGTAAGAGTTAAAGTTTAATCAGGCTATGTAGACAATTCCCATGAACAGAGAAAATTTTTTTTTTTTTTAAAGATAACGATCAATCTCCTTCTTGTTACGAAACAGGACTTTAAGAAGATCCACTGTCAACAGTTTCTGTTTTTTTATTGGCTGTATTTGCATATGAGTTATCTCTGAATGGAGCTCTGTTGATTATTTTTAGGGCTGTGTCTGGGACTATTCAAAAGAAATCATTCAAATTTCCCTTAACTGATTTCTCTGGGTAAACGACACAGCATATCCAGCTGTTATAGACTCCACCACATTCCTTTGCTTAATTTTAAGGTGGAAGTGCTGTCTGCAGTGAACTTTTGATTATAAAGAAAGAGAAGAAGTTGTCATGATGATAGCCATGCTGTTGATATCAGACAGTTCTAAACTGAGACCAGTCTTGCTTTGTGCGCAGCCTTTACCTCATTTTTGCCTCGCTTTCCTTGACATCCTGCTATAACATACACTTAATCCCATACATCTCTTTCTGTTTACACAACAAGTTGACACAGAGTTAGTATTTCTCTCTGTTCAACGTCTCCTCAGGTGTCCGTATGTGTTGGAAAAAGAACACTGCGTTCCGTGGACTTGGACTGAACCAGTCTGGCTGTGTGATTGACCTTGTGTGGGATTTTATAGCAAACATCATATATTATTTGTTAAAGGCCTTGCTGGTGTGTATCACCTCCCAAACTAGTTGTCATGTCGACTGGGGAGCAGAGTGTTTAAGATTTCGACCTGAAAGTGGAAGCCAAGTTTAAGGGCCATTCTGACTTTTTTTCAACCAAAATATAAAACCAGTGTCCTCAGCTTCCACTTCTTGACAGTGCATTAATGGATTTGGTTTCCAAGACTGCTTTATAAGTCTTTTGTGAAAGTGTAAAATAGGGTGGGCGAAATGGCAAAAAATCATAATATTTTGAGAAATTTCCCTGATGTACGAAAAGAGGAAAAAGAGCCAACAGAGTATAAAGTATGAGTACAGACCATTTTTATTCAGCGTTTTTCACACCACAGTGCGATATGTTTACTTTCAGCAACACTAATGATGATCTCCTTATTATTAAACATGAGGTTTCACAGTGGTTTTTTAAAAAATGCTATAGATAATGCTTTGCTCAGAAAAGCATATTGTGACCACAGTTTATCACAATAATGATACATATCATCATGTTGCCCAGCTCTAGTGTAATGTGTGTTCTAGTTACAGCTGAAGTTGTACTTATGTGTACAGTGACATTAGTTGTAGGTATAATTTTAGGAAGCGGATGGAGGCCGTCAGGCAATTTGTATTGCCCGTATTATCCACCTCTCTCCTCATGCACATTGTCTTCACTGCTGGAGCTTCTAATCAGTGACAAGCTCTCAAGTTTGGCCTTTTTATATCACTTCTTCTAATGTCTATGTTCTGTTTTTTTTCTTTCCTCTCCTCTCTCTGTTCATTTGTTAGCATTCGACTGGAGTTTTTTTTCCCCTCCCTTTGCTTTTTACAACAATAGCGTCCTCCAGTTGACCATGTTCATAGGCAGAATGTGCCGTTTGTACTTCAGCACATGCAAGCGTTTAGTTGTTGGGAGGGTTGGGAGCTCCCTTTATCTGGAAATTAATGCAGGCAGTATTTGCATTTCATTTGCATATAGCCCCTGCAGGCTGTTTGGAATGGCAAGAGGCTAAATTCCATATTTATTACCCTAGTCTTAACTAGTTTTCTATTTTACGCCATTTGCCTCTCATTTGCATGGGCTTGACTTGACTGGGAATTGGGGGTTCGATGACCTAAATTGTTTTAATTCTTAAGAACAGAGAAAGCAACCCTTGATTTTTATTAATTAAATTAGGCCACTTGAATACAGCCATAAGTATTCGTTGGGATAAAGTGAGCAGAAGGATATGGCCCACTCCCAATAAAAGCCAATATTGTATATAATGCTCATGTTCATGCACTTGTGCATGTGCGGTATATCTGCCGAGAATCCATCACTTATTAATCTCCTGCCCTGGTCAGTGTGAAGAACAGTTGCCTGGGTTTAAAACTACACATAGCTGAAGAACACACTTGTGAATAATGTTCCCTTGTATTCACAATTAACTAGCTTCTTTTAAATTCTTTGTTAGAATTTGTGAAATGTGAATTTGGAAAACTGGTGTGGAGGGATCGCAGCTGGCACAAGTACAAGGAGGCAGTGTGGACGAGTAAGAGGGAAATTTCTCTCGTGACCTGCTGTAATCTCACTGACTGGGGAGGAAAAAGAAACCCTTTACCACTCCAGTGTTCTGTCTCTTTGTTTTGTTTCTGTGCCACGGGTGCACTTCAGGCGTCTGCAGCATCACATTTATCGATTCATGAATGGTTCTAGCAACTTCTGGCAGAGTTTCAGAGAATGGCCTCAGCTAGGCCTTTATACATTGGCACCTGCTGCTCTCTCGAGGTACAAATTGGTAAAAACAAAGAGATGGCTCACTGTATATTTGGCTTGTTTTAGGATTTCTTTTTTGAATGGTCCTGTATGCATGAGAGTAAGTCGTTTTCCATTTCCAACAAGCGTTGGAAGTAAAACATTTTAGAAGTGTTGACAAAGCTTCCAGGGTGGTTCCTCTTGAAAGCCCTTTTCTCTTGAATATAAAATATAGGCGTATATGTGAAAGTGACTGTAATTTTGAACACACTTAAGCACCACAACAAAATGCAACCTCTGCATTTTTGCACATGTGGAGCAGCGGGCAGCTATCAACAGTGCCCCGGGAGCAGTGTAGTGGAACAGTACCCTGCTCAAGGGTACCTCAGTGGTGCTCGGGCTGGGACTCGAACCAGCAACCTTTAGGTCTCAAAGGCAGCGTCCTAACCACTAGGCCATCACTGCCCATTTATATATTAAAAGATACTTCTGACAAAACGGTTTGTTTTATATTTTTGATTTTCTTTCTGTCTTAATGTCTTTGTTTCTGCTTTGTCTTTCTTTTTTACATTCACTTTCCCCCCTGGGGGGCCTAAAACTAGTGTGTAGTGCTTTAATTCAAAGGCAAATTGCTCTCCTCCCCACACCTTCTGCTGCCATTGCTTTTGTACCTGTGGCAGGTGTCAGTGCACAGCTGCTGGCTGGAGGGAGGGTCATGTTGAGGCTTTCCACTGCGGGAGTGGCGCAAGTTTAAACCAGCAGCTCAACGAAAGCACGCCATGCCAGACGGGACTCTTTGTCCTAGCTCTGCCACCTGGCCATGTGCAGAGAGATCTGAATAGAAGCAAGACTCAAATATTTACCTTTTCTCCAGCTTCACTCCTAGATTCTGTGCTCTTTTCACTGCACACACCATTAAAGCGAACTCTCATCTGTGCCTCCCAGCACAGGGCTAGCACAAGGATGCTACCCTTTGTGCATCGCTTTAGTGCTGACGTTCTCCCGCACACTTTTGGACTACTTTGACAACTGACAGAAAATGGCTTGAAAGGGATGTCAGTCAGTGCCTGACAAGTGTGACACAGAGAACATGGCGACAAAACCTCACCTGCTTCATTCTGACTTACTTGAACGTTCAGGTACAGAGTGATAAAATTATTTGTTCTGACACTAGAGAACTTCTCCCTTTTCTGTTCTGACCCAGTTTGGAAAAAACCATAAGCACCTGTCTCTTTGTGAGCCGTAAAGTCCCTGATCCTAGTACATAATGCAACAGTATATTTCATTCGAAGAGACGCTGTTTTTTTCCCAGCTACTGCTGTGAAAGATGAGCCTATCTTGCACCTGCTGCTAATGTTATAACCTGAAGGGTAAGTTATTTCTCGCACTTTGTCACAGCCACGTTCTTGTTGCTTTTCTGAAGTGGTGATCGGAGAGCATGCTGGGAAATGAGTGGTCCATGGGGAATATGTGATTTAGTGCAGTGCTTGTTGCCTCCTTCACCAAATTCTTCTCTAAACGCCCTTTTCTAAATCTCGTCCCCACGCTATGCCCCGTTAACATCTTGCTGGGTTTCATAATTTCTGCCGTTACATAGGGATAGGTATTGCAATTCAAAAGTAGAGATCCAAAACCATCTCAATATTTATTTTCTTGATTGGACATATTTAAGTAAGGCATGGGTAAATTGTGTAAAAAAAATAAATTAAAAAAATTAAAACACGAACACCTGATCTTGCATTTAATGTTTAGCAGAATGTTCTCTAACCAGGCTATACATGGACATATTTCCAAGAGAAAGATGACAGTTGTTGTACAGTGTGAACTGCAGTTTTCTGTAGGTCATCTGGCTGTATGTTCAACCACATGCTCACAAAATGCAGATAAATAACTAAAACTAGGTATGTGCAATTCTTCGAATAGACACACAAGAAGCGAGAGAGATCCATTCATAACAGTTTATTGTTTCTTAATAAAACTTTTTTTTAAATTAGAAGACATGGCCTTGTTTTTGTTATTTGATGGCAGGTGGCAAGCAGCTTTAAGGTACATTACTGCCCCTTTGCTGTTAAAAACAAAGGAAAATATAGAGTTGAAAGTAGCTGCAAAATTATATATTTTTGTCACAATGTAATGACTTTGAATATATTCAGAAATCTTGACCCATCCCTAAAAGTGATTTGTCAGGTATTGCTGACCTAATATACTAGCTGTGTAGAGGGTGGTTGTTGTTGTTGTTGTTGTTGTTATGAAGGTTTTCTTCTTGGGATATTTACATTCTGATTTATAAGGAATGGTTTAATTGTCCACCTCTAGAGAAGCCTTTGCAGAACAAAGCCATTCTGGCCATTATCAGAGGATGCAATGAGCACAGATTTTTAAGGGAGTATAGTGGAATCCCTGGTTATAAATCATGCATATGAAAATGGCACTCTGCTAAAACTGAGGATGCGGTCTGTTGTGGAGGATTAAGCTGGAAAGTCTTTCTTTGCTGCTTTGCCAAGGCTTTTGTGTCTCCAGATGTTGGACCACCATTGTGTTTTGGTCCTCCATCATCACTGGACGTGTTAACGCTCAGAAATCAAATCTGAGGTATATTTATTGAGGAGGGGAGAAGCTAGACAGCCTTATAAACTATGCATGGATTTGGTGCAAGATGGGAAAGGTTATCTCATGCAATTGAAGTTGCTTTGAACTGATTTTTGATGGCCTAATCTAGATGTTTGAGGACAAAGCCAAGGGAGCAGGAATCCAGTGAGTCCTGACATATGCTAATGGCTCACAGTGTCCTGCCCCTGGCACTCCCTCTGACCGCTCCGCTGGCCAACAGCTGGCGTCTTTATTTAATAATCGCTGTTTGCCTAGCCAACTGACAGGAGCACCTTTCATTCAAATCTCCTCCGTGAATAAAAGCTCGTCGGCGCTTGGCAAACAAAAACATAATCACGTATGTAATGGCTTTGAAATTGCATGTAAATATTTGCCATGAGTGTTATTGTTGCTTGCCTACAGACATCGGCAGGTTTGACATATTATCAAAGGCTTGACAGTTGGTATCTCTCCCACAGTAGTGTTGAAAGGGAGTCATCCCAAAGCACAGAGTTGCAGCAATGCAGAACAAAGGAATAAAGTCATCAGAACAAAGTTTTATCTATTTAGTTCCATGCATGTTTGTCTAGGATAATGTTCTACAAAGTATGTACAGAAGATCAGAACAGATCTGCTCCATTTGCTGTATTGAAAGCCAATATGTAAATTAGTAGTATTTTTGAGTAAAATAGGACATAGACTTTCTAAAGAGGAGCTAGAAGATACTCTTTTATCTTTCTCTCCCTCTTCCCCATCCTTTCACCTCTCTTCTTTTGTCCTGTGAGCTTGCTTCTCTGGAACAGCTGTCTCTATCGTTCCTTGGACTGAGCTGTCTTCATTAGCCTGCAGCGTGCTAGCCACTGTTGCATGCTTTGTAACAACCATGCCACATGCCTTGTAACCAGATTACTTCTAGCACTGACTAAATAATCGGACAGGCTTCTGCCTCCCAGGACACTTTTGCCCTTCACGCTAATAATCGCATCTTCATTTCATCCCCAGCGCTTGGTGTGTAACTGTTAAAGTTTAGTCTACTAGCAAAGCTTCTTGTTTGGCATTGCTGTCTATTATTTTAGCCACTTCAGTCTCTTGGGTCTCCGACTAGGAAGTGTTGCATTTAGGGGCTTTGCAAGGGTCATTGGACTTCCAGGGTTTAGGCCATGAGTCATCTTTGTGTACAAATTAGAACTGTTGCGGTTTTGTTTTTCAGAAGAGCTGTGCTGTGTGTACTATGTTATTTGCGAAGTGTCAAGTCAGCATCATTTGAAGACCGGGCAAAAGAGAACTATCAAAGATCAGACTGAATCCATCAAACATGCGCTTCCACCTTAAATAGAACCACTATTTTTGTTTCATTACGTTCTGACTGCTGCACTATTTAAAGTGGAACCGGAAAGATGGCTGTTCTGGCTGTTTTGACAATGTCACTAAGCACATATTTTAAGAGATTTGCACCTTACTTTACTTCTGTGTCATTTCTGCTATTCAGGAAAAAATAAATAAAAAAAAATCTAGTAGCCTGCAAAATGCTTTGTGCGCTGAGCATTACTCGAGAAGACGCTGAAGCACAGAAACACATTTGGAGAAGCAGAGCCCAAAAATGGTATTCGGAATAGCCCCAGTTGCTATGCATGTAACCTATACAGATGGAATAAAATTCCAAATTTGTTGGAAATGTTTTTTTAATATGGTGTCAAAATGAAATCTTAAACCTAATCATTTAATCAGAACATTTCAAAGTGGCACTTCAAGCACTTCAAATGTGCTTTCAAGGGCCTTTCAAAATGTCTGTCTGTCTGTCTGTCTGTTATATTGAGTATCCTGTTTTTTTGCTATATGTTAATTTGTGTGAAACTTTATTTAAATGATAAACGTACAAAGAAAGATTATCAATAGTTTTACTGACCAACATAATTAAAATTTGTAAAAATATATACAAATTTAGAGTTTGCTAAAACGCACTCAGCAAAAGTTGGGACAGAGTTAAAATAAAATTTAAATAAACATTGACAATTCAAATAACACTGGTTTATGTTTTTATATTATTATTATTATTATTATTATGACACTGGAGAAATTGCCTTGGTTGTGTTTGCTGAAAAACTGACATTCAGCATAAAACAGAAAATGTTACATGCATGCCTTACAAGCTTCAGCAAGGGTTGCCATAAGCATTATTAGTTCCACTGTGGTAAAGTGAATTTTTCCCAGTGTTAGCTGGACATGACATTGCAAATCCCATAATGGCAATAACAGAGATTTGTATTATCATAGTGGTGGTCTTAGTGAGGATTGAGGATTTCCAGTGCTGTAGTATAGTGTAGAATGACTGAGGCAGTCCGTAATGACGGCTACATGCTTTATTTTAATTAAATGCTGATGTTAAATATTCTTTGCCATTTTGAGCCCAGTTTGGTTCAGGTTACTTTAGTGAAAAGTGGTTTATCTCTGGTTTATCCAGTCAAACATGGAGCCAGTTTTCAGACTTGCTTTGGCCTTTTACAGTGGCCTCAGTTTAAGCTTTAAGGTTGGAGAGAAATTCTTAGAAGTGACCTTATTCTGGCGGTTCTTTGGGTTCACCCTGGAATGATTTAGCGAAGAATCGAATTAAGGTTTTTGTTGGAGTG
>JBBPDA010000009.1:18151536-18177986 GCA_037974385.1 Arnoldichthys spilopterus
ATATTTATTTGTAGTTACAAGACAAATCCACTTGGTATAGGCTGCTTTCTAATCACCACGTGAAGATGGATAGTTAGTTCCTCTAGCAAAGGAACATATATGTGCAGAGATCCTAAAAATGTGATCCTTTACATTGTGGCATAACAAGTAAACTCCTTCATGTCATCAGGGACATGACAAATGGTTTAATACATGACATGATCTCCTTCTTTATTGACAGCTTGCTTTCTTCTCAAAGGGAATTGTGGTGCCATCTTTTCCTCAGGAAATCAGCACATGCACCCAGCCGTTCACATGATGTTAAAGAAAACATGATTCATCAGCCTAGGCCCCTTCTTTCATTGCACCATGGTCCAGTTCAGATGCTCCTGTGCCACTTTTACACACTTTCTGGAGTGGAGTGTGTGTTCCTTTCTATTACAGCAAACATTACCTTTTTCATCAGTTTGAGCTACAGTTCTGTGGGTTTGGACCTGATGGTATAGTATTCGTTCCCCTCACGCATCAGTGACTCTTCGGCACCCATGACCCTGTTGCTGGTTCACTTGTTGTCCTTTCTTGGGCTACTTTTGGTAGTAACAAAACCCTGCATGCAAGTGCCACAAATCAATGAGATGATAATGTAATAAGAAAAAATACAACAGTGACAAATTATCAACAGTCTAAGAAAGATGTTCACAAACCAAGCATGTCAGGCCAAACATGCAACTACCTGACATCTTCAGAATATCATAAGGTCATTGTGTGAATCTTGTAAGAAATAAACAGTATAACCATCTGTATTGTCTCTTGTCCAGTGCTTGCCCACTGGGATTCCCACTTCCTCCTTTTTGTCATTTTTACTAAAATGTGATTAAGTGTGGAAAAATGTAGAGAAGTGCTTAGTATTGTCACTATTTTTCTTTGCTTGTAGATGAATTGGGCTTTTGTCCTGCACAGTGACAGTTGCCTTTGTGTGTTTATGGTTGTGTATGTGTGTGACTGACAGCTGTTGCTGTTGTGTAGGCAGATCTGCTGAAGGGCGAATGGATGGATGATGGATGTGTGAGGGGTGTTCTGGTAGTGATGGGTGCCTCTAGCCAGGCGGAAAGCTATCAGAGGCGAGATTCACCAGCCCCGTCTCCAGCCTTCCTCTACCGCTGCTCTGCCTCGCCTTGCCTGGCTGCCTCTCACAGCCCAGCCGGCCCCGGCAAAGCAGGCCTGCAGCCGTCACAGCCTGTTTGTCTAAGTGGGCCAGCCACTGAGCCATGGGCACAAATGCAATCAACAATCATTAGAGAGCTGTTCACTCTGCACCTCTGCCACAGGCAGACACAGCCCCCACACATTAAGGATTGCAGTGTTCCTCCCTGAAAAGTAACTGTGGAGGATGCAGTACACAAAGCTTACTTGATGGGTGATTGCATACATTTATTGCACATTAAATCTATTTTTATATTCATTTTTGCACATATGTATTTTTTGGTTGTCCATAAAAGAAGAAAACTAAAGACTCTAAATGGTGATTTTCTGAGGTGCTTTAGTCGAAGACAATTAACACGACATACAGTGGTCACTTGGTATCTGTCTGTCTGCCTGTCTGTAGCTTTTTTTGCAGCATCTAGTATATAATAGTAGATAATTAACTTTCCATTGTTCTTTTGAAATAAACATTCCTCCTTTATGCAGATCAGATTTGGGTGGGGAACTTTTTCCCAGTTATTCTTTTACTTTTTTTTTTTTTTTTTTTTTTTACGCAGTAGTTAAATACAGATAGTGTTTTAGAGCCTCTGTACACTCTGTGTAGCCTGTTGAGTCATCCCATCATCACTGAATTATACTAGTTATTTTAAGCTACATTTTCCAAGCAGCCTTGTTAATTGACTCCTGGACAGCCTAACTTAACAACATATGTCACACATAGACCCTAATCCCATCTGTTCAGAAGTATGTTTATTTTAAGAAATGAGGAATATTGCCACATGGTTTTCATTTGTTTTGCAGTTCGTCCAAGTTTGTTAACTCCTAGGCTCATTTTTTTTTCATTGACTGGAAAAATAATTTTAAGTTGGCAAACAACACTGTAGCAGGCATCTGGTCTAGTACATTAATTGCACGCACTGTAAATAAATTCTGGATATGGGAACAGCAAACTGGAATGATCTCACTGCCTGGAAAGCCTCCTCAGCAAAGAGTTCACGCAAATGAAAGTCATCGATCTTGTTAAACTGTTTCTAGCTACATGGAAAACGGAGACAAAACACATCACCTTTTGTTATGATTTTCAGACGGACAAATGTGAGAAGAGGCTTGAAACATAAAGTGGGTTTAGTAGAGCGTATGCCTTTTTGCTGCTGCCAGAGAAAGTGAATAGGCCTTGACACTGATATTGTCAGTCAACATTCATTGTTTTAATGATTTAACTCCATAATGGTCTAGTTTTAGGCATCACTGAGCTGTTGAAAAATGTTAATTAAGCCTTATTACAATCTATGGGCATTAGTATTTCGGATTGCCTGACCCAACGCATTTTTGCCACTTAATCCCTTATGCCCTGGCATGAAGAGAAAAAAGGTTATTAATTTTAATATGCTGTAAGCATGAATCATTATGGGTCAGGACATCCTTGACATTGTTTTCTGCTTTGCTGCGATGGCGAGTTCAAGTGCACAATCACCAACGCTCTTGGTCTCTCTCCCCATTTTTTTTTTGGCCTCTCCTGTCTGTCTCAAGGTCATGGGGGATCTGTAGGGCTGGATGAGAGATGAGGTTTGGGGGGTGGGAGGCTGTTAGGATTAGATTGTGGGGGTACAGGGTTGCAGGGAAAGTGGGTCATGCTCTTTCTGAAGTATTAGGAACCTGTGGTGCACCCCTGAGCACACCCCTGCTAGATCTTGCTTACAAACACAGTGTCCTGTCTTCATTTTCAAATGGGAGGCAACACAGGGAGAAAATTGAAAGAGAAGCCATATCCACCTGTATAAAGACAGCATCCCGTCTCTTGTATCCCTTCTGCGATATCATCATGAGTACATGGGGATAATGGGAACTTTGGAATCTACACAAAGCAAATGGGGAGGTTTACAGCCTACCAGCATACCATAGCAGGTTTATGTATATCTTCATGAGCAATAATCCAGCAACCCTGTGGGAGCTTCAAAGAAATGTATGTGAAAGGTTTATGATTCTTGAAGGAATAGCCCAAGAGGGTAACTCCCTTTATTCCCTCCAAAACACTGAACATCTCTAGCAGGAAGAACTGAAATGACTAAGGGGGTGGGAGGGGGCTACCTGGGTATATTTGAGGCCTCTTAGTCTTCCAGTCTATAATCAAGTCATTAACATGCTCTCTGAAGATGCTGCACTGTCTTTGGAGATGTAAAATGTAATTGCAGCTTGCTTTTTAAAATGATTGCGGAAATGACATCCTGGGTAAATGGTGTGGAAACCGTGTGCATAAGGGAAACAGAGTTAGATTGTCTTTTTTTTCTCCCAAGTAGCTAATATTGCCAACATCTAATACTCAGGCTCAACTGAGGAGTTCTTTGCAGAATTCTGCCATTCTATAAACTGCTTGGGGAAATAAACTTAATGCTTCCTCAGCAACATTTGCACTATCTTTGAAAAGAATGTCCTTGTAGGCCTGTGCATTAAGGAGGCCTGTGGTACAAGGCTGTTTGTCAGTTGCTGGAAGAAATTAGGCCTCACACTGATACACACGTGTCAGAACACATTAGGCCGTTATGGCGCAACTGCCATTCTACAGAGGCTGAGGTCACAGTTTCCTGCTCTTATCAGGAATACAGGTTCTGCTGTCTGCTGTAGGAAAGCTCTCCTCGTCATGCTAAACAGAGATTTCATTACACACCAGCCAAGTCATTAGGCCCAGGGATGTTTTTTACACTTGATTCAGTATTTAGCTGCTTCTTTGCAGTGCAGACATCCTGTGCTGGGTCTGCAATTTTGCCCAGAGCACATTTGCTCTTGAACATTTTTGTGCTTTTGCACATGTTGTGCCAGGGATGAACCTTGGCTTGTTCAGTTTGAGTAGGTTAGTGTGTCAAAGGCAAGGGGGGAATCCACTGTTAATCTTTCAGTGTTTAAGTGCAGACTGAACAATCATGAATAAAATATTAGGGCCATGGTGTAGCCATATGGTGTTGGTATATACCAAAAAGGTTGTGATATATACACTACTTGAATGATTACTGGTGAGTTAACACTGAGGGAGTATGTCATTGCAGTGAAGTGACTGTAATTTTTTTTTCTTTGAGCCTTAAGCCTTTAGTAATTATAGTAAAAATGTGATCTAAGATTGCAGATTCTCTTGCTTTTAGCTACATGTACACATGATAACTGCCTCACATTTAATGCATTGATTTGGTGCATTTCTTCTGAAATAAAGTAGTTGGCAAGTATTGGCTGTTACATTTGCATTACAGCCAGTCACCTACATGGACGAGTGGTTAAACAGCTGATTTTTCTCTCATCTTCTGACCTTCTTCCTGCACCTTTCTCCAAGGAAGACCATGATTCCCATTTCCTTGGACTGCTTGAACTCTTGCTTTGGTCACTGACCAATCTAGTTTGTTATATTGAGCTGTCTAAGTTTCAGAATGAGTGTGGTAAAATGTCTACATCATGACCAGTAAAAGTTCTTAGCATGCATGCATACTCCAGGCCCCTGATGAGATCAATAGAAGAGCCAAGATGAGATCCCCTCTCCTTTCCCCTCATGTGTCAGCCTGTCCTGCTCTAGCGTTAATATACAGAGCAAGCCCTTGCTGCAGGTTTATGGGCAGAGTTGGCCGGGATCAACAGCCTGTATGCACACACATCCACCTACGCAGCTGATTTACGTGAGAGGTTTTTCAGGACACCAAGAGCGGTATATCACATAAACAAATTGACATTGTGTACCAATCGAGTTGGGCCTTGGTACAGCCGAGGGGACACCGGGGAGTAATAGCAGCAGCAGACTTGCAATCAAATGGGGTACAAAGAGCTTTCATAAAGTACAACTTTAATCCGTTTTTATTATTGCTGTAAATTATGGCTGATGGCTAGTGTTGCCTGCTGCAGAAATTCATGAATTTTAAAAGGGCTGAGGGGGAAGGCTGATGTCATATGCACAGAGATGAAACGAGAGGGACGGTCTAATCTCAGGTTTGTCTCTCCCCTGGGTGACCTCTGAATGCACACGAGGGTCAATGCAGAGATGCCTTTTTCTCATGAATACCTTCAACCCAACCCCCACCCCATCATGCCACTTTTGCAAAAGACAATTGAAATGCCACATGCAGGACGACTGCAGGAATGGTTTCTTCTCAAAACTGATCCTTAAAATTACCTCCTTTCCAAGGTTTCCAAGCACATTGTGCCATTAGTCTATAGCTTTAAAACATTTTCAGAGTGAGGTAGTGGTGATGAGGCAGTTTCACTTGGGTTCTCCCATGTTCACTTAGCTCTGAAAAAAGGCTTCTTTCTGTTTAGTTTCTTGTCCATTTTGTCCACTATGATTTTGTGTGATCTCTGTTGTGATTCAACATTGGTGTAAGAGATATCAAGTGTTCACCTGCAAAAGTATTCTGCTTGTCTGTCTGTTTAGACTCTTTGTACATCTTATGGCTGCTGAAAGTGGCTTTTAACCTGCTTACAAAAGGATTGGTGGTCTTTTACAAATATACCAGTTGTTGACCAGCCCAGGACTTCTGCCTATTTGTGTGTGCGTGTTCATACGCGTGTGCATAGTTTCCATAGATTGACTGTATGGACTTGGAGTGGAGTGAGCGTTTTTAAAACTTAAAACTGACATTGTTTACTCACTACGTTCTGTTATCTCAAAACAGCAAGGACCATTTGGTTTTTCGTGATATGGACCCTTTAAAATATGCAAATCTTACTTTATAATTAGCCTTTGTTTATCCACAGATGCCACAGATTTGATGATGCTACTAAACATGGCTGAACGTAACGTGACGAGCTTGACTGATGTAAATACAGTGGCAGTGTTTCAATACCATGTTTGTTTTTTATCATAGTAAACTGATTTATAAACAAATGCAATGGTAATTAGCTTTAGCTGTTGCTGAATATTTGTAAACTGTGCACCTATGCATTTGCAGTGAACATTTTTTCTTGTTCTTGCATACCATAAAGCATTGAGAAAGTGGCGGTGAGCGCTAGTTTTGGGACAGATATTAAGAAATATTCCATCAATAGTCTTTTTTTGATTTAAGGAATTTTCTTGAATGAACTGGAATTCAAGTTCATTGCAGCAGCAGACCTATCACTTACTCTACACGGCAATGGAGCGAAATATTTTCTTATTCTTCATTTGCAGGCTGTATGTGTTCATACAGTACAAACATAACCATTAAAGACATCACCTGTCTCATGAAGAGGCAAAGGCATTGTGCAGTTTCAGCTCTTTTATCACTGTGAGGGTGCTGGAATGGAGACGCAGCTGTTCAGTTTTCCTGTTGCAGGACTGACAGCCTCTGCTTCAGGGGAGCATCCTGACATCATCTTTTACGCTGAGTAGTGTGGGCACGGCAGGAGGCCTCTTCTGGTTTGGCTGCTTGGGGTTCAACTTTGCCCACTCTGCTTAATAAGAGTGATTGCTTCCTTGACTAACAACAGCTGGAGTGCCCTTTAGCACATGGAGAATATATCTGTTTCTGAAATTCCATCTATAGAACCATCTTCCACATGGAAAATTGGGCAAGCAAACTGATCTGAGAATAGTGAGCCATTGGTTGGCTGCGCCAGACATGGCCGTATCCCAGTTGACTTGCATTTATTGGTGTGTCCCCGTATTGGAGATATACTCTGTGTCCCTGTGTGTGTTGCATGGTTTTGGTTCCAAATAACATCTATCTTCTCGACTATGTTGTGGTCCCAGGATGAGGAGGATAGGGAGATGAGGGGAGTACATTGATGCTCCTGATGCTGTGGGGCTTCCTCTGTGCAGTCGTGCACACTCACTTGCACCTGTGCACAGGGTGAGTGCTCTCTCTGGGAGAGAGACACACACACACACACACACAGATGTAGCAGCTCATGTCATTTCGACTCATATCACTAACTTCCTTTCATTTGAACATAATTAAATGTGATACAGTAGGTCCCTCAGTCAAGATCAAGGTCGGTGCTGTTCTGGACAGGTTTATATATTTGTTTTGTAAGGCAGTAAGACACCTTGACATCTTGCAGAGGTTTCGGACTCCATAAAGGACTTCATGTGAGACATTAGGTTCTACTCTATCCAACCCTTTGCAATGCAGTACACCAACCATAATTAACCTTCAGAATATTAGTGTGGCATGGCTGCTTTATGCCTCTGTTTGGAGACTCCAATGGCATGCCCTCATATACTAACTCTTGTCTCCACTCACCTCTGTAGTGCTGTGGACTGCAGCTACTAGCACCCTGGGATTGCTGGTAGCAGTACAGGGCATAAAAGAGTGTCATGTCCTCCTTCCTCCAGTCTCAGTCTGCACAGCGGGTGGGGAAGGGTATCTATTAATATACTTGGCTTGCTCTCTTCCAGTACTTTTTGTCTCCCTGCTTGGGATGGAGCTAACCCCATTATGGGGTCTGTGTGGTGCCCTTGCTGAAGTCACCATCCTCTGTCAGCTTGCTTGGATGGGTTAATTGATGGCTGTATGACCCCCTTACTCCAGTTGCCACAGCGCTTTTAGACCAGGGCTGCATATACCACCTTTACCACCCAAACAATGAAGGCAGGTACATTTGGACAGGCCTAAATAGTTGTGGTAATAGAAGGTTTTTCAAAATAGGAATGTGAACATAGGAGTATGCCATTGATAAAAATGTATACAATGCTTTGAAAGATTTGAGTGTGGGATCAAGCAGAACAGAGTTAAAACAAGTTAAATTCAAACCATGGTCTTCTGCACACGCCCTCATTTTATGATTTTTCTAGAGTTGCTGTGATTATAGCCTTCCAGAGTTTGGTCTGTGAGGAAACAAGCTATTGAACATTTTGACGGCCAGTCTGTGGCGGCTTGGGGGGGTGAGCCACCGCCCGCTGCCTCTCTGCCTTTCTGCCTTGTCCTCGGTGCAATTATTTGCCTGACCGATCATTTTATGGCGAGCAGAGCCAAGAGAGCACGTCATAAAAACGCTGACCCTGTCCTCCCAGCTGCCACAGACAAGCTGCTCTTCGCCTGGTGAACAAACTTTTAAATGGCCACAATTACCTCAGTCTCCATCGTCTGGAGCTTGGTCTATTTGAACACCCTGGGAGATGAGCACGATTTTCGGCAGGAGAGCGCCACCAGTGTGTGACTCGTGAACGGTTGTATTTTTCCACTCATGGACCCCACCCCTTCAACCCCCCTCCTCACCCCCCCACCCTACCCCATTCTCAGGCCATGTTGCCAATTAGATTTGGGGTTCAGCCACGGTTTCTTGGCAGAGGTCCCTGGCGCTACGTAGGGCATACTGAGCACTAATGGAAGTGGTCATGATGCAGTTTAGAAGCCTCTGTTCCCATATGTCAATAATGACCCCAACAGCAGGTAAAATGTAATGACAGAATTGAGTGCAGAATAGCCCAGCGGCTACATCCTGCCATCACCGGAGCAGTTCCGTCGCCCTTAGTTTCTGACAGGTGACTCCACTCACACTGAATATATTTTCATATTTTGTGGTGCTTTCCAACTTTAGGAGCCCATCAGCCTTACTGGGGGAGGTTCTCCACAGACATAAAATAGTCCTATCTTTACTTGCTTTCACTGTCTTTACTTTTCCCTTGCAAAAATAAACAAAGAAAGAAATGAAGAAAGTATGAATTGTCTTAGGGCAGTATAACACCTTTCGCTTTCCATTCCCCTTGTCTGTTTAGACATAGAAAGTCAAGGATGTCCAGCAGTGCTGTCTTCTGGAGATGTGATCTCTTCTAGCAGTGTCAAGGCAATTCCTAAGCCCCAAACGTTGATGGTTGATTTAAACTGATACTGTAGCAGCGACCGTATTGGAGATTTGAACCCTTTCTGGAAATTCATTAGACACCAGTCTCCTCTTTTAAAAGACTTTCATTTTAAAGCCCCTAAATAGGCTTTAAATACTCATTTGAGGTGCAGGATTGCTAATAGTTTTGGAAAGCAGGGGGAAAAAAAGAATCCATCAAATGTGTAATGTGCCTCCTAAGTGGCTTTAGTCGAAATGTGCGATTATCTTATTTGTTTCTCACTGTTATATCCAGCACCAGGAAATGGAAAGCAATGAAAATAATCACATTGTTTGCTTTAAGCTGCAATTATAGAGATAAGCTGACTAACAAACACGCACTCGCTCATTAAGGCCTGTTTAGACTTTTGGAGCAATGTGCCTATGCTTGTATTTTTTCTTCAGAGGGTTCAGTGCTTAACCACAAAGCAAAACTCTGTTCAATAGAAACAACAATGGCCGTTTTTGCTTCAGAGAATACGTTAGTTAGGTGACCTTGATGACTAAAGCAGTCCCCTTGGCAAAAACACAACAAGCCAGACTTTTGAACAATGTTGTCTGTTTTTCTTTGAGAGATGACAAGCAAATATATTGATGTTCCTGAGTAATTTAAATGTTGTGGTTCCAAACCTGCCTCGACTATTCATTGATTGTTGGTGTTGGTCCAGGGCAACTTATTTTAAACCTTCATTCATATTAACCTCAGGAAAACAACAAATGGTGAACCTTCTAGTTGTCTTTTCTGTTTTATATGCCATTTAAAGGCAGCTTTGTAATTTCAATTACATGCCTAGGAGCGCTCTTTTATTGTTGCATGCTCCAGTGCAGTGCAAGCGCATCATGTTGTCTTGTCTGTTAACCGGAGCCGGATGACTCACCCTGCCCTCTCTGGGAGATCTTTCTAAGTGTGGCCCTCTGTGCCTGGAAGGGACTGCTGTGTCTGTCCCCTCATCCTCCAGGACAATGGATCTCCTTTAAGCTCTGTCATGTGCCGCTTATTAAAGTTACACACTGGCACAATGTGACAACAGACCCACTATTATGTCCATCATCCTTGGCCCTTTACACTGTAAGCGAGCCTAATTATGTCCTTTTATTAGAATGTGGAGTAAATCCCTTTCAGAGCTCCCAAAATATATTGTCCACATTAATAGATCTGAATAATCACATGGTTGCACGCAGTTATTTGCTGACCATGATCATGTGACCTTAATAAGGCTTTACATTGCTCTCTTTTTTTTTTTTTTATCAGTGTTACTAGAACTTGTGCTTGACCCATGAAAAGTTTCCAGAGGCTGATTTTAGAATAGAACCACTTTTCATAATGTTGTGACCTTTCTTTTGTGTAATAATGTGCATTTATGGGTTGTGGTATTGCATCTCTGTAGTGTGTGTCTGTGTGTGTCTGAATCTGTGTGTGTGTTAGTCAGTTTGCATAGCCCCCACGGGAATAGTGTGTTCTGCCAGCTGATATGGCATGTTGAGGGTCAGAGCAGCCAGACGGCACAGAGAGCTCACATTTGGCCCCAGGGCCAAACGTCTCTGAATTAGCACTAATTCAGCTGTCTGTGCAGCCGAGGCCCATGTACTCCACCCCACTGCCTGGGCAGGCTTGTGTCTATGTGTGTGTGGGTTGCTTTGTGTGTCTAATATGTGCATCTAGGCCTAGACATCATGCACTTAAGCTGAATTTTTTTGGGAACAGTGTAAAAATCTCTTTATTGATTTTAATTTCAGCACTTGTAGCTGCTCAGTATTTTAATCTGAACAAATACACTGTTCTCAGCTCCGCACATTCATGGTTTTGGGCTTCAGTGAAATTTGGGGTAACAGATTGAGAGATGGATTTTTGTGCAGAGTTAGTTTGAATCTTTTTATACAGTTTTTATATGAACACTCATCACTACATGTGAGTAACATAAATTTGTTAGCACGAAAATGCTTTACCTGACTGGTGGGTTTTTTTTTTTGGTAATATTTGAGGAATGTTTAGAATGTCACCAGTTTCTGACCACAAAAATCTTGTTAATGGTATTATTATTATTATTGTTATTATTATTATTGTGGTCCATACACTGAGCTTTCGCATAATACACAAACCAAGTATAGATTTCAGAGTCTCCAATTCAGGTCGATGCTCCACACTGTCACAAAGCATTGCTTCTGATGCCATCATCACTGACCCCATTTGTGATGTTTACCCACTGCCTGTATATTTCAAACCCCACTCTTTATGTAATATTTGTTTATGCCTCTCCCTCTTTCTTTGTTGTAAAAATACCATACTGTGCCACTACAGAAGCACAGAGCCTTTCTCGAGCATATCTCCGAGCATCAACATAAGACATCAGCCACTTTGACTAAGATGGCTGTGGCAGACGCTGTCCTTACCTCTTATTTGTGAACATGGCAATGACCTTGTATCCTGCATATCTCCTCAATGTATATGTTGACTTTTTTCCCTTTTTCAATTAGATGAAAGCATACATGTAGGGAAATACTTTGCCATTGGCTGTTTTGAAGAAGCCAACTGGGTTGGAATGCAATCGTTTAGGTTCTACACAAACCTTGTTTCTAGGGTATTCACCAGAGTCAATCATTTGGCTTTATACCAAGACACACTTTGGTCTGTGACCAAAGGCCTTCTCCTAGGTCAGCTGGCCCCTAATGAAATGGCTGCGATGGGCCTCCTGAAGTTTTTACCTGGTGCACCAGAGACCTGGACAATTTGTAGCTTATGTCTTTGTGTATACATGTAGCAAGAGGTGCTTTGAGCTTTATGAGGCTGTACCTAGTGTACATGCTTTATTAAATCACTGTTTCAGTGGTACTACCCCCTCCCAAAAAAAAACAATTACTGTATTAAAAAATTGCCAAAATATATTTCTCCTGTCAGTTTTTGTTTATATTTTTAAAGCTGTGTCCAACCTACAGTGAGTTAATGAATTAACCTGAACAGGGCAGCAATTTACCTGTTCGGTATCTGTGAGCAAGCAGTAAGGAAAATGAACATCAGTGACTCAGAGTATAGTTTGGGAAGCATTTTCCTAAAATGATGATATAATTACCTACAGCACATGCAAGTCAGGCTTGTCTTTCCATGGAGGCACAACATTACCTTAAACCAGCTGGAAAAAAACAAATGTATTTGTGTAGATTCTAAAGCAGCAGAAGTGAAAGCTCTGTCTTCATGCCATTGTTCTGAAAAAATTAGCTAATTTGCACTGTAAGTGACTTATTAGAACTAGCTAACATTCCCTATACAGAAAAAATGACTCAAAAAATCACAGTGTTATATTAGACTGATTAATTAGCCTAAAGTACTGCACATTCTATAAATATAGCTTTTACATGAAAAAACACCATTAGCTCCTCGTGCAAATCTATTCACAGAGCTCATTATGAATATTACCTTAGTTTGTCAAAACATTGCAGTGTATGTGGTGTTCAACAGATTATTTAAAAATGATTTCTTTTCCTAGAAACGTTGTGAATGTCAGTATGGTAATGAGATACTAAGTTCGTATTCAACCTTTATCATGTTTTATTTTAATAACCAATAACAAAGAACATAATACTTTTTTGTTATAATTCTTCACCTTTTTAGACTACTTTTTGGCTGAATATTTGATTGTTGATTAATTCACATGATAAGTAATAATACATCTTTCAGCCCTAGATTTGTCACTGCAGAGGTCTTAAATGAGCATTCATTCATTCACTGACATTTTTGTTGGTCTCCTCTATGTGAGATGTTTGCATTGTTAAGGCTTAAGACCCCACCCTCATAATAACGCACCTACAACTCATTTGTGGCTGGCTGAGAGTCCAGACATGTACTGTTTGCACAGGCCCAGCTCTTAATTTTGTCTTATCTGCTGCAGTCTGCTCTACAGGCTAGGCTTTGATCCAAAGATTTCTGCTGAGAAGGAGCCAGAATGTGGCCTGCAGCATTACTGGGGTCATTTTAATAATAATGTAGCATATAGTATGACTTGGTATAGTTTAAATAGTCCTCAAATGAAAAGACTTGGCCCAATTTTTGAGGTTAGCTGTAGGCTCCAAGTGTAGACATGGCTCCTTGTACTAAAAGATTTGATTGGTCTTGACCAGTACTAACCAATTTGTCTGATTTCTTGATTTATGTTCATCTAAACATTGACATCGTTGCAGCAGTGAGATTAACGTTAAAAGACCAGGGTTTGCTCCTGTGGTGATTGGTTTCAGCTTCTTCTTGTACAATTTTTCTGGCCTAATTTAAATGACCGTTGACTAGGCTGAAGTCCTTCAGAATCAATGGACCTTTGGATACTAGGGGCCAGCGTCGCAGTACATGCATCACAATATTTGCATTTCTCTAAATCGGATCAGGCTAAACCATAAATTCAGTTTTACTTTATTTTCAAATTCCATAAGTGGAATTAGCAAATACTTGATGTTTGATGCAGCACTATACCCAATCCTCCTAGAAGTATTAGTCTTAGCTGCAAAGTAATAATCATTCACCTCAGCGGCTTGTGAGCGACTGATTGACTCTTGATTGGCGACCTCACAGCTCTGATGGCCGTCAACTCTTTCTGATCTTTCTGTGGTGTAAAACTAAACACTTCAATAACCAAAAACCACACAAACAAAAAAGCCTTTTGTCTATGATGATCAGCATTGTGGTGAACGTGAGTCATGAGAAACGTTGAAGTAGGGCCACCCAACATCAGACCTTCCTGTTTGCTAAGCGCTTGTTCAAATTACTGCAAATCATCTTACTTAGATTTTATATATATGTGTGTGGGTGTGTGGGGTTATGTGGGTGTGTGTGGTTATGTGGGTGTGTGGATGACTTGAGTGAGTGATTAACTAATGCTTACAGCTTATTGACTCACTGTGCTCTCTCAGGTAAGATTCACATGCATCAGGGGTGGCCAAATCCGGTCCTGGAGGACCGGTTGCACACCCAGTCAGAATGTTTTTAAATCTAAATTACATGACCACATGTTTTGATGATCCATACAGCTACAAATAAGGCCGTAATGAAGAAAAAAAAGAAGTTGGGATGTCTGAATTGGTGTGGATGAGTACTGAGTCTACCCAAGCTGTTAGAAGTGATTTCAGCATGCTGTGATTTAAAAGCCTCTAAAGAGTGCTGCTTCTGAAGCCATGTGCCCCAGCCTTTGTGATTCTGTGCTGTTATCGTTTTTACTGTTTTACACTTAATTAGTTTCAGATAGGAATAAAATTTATGATGCACTCACATTCCTTATAATTAAATGTCTCGGAACAGATAAAGCAGGACTCTCTTTGTATTTAAGCATTGATTTTGTTACAAATGAAAATATATAGATATTTTTAGCATGGGTTGAACACAATATAGCTGAAGGAGAGTAGTGCTGACGGATATCCCACGATAGCTTATTATCTGTATTTTTTATTAATATTTGTATATGGAAGATTCTTGCTTTTCAACTTCCCAAGGTTGTAGAAAGGGGCTGTGCTTCTTCTGGAGACACTTTTATTTGTCCTTGCTTATGGCAATGCATCACTGTGCTTGCTTACCCCCGCAGCCAGTAGCTGATAGACGCTCTCCACCTGGCTTCACTGAATGTCCTGTTTATCTATCACTGATACCCAAGTCCACCTTGGCTGTCTCTCTATAGCATTGACCAGTCAGTGGTGCACTGCTCCCTTGCTTGAGCCATGCTTCTGGCTCTCCAGGTTTTCAGCTTCTTCTTGACAGCCTCATTTCTCAGTGCTGTCCCCCCAAGGCCAGGCTGCTATGGTGCCCGCTGCTCACTGCTGCACTGCTTGGAGCTCCAGAGACTTTGTTTCCTGCCCCAAACAAACAGACCTGTCCAAACAAACCCAGCAAAGTTTACTGGGAATGTGTTTGAGGCAAGACACAAGTAACCCTCAGTGGCTGTGCTAAACTGAGGTTTCGATAAAGGATTTCAGACAAAGGATTTTTGTTTCTGGTAAGAGACTGTTGTTTCTGTTCAATTCAGCATAAAGAGGTTCAGACAAACACACAGCTCAGTGTGTGATCCCGTTTTATTTCCACACACATATATATATATTTCATATTGATCTGAAGTGATTTAAAATCACTATATGAATTCTTTATTACAATCAGTATTGTAGAACATTAATCATATATAGGGTTTAGTTCATTTGCTCTGCTGTTCCTGGTAAGGGTCATCGTAGATAGAAGCTTAGGAGGCCTTGCCAGACCTGAGTTAATACTTAAGCCGAAACATATTGTCTGTATTATAATTTAAAGGAGCACATCAACTTTTGTATCTTTTGAACTTATTAAATCATATACTTACACAACTCAAAGCCCATATTTTTTATTTTGAACTTGAATTTGGATTGATTTTCATAGCAGCACATTTTCACTTTACCTTGCATTTTGTATTTTTCGGTCATTCGGATAATCTTGTACAAGTCTGCATCTTCTTTTGGCATTGTTCAGAATCAGAATCACAATCTTAAAGTGTGCCAAGTAGTGTATCTTCCTTGTAAAGGCATAGATGTATTCGTCTGTGAATGTGGAGTTAGAAAGCAGAATTGGTCTCTGCCCGAAATCTTTGTAATTTGTCCATTCAGATTAATTTCTCATTTCCTTATGCACAGCTTTTGATTTTCTAAAAAATTGTAATTGTAACAATCTAGTCAGTACTATAAAGTTTATTGTGTAAAAGCTTATTTTAAAGGTATATGTAGATGTTGCGCACACACAGCTTATCAAAATTATCAGTGTCTTGTAGCTGCTTGAGTGAAAAGTTGAGGTTTTGGATCACTTTGACAAATAACCAACAGACATTCACAACAATAATCAGAGACTTTAAGTTCAGATCTTTACTGAATGAGCTGTTACATACAGAACAGAAAATGTTTTATATGAATGTTTTCAGAGACTTCAGATGTCTGTGTTTAGTTTTAAAGGTTGCCATAACACATGAATTATTACAGCTGCTGGCTTGGAGCTTACTGTAAATGCAGTGTTCAGGTGGAAGCCTTTTCTTGTGAGGTGAGTCAAGCAGTAACGACCAGCCAGTGACTTTGCCTGAGGTTCCATAGTTCCCCCACTTCATTTGACCATGTGATTACAGTATGCTATAAAAAGTGTAAAGCTCATTAACGTTCATAAAGTAAATTAACAAATGTAGGTAGAATTTAAATCTTTCATTTCGCATTCACAAACGAAAACATCTACAATTCAGACTTTGAGGTAAGACGCATATTTCAGATTATATGAATGAATGAAAAGTACAAAATGTAGGCAAAATGCAAATTTAAAGATCTAAAAATAAAGGCAGAACTGACTGCACGAAGACCAAAATAACTCCATTAGCCTTATCCATTATCCATGGTGTTTTTGCTTCAAAAAGTTAATGTTTTAAAAGCTGATGTATACATTCAAATAGCAATTCTTAAAAGCAGGAAACTCCATGCTTTTCTGTCCCTGGCCATGGATCGCAGATTTTCTTGAGGCATCTTTGGATGTTCTCAGAATAACTGGACTATGTAGGCTCTACTGGGTCCTGATCCTGTAATGGAACGTGCTCAGAACAACTCTAACCACGAAGTATTCTTACAAGTTGCTCAAACTACCTCAGCAAATACCTTTTAAATTTAGAAGAGCATATTCTTCATTTCCTCAATAACAGAGTAAGCTCAGTAACCCTGCGGAAGAACCTCATTGCAATCACTTATATCTGTGGCTTTAGTCTTTAAGTCACTTGTAGCAGCTGATGATAATACCTTCTGTAAGCCAGTGCTCTCTATTAGACTCTCCATTGTAACAGGATGATAATTCAATATCATGATAAAAGTGACTTAAATAACCTTGGCATGCATAAACATTTAAATACTACAATAGCCCAATGGGTCTTTTGTACATGACATGACTTTCTCAGGCTACAAAAACACATTAAAATAAAGTGCTTGTAAATGCAAGTTACACTATGAGCTCCACCATTTCTTTTCATGGATTTAGTTGCTTAAATAATCTTGAATGTTGTGAATCAAGTTAAAGAGAGAAGGTAGAGTCTGCATGTGCCTGGGTTTTTCTTCTTGGTATAATATAGGCTCATTTGTAGGATGTTTTAGAATATGATGATATTGCTGAAGATGGCAAATTAAACCATAGTGCTTTCTAGTGCTCAGTTCCCCAGACAGCAAAGTAGGCTAATTAACTCAAGACTTCATAAGAGTTTAACTATTTACAGAACTTCAAATACAAAAAAATTTTCACATCATAGTTAGGAAGGAAATGTACTGGTCTAAACTGGACTGATGTGTCCATATAAAAAAAACTAGTCCATCATCTAGGGTGGCAATTTAGGAATGGTGGTTACGACTTGATACTTTGGTTGATGCTGGGCAGAATTAATGTGAGGTAATCGACAGTTTTTAATGATGATTAAATTTTGACTCTATAATACTAACCATCTGGAATTTTAATGCTTTGCCATGAAACTTGTAATCATTTTATCTCTACTCTCCCTCTCTGGCTGAGAGATGGTATAGCATTCGCTATATGTCTCTTGATTTCAGAAGCGGGTGAAATGCATACTTCCTAAAAGTCCACATTCGTTTTTCTAGCATATTTATTGGTGTTTGCGAGATTGTTTTAAAAGATGGAATAGCCGTAAGTCCACAAGAGAGGCTTTTGGTTTAAACAGCTGAACTAAAAACAGTTCCAGTTTGCCAGACATGTGGGCCAGAGTGCAACCATCCGGTTAGACTAAGGAGTGAGGAAGGCTTACAGTTCTGCAATCCTTCATCACTCCATCCAGTTTTTCCATTTATCTATCTGTTCATCCATTCGGCCAATCATTTTTACCATCATCTCTTGTTTGCAGGAGTTCTCAGCTGAATGTACCCTTCAGATAAGAGTTAAAAAGTGGGTTGTTAGCAGTTGTCTGTACGCAAGCTGATTTCCACATTTCTTCCAGAGAGTTAGATAAGCAGTGCTCCGGCAGAGCTTTGGGTTTGTTAGTAAAAACAAACATGTTTTGCCTAGGCGGAGATTTTGATCTCAACTGTTTTATTTTCCCTTGTAGATTGGGGAAGAATAGTGCTGTGACCTGGGCTTGTAGTGTTTTTGTGTTGTGTGACTGCTGTTTACTCTAATGTGAAAACACAAGAACTCTGGGGAACAGAGATGGAGATGCAGCTGAAGAGGAATACAGGCCAAATCTTTCGGAAATGTGTTCTCCATGTGCAGTGCCAGTCTGAACTGTGGCGTGTATATTTGGGGGGGGGCTGTTGTGTGTATGCTAAAGGTGGTTGTCCCCTGGGTGCTGTTGTTTTTCAGTGCTGGGCTCAGGTTGCTGTAAAGCCCTATGAGAGTGGAGACACTGGGAAAGCAGCTGGGGTGTTCACACCAACATACAACCCCCCACCAAAGGACTGCGCACGCACATACATTTTCTGACATACACTTCAACCACGATGCCCTTGGAGAAATCATTTACTTAATGCTTAATGTATTTATCAATATTTAACCCCTTTCGGTTCAGTGGCTGTGATCTCAGATTTATTGTTAATGGCTTTTTATTTTTTATTTTTTTATAAGAAAGCGATGAGTAGGTTAATGCCTGTGACTCCAGTAAAGTAAATGTGTTGGACTCAGTGATGTGTGGGGAAAGTGAAGAGGATTTGAGGGTTTGTGGTGTCATGTCCAGTGAGGCAATCAAAGTATCAAAGTGGCCCAATTTCTCCCAAACCCAAATTATTAATTCATTTATTTATTTTTGTTTAGAATTATATAAAATATGATCAAGATGAAAAATTTGATCAGTGAAAACATTGGAAATTTCTGAACTTTTATCATTTACATAAGTTAACCAAGCACACATTCTTGGTTTTATTGATTGTTTTTTTAATTATTTTATTATTATTTTTAAAACCACTGTTCTGGAAATGGGGTTTGCAGACAGGTGATTACAGTCTAAAAAATGATGCATAATATTTATATTGACAGCAGTAATTTGGAAGTAATTTGTAGTCACACAGGAAGTGTAAGTACATCTTCACATGTATCACACTTTGAAGTCCATAACATTAGGATCACATTTGGTGCCATTTATTAGAACCCTCTGCAAGGGGAACCTATGTCTGGGGTTCTCATTGCTTTTTGAAGTGTGTCATCATGCCAAGATCTAAAGGGCTCTCTAGGGCCTTCAGAATATACGTTATGGATGCCTATGAGTCTGGCTAGAGATTTAGAAATCTCTCTAAATTATTTGAAATAATTTTACTGTAAGGAACATATGAGTGATACAGATTTCAAACAACTGCCGATTTGTCCAGGACCAGCCACCCTGGCGAATTTAGCCTGAGAACTGCTTTCATTACGGGATCAGCCGGGAACTTTTGCAGCTATTAGTGTAAAATATGCTTACAATTAGAAAGTTACTGGAGATATTTTATCTGCATAGAAGGTGGATCACAATAACCTTGGATGTCTGAAAAGGCTGTTGGAGCAAGCCTATAGTTTACCAGTGAATATGGAATCCAGGTCTTCTGAAATAATGTAACAAGAGCTGTGCGTTGTCTTTTAGCCATAGTATCTTAATGAAATTTGCAATGCATATTCTGTAACTGACAGTTGTGTGTCTGCACATCTGACTTTTTTCTGTTAGCTTCAATGTTAATAAAGACAAAGTTTTTAAAAAATGTTTTCCTTGCAACAATATCTTTTTAGGAAAATTCAGTGTTAACAACTGAAATCTTTATAGCATAGTTTAAAATCATGGTAGAATAACTCTGTTATTTCTCAGTAGAATGTCTGAGGTTATATGAATCATGCATGTGGATCATGTGCGTGTTTCCTTTATTTTGGTGTAGAGCCACCGATTTCGGAACCATGTGAAAATCGAATTGACGGAAACCATTAATTGAGCAGACTTCATATAAAACAGTGTTTTTACGTGAACTAATTTTCTATTTCCCATTCTCTTCGGTGATTCACAAATGTGAGTTGGCTTTACGAGAAGTGCCTGCTTGTTTTGCATCAGGTCGTGTTTACTTCTCTGAGTCGACTAATGATGAGTTAATCAGCGTCTGATGGTCCCTCAGCTGGCTGATCTTCACATGCACTCTTTTCCTCTCTTCCCCTTGCCCTCATCAGCTGAAATTTTACTATGTCTTGAGGCTGTATGCATTCCTACCCTGCTGTAAACCTATAATTAGATGGACGGAAAATGGTGCAGAGTCATCTGCAGTGAATTAGCTTTCTGAGATTTGTGCTGGTTTTGTTTTTTGTTTCATGAAAAATTCGGACCAAATTCATCTTACCTCTGATGGGCATGAACATTGATTGGAATGTGTTCGCTTGTGTTTTGTCTTGAATTTGCTTTGTTTTTAGAGAATTTAGTTGTATAAAACAATTTTTTTCACCCTGTGAGCAGTTAAGTTGTTTTAAAAAGCTTACAGATTTTACCTACAAAGTTTGACACGATCATGTCTAGTCAGTCAAGTTAATCTTACATGTTTATCTTGAAAGTAGGGAAAATGTGAGCAAGAATTTTAATACACATTTGTACTAGTTTGGCTTACAAATAAACCATGAACACTTACTGCTAACCGTTGTCTTGACCCAACTGAAGAAAATGCACCAAATTCACATTCTGATTGTTGTGACATAATCGACTGTGAAAATTCTGCTTTGCCTACGTAATCATATGTAATATGTTTGTAATGTAATAACACAACATGCTTTTCTGAGCATATGAAGGATGAGAGTACTAAATGAACTGAACTGCATTTATCATTACAAAAAGAGCATAATTGGACCCCAGTTAGTTGGATTTAGTGTTGAGCAGTAGGTAAAATATGGAATAATAAAAATTGTAATGCCCTGTGTCTTGAGCTCTGAATCGATGCCCTTTAGGTGTGTGTGTGTGTGTGTGTGTGTGTGTGTGTCAGAGAGAAGTGTGATTCTCTGTGTGGAGTGTGTAGACTCATGAATGCTTGAGTGATGCTGGGTAATGGATAGTAAGTGAAATATCTGGTTCATTGCTGTGGAGATAAAGCAATAGGCTCTGCTGTCGCAAATTGTGTGTGCGTGTGTGCGTTCGTGTGTGCGTGCATGTCTGCGTGGGTGTGTGTGCATGCATGTGTGTGAGATTGATCAAGTCAAAACTGTTATAATGCTGTTTTGAAGTGAATAATTTTTGCATAGCTCAACTTATCATCTTTCTTCTCTCTCTCACTCTCCCAGATAACCCTTCTGAAGCTGACGTATGGTTGCTGAACAGCTGTACGGTGAAGAATCCAGCTGAGGATCACTTTAGAAACTCCATCAAGTAAGAGTTGAACCTGTCCCTCACAGCCGTCCAGTAGTCACATAACTGAAGCCACTGACTATGTGTGTTAAGGAAATTGAAACTGGCACTTTGTGTTGGACCAGGCCAGGCAAGAAAAACATGCCTGGAACGTCTCATGTTTTGTATGAGCCCAAGTCCAATCCCCAGCACTGCTGCTGATGCTGTTTTCAGCAGACAGACAAGCATGATTTGGAAATGTCATGTCACCTCCTCCAAGGAGCCGAGCAGGTTTATTCACACAGATAACCTGCTCACCATGTGGAAACTGCTGTCTGACACTTTTTTCTCACGACATACACCACTTACTCTGCTCACACACGCAAGCTCACTCCTGTACTCTCTGTCTCTCTTATACTCACGATTTAGGTTTCACATCTAAGTGACTTCCCTCTCTGACACCAAAAACCCATTACGAGTCCAGAGCAGGGTGTCCATAGACCTGAGTGATTTAACTTTAATGATGATCATAATTACTAAAATAACATCTTTCTACTATGGAAATGCATGAAATGATTACAGTTACTATTCCAGTCTGATCCTCAGTCTTGTGTAAGGCTTGAAGTTTAACTGCTTATATACACTGTATAGCTGTCTGATTGTTACTCGCTTGATATTGAGCAAGAAAAACAACAATGTGAAATTCAAATTCAAGAATTTAATTATTTTTTTTTTACTTACAAGTCTTATGATAAAAAAATCTCTACTGTTTGATAGAAGCATATATTTAAAATACTTTGTATACTTCATATTTTATAAAAGGAAAACATTACTGCTGTTCTTGCTCAAAATTATTCAATATGACATATATAAGGTTTTTTCCATTGCTTTTTGTCTTGGTGTGGCCATTAAAGGGTTAGAAATACGGATCATGGAAAAAGTTTGAACAGTGAATTTGAGGAAAAGCATCTCGGAACAATAATAATAAAAGCTTATATAATATTTTAAAAATTATTTTCTTTTTCTTTTTATGCCATAGCTTGATACATTATGCCAGAATAAGCCTTGTGTTTTTCTTCAGGGCTCTATTTACATAAATGCATAGAATAATCACTGGTATCAGAGGATATGAAAAGTATGTACTGTTGTGGGATTTTTTTTTTTTTTTTAGCATATTGCTCAGCCCTAGCGTCACATGACCCTGGCCCAACGTCCTCACTTCACCACAACTCCCATCTTTGCACACCATCATCCTGTGTTGCTCACTGCACACAGACAGTTTACGTTACTCTGACTCCTGCTCTGCTAACATCAACATTTGTCTCAGCTACAGCTAGATATGCCAGAACCAGTGTCTGCCTTTTGTCTGCTGTGGGTTCTTTATGGCCTGCTCTAGGCCACTGTTTGGAGTGCAGAGTGCTTTGTGTGTGTATGCAGAGGGTCAAAAGGCAGTGGTTGTGTGATGCTGACTCGCACTTGCTGAGTTTGCCTCACTCCACTACTGTTGCGGGTGCCTGTTTTCTTTATAAATTTAGCCCAAAGATGTCACGGTTACTGGATTACTGGAGATTTTATGTTATACATTATTCATTTCATATTCATTCTCACACTCATTCAAGCAGAGACATTCTTGTAAAAGCACAAATTTTGAACTTTGAATTGAAACCACATTGAGGTTTGTGAGTAGAATATGATGTTACTACATTTCAACCCAAACCTGACCCAGCTCCCACTAACAGTGACTGATTATCAAATCATGATTTTAATGGAGCTTTACTAGTTACTAAGCGATTGAGCTGAGTGGCTATACTTGTCCTGCTGGGATAAACTGGTATTTTACACATCTGTGATTAAGGGTGTACCAGTGCACCAAAATATCATGATATTGCAATGTAAAATATGACAATATTCATCTAAGGCAGGGGTGTCAAACTCGAGTCCTGGAGGGCCAATGTCCAGCACACACCTGTTTCAACTTACTTGCTAGGTGGCAGGTGAAGTGAGTGTGCTTAAGGAGAGGACATATTAAGTAGTTCTGGACACGGGCCTCCAGGACCAGAGTTTGACACCCCTGATCTAAGGCATCCAACATTTCATCATGGAAAATAGGCCTTCTTTTAATTATTATATTTGACATAAGTACACTGTTTGGTGTTCAACCCACAAGCCAGTGTAGGAAATTGAGGTCACACATCATCCCCCAGCCTTCTGGCTCTAGTTTTACTAGTAAATTGTGCCACAACTGAATACAGTCAATACAGTTTATCAATCCAATTTCATTCTAAGTAGTGAATATTGGGAATATTGTAAACTCAATTTCGTGAATCGAATCATTCCCTGTATTGTTACCCTCTTAGAGTCTAAGGAACAAGGGACAAACTGCAAGAACAAAAAGAAGTGGTTTTAAAAGCTTTTTGAGAATGCCTATGCCTAAGGATAATTAAGAACTGAGTTTTTGTTTTACCTTGATGAATATATTGTAAGTGCATTGCACCATGAGCTCTGAATCATTAGTAGACCGTATCATTGTGCCTCTATGTCATACACTCAGTGTTTATCATCAGTGTGTTTATGAGAAACTAGAGAGCGCAAGAGAGAGTGTGCTGATATTTTACCAGGCCCTACTGGGCTGAGGTCCAGCAGCAAACCACTTTTGAGATGGACACTGTTAGTTTCCCAGTTTTGAGTTTTGTACAGTAAGTTTGTTGTGCACACACTTGCTCATGTGTGTTCCTAAGTTTTGTTTGCTGTTTGTGTAGTTGAGCCCACAGTGAGCAGCAGAAAAATGTTGCTGACCTATAGCGTATCCTAGCGACTCTGAACTAAAACAAAACGGCTAACTATTAAACACACACATACACAGAGAGAAGTGACGATGAAAGAGTGAATTTAGAGTAAACATTGGATTAACTGAAATCCAGGCAGGAGTAAAGATATGGTGTGAGCTCAGACAGAGTTCTAATCCCAGCGGAAATGCGCAGGAAATGAGTGTGTTTGTGCAGCATAAATTGTAGTGGCGCAGAGATAAGGACACCACTGAGCTTCTCATTATGGGACTAATTGAAGTGAGAGGTGGAGGTGTGTGTGTGTCTGTGTGTGTCTGTGTGTGTCTGTGTGTGTCTGTGTGTGTCTGTGTGTGTCTGTGTGTGTGTGTGTGCGCCTGCCGATGCCACTGGCTCCAATCTGCAGTCATTAATCTCACTCAGCTGTGACGCCGGGTTAGCTGTGTGTGCGTGTTTTAAATAAAGAAATGTATTTTTATACCAGACGTTGTTCTTAGATAGGCCTCGATGGTGAGATCTGGAGTGTGGGAGAAAAGTGTATTTATTTATTTAGCACATGCATTGTCTTCTTTGGCCCTGTGCTTCGGTGTCCCTTCGTTTCCTTCCCTTCTTTTAAACATGTGTGTGTATTTGTATAAATAGCAATCAAATGGTCAATAGCTGTACAGCAGTAAGACCAATAATGCATACGTTTAAGAAAAAAAATTATTAAACCACATAAAATTAGGAATGTCTTAATCTGATTCATCTTAATTTTATTAGGAGCTTTCTAGCATTCTCCAGCCTTGTCTGTATCTGCAGCATGATGCCATGGTTATGGACAATATTTAGTTTCCCTATTGGATGGTAATAGAACCTGAAGTGATGACCCATTGGCTTCAATTGTAAATCTGCATAAGCAGCATTAGACTGCAGCCACTGTGACTGTACTGGAGGGAAACCTCCACTACTACACGCCTGAGCGAACCAGACTTCTCTCAGACTTCCACAGATGTGATTAGATCTCTGTCTGTCTGTCTGTCTGTGTCTTTGTGTGTGTAAAACACGTGGGAAGTTCGATTAGGTCTGTTCACTCCTGGTTGTTTTTTATTTTTCCTTGGCCACAAATGTTCAAAATGCAATTTCCTAGGGAAATGCCATCATTTACATAAAAACTGTCAGATTAAAGCAAGGTACTGTTTTGCATTTTGACTTGTATTTTTTTTTTTTTCCTTCCTGGGTTGGTGTGAGCTGAGGGTGACCGTCAGGAGGTGCAGTGAAGCATGTCAGAATTGGACTTCTCATGCCACTGACTCTCTCATGCGATTTATAGCCCTAAAATGATTTTAACCTATTTCATGAGGATCTCTCGCTCTCACTCACACACACACTATACCATATCATTCTTTTTGGCCTAGTAGAGACTCTGGAATATCTGGGGGAGGATCAGAAAACCGATTTGAGAAAATAATAATCATTCTGAAGTATTTATTATGATAATCTCAATGTTTATTTGGGGAAACTACATTGTGTGTATCTGCTGCTGTTTTGTTTCTGTGAATTGCATCAAGAAGCCCTGCATGGTTCTCTTTTATGAGCCCGGTGTTGCTTCTGAATGTTCATTAGATAAGATGAGGAGTAAATTAAGAGCATTAAAGCCATTTTTTTTATTCGCAGATCTGACTTTGGTATTGCTCCTGTTCCACTTATCGTCATTTCCTCTTGATTTCCCCTATTGTATTTGGCTTCTGTCTAAGAACGCAAATTGGCTCAAAACCCCATGCGCTGCACTTGTTGTCATACTAATGAATATGTAAATGATATTAAAATGGGCTGGGAGAAAATGGGACATTCTCAAATTGACACAGAAAGAATAAGGATTTCCTCGACAGACACTGCTGAAAATGGAAATGCAATTAAAGCTTTGTTGAGGGATATGGGTGCTGTCTGCCACAGGCTTCAGGCACTGTGCTGCAGTTGGTTCACTTAATGAATTAGTTAACAGATGCCACATACAATCTTGACACAAACAGCGTATATGCATGAAGCAGTCTGTTATTTGGTGGAAACTTGAGGTTATAGGAGTTTTCTAGGTCCAAATGAAAGAAGGAGCATATTAATGAGGGATATTTATGGACGAACAGTAATGTCATTAGTTCTTTATTATGAACTGGTGTGTTTGATCACATTGTGTTTTGCTGATAGTAATGGACTTGCTGTGCTTGGTCATCACCCCTTAACTGTGATAAACACACTGTAGCTCAATCTTATTGCTGAAGCGATCCAGCAATCTCTCTCTCTCTCTCTCAGTCTCTCTCAGTCTCAGTCTCTCTCTCTCTCAGTCTCAGTCTCTCTCTCTCAGTCTCTCTCTCAGTCTCTCTCTCTCTCTCTCTCTCTCTCTCTCAGTCTCTCTCTAGTTTTTAGTTAGACCCTGTCCACACAGATGTCTGACCCAAACATTCTT
>JBBPDA010000009.1:18180115-18192707 GCA_037974385.1 Arnoldichthys spilopterus
GGCTCAGAGTCTGAGACACAAGCCTTTTTGGGGTAGTGTTGTTATTCTGCAGCTAAACATACTCAGTGGTCATTAAGGCGACTGACTATGGCGACTTGGTGAAAACCCATAGTCAGCTCTCCATCTTTTTTTGGCTCATGTGAAAAGTTGTATTCAGAGACGTTGCGAAGACTATAGCTAAACTACAGCTCACTCTCAGGAGTAAAAGGGGAGGCAGTGGTGTTGTAAAGGTTAGGGAGTTGCCCCTGTGACCTGAAGGTTGCTGGTTCAAATCCCAGACTGGTACAAGTATCACTGAGGTACCAGTGAGCAAAGTACTGTCCCCAAGCACTGCTCCCCACAGCTGGTTAAAATGGGGCCAATCTGTTCAATTCTGTTTCTGTTTGTGTACATGTGAGTATGAACTCTAATTCTTGTTCATTTGAAAGTTTTTGTTTTACCAAGTTGCTGGTGCATGATAATTGTTTTAATAATAAATACTAACCCCATTTCCAGAAAAGTAAGCATTTTCTTTATAAAATGCAACAAAAAACTTTTTAACTGATAAAAGTTTATAGATTTCCAATGTTTTCACTGATCAACTTAAATATTAACAAATGTACAATCTGACGCCCTCAACACACTCAGACTGGGAAATTAAGAGTGAAAAAAGTTTTAAAAATATTCAGGTTACACTGTTTTGAAGCACTTCACAATAAGCAGGTGAGCTGGTAACAGGTGAGTGTTTTTTTTTATAAAAGCATCTATCAAAGACTGCAAGCAAAGCTGGGTCCTGGCTGGCCACTTTGTGCCAAACTTCACGAGAGGATTATCAGTTTAAAAAGAACAAGGTTAACAAGAATTGAGGTCTTTCACTATCTACTGTACATAATATTGTGAGAAGACTCAGGGAATACAGATAAATCTCTGTCCCTGTAGGTCAAGGCTAGAAAAAACTTGGAGCTCTTAGAAGGCACCTCAAAAGAACCCATCTTGCTACTGTGATAGATATTGCCAGATCGGCTTGAAGGACTTCGGAAAACTGGGTGACTTAACACGGTTCACTGCTGCATCAACCTGAAACTGTATATAGAAAACCTCAGTTCTGAACGCTGCAGAGTTCTCTCAACACAAGTTAAGTGAAGTATCTGATGTGGATATGATGAAGGATTTGATGGTGTGGACAGAGTGGAATGTTTTCAGACTTCATTTTCAGCCTGCCAGTCAGAGAATGAGACTTGAGATGAAGACTTCGTCATCAGTGATGTGCTGCAGCCTGGATTATAGACAGAATGGTTCTTGGCAGACATCAGTTAGGCTTCAGACTGTACAGAATACATTCACTTGGCTCTTTACATGCACTGCTGCTTCTGTGAGCTTTTATCACTCATTTATGAAGCTAGAGTGAAAGCAATATTTATTACTTATGGAGCTAGGGTCTTCCAGGCACCACCAAGCACATTTCACATACATACATACATACATACATACATACATACATACATACATACACACATACACATATATAGGACTGGCAGATCATCAAGCCCTTGTGTGGGTGTTAATCAATCAATCAGTCAATCAACCAATCACACTCGCTCTCTCTCTCGCTCTTACTCGCTGCCTATCTCTTGCTCTTGCTCTCTTGCTGCCTCTCTCTTGCTCTCTCTCTCTCTGCCTCTCTCTCTGCATCTCTCTAAAATGTAAATGTTCATTAAATATCAGGAGCTTGGTATGTGTGTGTACATGCACATATTCATTTAGTGTGTGGGATATGACCTACAAGACTTAATTGTTTTGATATGTTTGTCTGGAAACACTGTGGCATTTGATTTACCCCTGGAGCCCTGGCCTTAATTCCTTTCTCTACAAACACACACTTCCTTGCTCACCCCGCCACTGTACATATTCATTAATAACACTTTATCCCATGCTTTTTTAAAAGCAATCTCTGCATGAGAGCTTCACTTTCTGATTCTTTCCTGAACAAGCACATAAAGCATCTTTCTGCGTTACTAATCTCCAGTTTATGGTCATTTCAGAAATGGTATCTGTCAGTTTCTTTTAAATGAAGTGTCCACAAATTTCATTACATATGAACACACATAGAGGAGGTGGAATTGCGCTTTAATTGCCTGTGCTTAATTTGACAGTGTTTCCACTGTCGAGCATTTCTGTCTGGAAGTACAGTTTTCTCTCAGTGCATTTGTGGCGAAGGTTTTCTGAGGTGCACAGTCAACTCAACCCCAGTCTCTGGTTACTATGATACAGGGAAAAACAAGTATGCCCTGTGTAAAAGGAAACATTCAAGATGAGTGAGAGAGAGAGAGAGAGGTCAAAAGGTATTAAAAGACTGCAAAGCTGAGAGAGATCTGCAGCTGGGATTGTCCAAGTGGAATTAATTTGATTCATGAATAAGAATAAATTAAAAGCAATGACACCTTTAAGCTTTGCTAATTAAAGACTATAATTGGAGTCTTTCAGCCATAACTGTTTTTGTATAATTGTGTAAATTACATATTAATTTTTCCCAGAAATAAGATAATTATGGTTCGCTGCTGTACGGGATGTCTTGGTTTTCCTGAACCTGTTGCAAGTCTCTTGTGCCATCTGCTTTTTCCTTTACGCCCAGAATGCCTGCATTTCTGATGTGGAACTCTGTGTCAGCAGTTCTGGGCTGGGTGAAGTGGCAGATAAACACTAGTTCAGAGACAAAGCTTTTAACACAAGATGGAACTACTACTTTATCAGAGATAGAGCGAGAGTGACGGAGAGGGAGCGAGAGTGATGGAGAGAAAATGACATTGATGGCAGGAAAGAGGGAGAAATGATGATCAGAAGAGACAGGGAAGGTGGATGTCTTGCATGTCTGTCTGTTCTTGTTGTTCCTGCCAGAAGTGTTTGTTGAGAAGGGTGCAGCTTCACTTTTTTCTTTTTAAAGGTTTGTCCAAAGACCACATTTACACAGCTGCTGTCTCTCTTTTCAAATGCCTAAAATTATGTTGCAGTTCCAAAAAAGTTCTACTACTACTGAGGTACCTGTCCCCAGCACTGCCCCCTGCGTGCTGCCCCTGTCAGCTGCCCGCTGCTCCTACACAGATCGGCTAAATACAGAGGTCATATTTTGGTGTATTCACAATGACAATCACTTGACCATTACATTTCACTTAAAAGTAAAAGCCTGTAAACAGTATACATTTTGTTAGTTGTGTAAGTGTGCTGTATATATCTTTTTTGACATTTAAATTCTAAGAGTGCAAAGCAGGCCACAAATTTGTACAATGCAGCACCACTCTAAACACAGATTTCTGCTATTTAAAATTATTACAGAGTCAATATGATCAATATCTGTGTCAGGTAATTGTGCAAAATACTGGCAACCCAGTTGCAAAAACAGCTAAAACAGACAATAGTGAGAGCAGCAGAAGAAAACTGTGAAGTTCAACTGTGTTTACATCCGCATACCTATTTCTGTTGGGATTAGACTGGCAGGGCTTATTTAGCACTGATCAACTTAGTCGCTCTCACCAGTGTTACTTGTGCTGCTGTCTTTCACTGCTACATCAAAGGTAATTAAAGTGAATGTCATTGTAGTTAAGAGTGAGATGAAAAACTGCCACGAGACTTATTTTGGATGTTTATATGATGACTATCAATGTTAAAATATCATTATTAATGTTATTCTTATTACATTTTAATTTCTGATGCTTAACTATAAGAACCTGCTAGTTTTGTTTAGTTAATTGAGTGTTGCAGCAGGTGTTCCAGCTGTCCGAGCCAAATCTAACAGAGCATTTCAGACAAAAGATTGCTGTTGATTGGCTTAGTTGTGAGCTGCTTATTAGTTTGCAAACTTTCATGCTAATGAAATGGTGACTAGCAGAACAAAGGCATGAGTTGTCATGATCTTGGTAATATGGTGCAGCCCATTGACTGGGATCAATGTATTTAATTCATCTCTTAAACAAGACATTCATTCTCACATTCATTCTCACTAGTTCTGTATGTTTTTGTAACTTTAAGGCAGAGTTTCTTACTCTTCCAAAAAGCCTGAAGTGTAAGAAATAAGGAAACCATCTTCAGACACCAAACAGGTCTGATAATTATATCTGGGGTAAGTGAAGAGTGTTAATTTGAAATTTTCACTGAACCGTTCTTTTAATCACAGAATGAACTATTGCCTTCACCTTGCAGGTGGTGAATATTTCTGCACCACTAATAAGTCATCCTGTGACATGTTGAGACACCTTTCAGATGTTATGCCTGGCCCTTTGCTAGTTTCTGCTGGTGGTAGGGGAATGGATTAGAGCCTTGGCCTGTGCCTTCCCCCTCCTCTGGAAGTTAACAGTTGTTAATGAGTGGAGGCCCTGTTCTGTACCCAGAGCTAATTAGCTTGTAGCACTCAGACAGAGCAGTGTAGCATGGTGTGAGGGCCTGTTTGCGGCTGTCGGAGGAAATGCCATGTCACTGGTCATTAGCACATGTCAGTTAGCAGGAGTGAGCAGGCTCTGTGCACTTATGTTGTCTCAGTTTGGCTTTTTTCTGTGCAGTAGTGGCTTGGGTCGTTTGGATTCCACTTGCTTAGAAGACTTCACACTTCTCTAGAATACTTGAGTCTGCAAGAAGGACCACTTGGGCTTGTTTGGGTAAGGGGCTCATTAGTGCAGATGTTCTTTTACACAGGAGACCTTCTTCTGGGCCATGGATTGCACAGTTCCATACAACATATTTGTCTGTTTTGTTTTTGCAAAACTGTAATGTTCCTTAGGTGGGTGACTTGAACTCAAGAAGTGCAGCATTTCTGCATCATGCCATGTACAAGGCTCCAAACAAGAAGCCATTCTTACTCTGGAATGTTTTAAAACAAGCTGTTCTCATTCTGGAAGATCTCTTTGTAGTAGGGATTAACATGACAAAATGAGCCAAACGTTGCTTTATGTGCAGCCTTGAGAGCAGAAATTATCTTATTAAAATAGGGCTAAAACATGCTGTATAGATTGGATAGATTGTAATATTCTTATTACTGCTTTTTACTTATTTAGTCACCTGTGTATCAGTAAAACCATCCATAGATTAAATCACCACTAGCAGCAGATAAAACCAAAACTTTTTAAACTAAAAAATTCATTTTTTTATTAAATAAAATTTCATTATCGATTAGTCGGGCCTATGTTTCATGCTCCATCGTGTTTTTTTCTGGTTGATAAATTTTTTTCCTGTAAATTGACATTTAAATATTGAAAGAAGTTGCAGCCCTGCACTCATTAAGTTCAGCTAAGTTTGACACATCTTAATTGTCAGCAGATAGTTGAACTGTTTGAGGGTTTATAAATAAGCTACAAGAAACTCAAAATTGTGTGACCAAATGTGTAATACATTTTTTATTTAAATTGAGCTTGAGCATTCGAGCATATTATCATTATCTTAATAAAATAAAAACCTTCATTTTAAAAATGTTTTCTTGAAAGTTGCCATTTCAAATATATGAGGCATGAGTGGAGCATTCTGGATTAACTGGACATTTATGAAATGCATCCATACTCATGTGATTACTTATACTGAACCTTGAAGATGGTTCTATATTTTTTTGCTTCTGCATACTGATGAAATACTCCACTGATGTGCACGGATATTGAAAACTGTTGAAGCTGTCTTTTGAAGTAATAATAAAACAGGAAAACAGTTGTTCAGTTCAAATTGTGTCGCATTGTTAATGTTAAACGTTGGGAGCAATAAAAACAATGTGTGAATTTTTTGCCCATTCTTGCTTGATACAAGGCTTCAGCTGCTCAACAGTCCATGGCAACCGTGGTTTGATTCTCATTGTGATGCTCCATACTTTTTCAGTAGCAGTCAGATCTGGGCATTGGGCTGGCCAACCAAAGCACACACTGTGTCTACAAAGCCACACTGTTGTAGCCCATGCAGAATAAGGCCTGGCATGGTTTTGCTGAAATAATGATGGAATTCCCGCTCAGTATGGATGACCAGTTTCATCTTTGGCACAGAGCTTAAATTTTTCCCATAAACAAGCTGAAACGTGGACTCATTTGTCCATCTAAGATGAGTTCAGGTCCGCAGGAAAAAAGTGTTTCAAGCTTCAAATTTAAAATTTTCACAATACTATGTACTGTAGATGATTCAAGACTTCACTTCTTTAAGCTGAAAAAAAAGTTCACAAATCACACATGGTTTTTATTGCATTTTCTTAAAATCCTAACTTTTCTGGAAATTGACTTTGTAACGGTCATGTCATCTGCATGGGAGAACAGGAATAGTTTAACTCATAGACATGATACACATCACAACAATGAGCGGGACATACCCTCTCTAACTTTAGTGCTATGTCAGTAAGGTACATCAAAGTGCCAGACAGTAATCTGTTTTTAAAAAAGTTTTTTTTTTTTTTTTTTTTTTTTTTGTTCATTGCTTTATCGTTGTCTGAGAACCCTACTATTTTTTATTTCCAGTGTTTTAAGAAATATTTAGTTTGGCTCTGGCTGTTGGTAAGCCTGATTTATCTGGTGCATGAGAGAGAAATATTGCCTGAAGCCCAAGTTACTAGCATGTGGCGTTTGTTTTTGTTAGAAAGAGAAGTGATGGGCGGTGGGGTGTTAAGGCGCTGACAGAGAACGCTGGCAAAATCCACTTCTCTCTGCATTGTTGTAATTAAAATCAGATATTACAATAACTTGTCTTAACTGTCAGTAATGTTTTCACATCCTGAAAACTCTTGCAGAATTGCCTCCACAAAGTGCCTTTTTGAAACACCTCAGCCCTTGTCAGTCTGCTGAAGTCACTGAAGCACTTTGTCTAGAGTAATCTATTCTTTTCTGATGCTCAACCATCTCCCCCTTGTCTGTCATTGTGTTTTCACAGACGTGCCTGTCTCTCTGACACTGCCCCGCTCTACTGCTTCCCCTACACAGAAAATATGTTTTTTATGGGGGTGGGGGTGGGGGGGGGGCAGCATTACACACATTGCCTTTTTCCATGTTTGGACACTAATTGAGTCCCCTCCTGTTTTATCTCTCTGTGCGCTGTACTCTCATGGCCTTGGACGGTTATGTATGCTGATAAGAGAGGTGTTCTGGAGTGAGATCAGGCTGCTATGAGGCGCCCAGGCATGGGGTATTGATGAAGAGCATGGTTTGCGGCAACAGAATGGCTGAATGTAATGAAGAGAGTGAATAGAGAGATGGGACTGAGGGAAGAGAAAAAATTAGGGCAACATCCGTAGTAACAAAGTATGCACACATTACTTTACAGTTCAGTGTAAATCATCGGAGCATGTTCATTTTGTTTCAAAAGCCTATTGGAATCCTTGAAATAGGTAATAGCTGATATGTATATGAACTAAGAGTCAGACATTTATATGTACAGTGGATTAACAAACACTACTAGAGGAAAAATGCACATAAATGAACATGTCCTTTGCAAGCAAATCATTTAAGATTAATCAGACAGCCATAGCTGAATATTAATCCAGTATTTAGAGGAATGTTATATAAAGGTGAACGTCTACAAAGCATCAATAAAATGCTATTGAAAAAGTTGATCGAGAGAGAGAAGGAAGGCAGAGACAGGAGAAAATGTTTGTGCTTGGAGGAGACTTCTGACTATTTGGATAATCGTGCGTGTGCGTGTGTGTGTGTGTGTGTGTGTGTGTGTGGTTCTGAACCTGGTGCACTACTTGCAGCTGTGATTTAGCTGAATCTGAATGTTTAGCTTCTCTCTTGTCTGATTGGATGGGACCCAGATGGTTGCTTCACATCATTAACGTCACAGTTTTCCCCCAAGGATATCTGGCCTGTTTAAGGATACACTATCATGCAAATTTCTCTAACAAAGGACTCTTAGTAGTAGTAGGAATAATAATAGAAATTTCAAGTGATGTGAAAGTGACTATTTGTCATTGTGAACACACTCAAGCACCATAATGAAATGTGACCTCTGCATTTAACCCATCACACGGGCACACGTGGAGCAGCAAGCAGCTACCAACAGCACCTGGGGAGCAGTGTAGCAGAATGGTACCTCAGTGGTGCCCAGGCTGCGACCTTTAGTTCACAAGGGCAACGTCTTAACCACTAGGCCATCACTGGCCTCAACACACATATAGTATACCACCTTTTACAGTCCCAAGATGGTTTATAATGCATATGGTGGGAAAAAATACACACACACACACACACACACACAAAGATGTGCCACGATAGAAGAGAGTCTAATTCAAGTATACAGATGCTGAAGGACTCAGGGTGAGCCCAAAGTAGAACTAATTGCGGATGTGCATACACAGTTTTCATGATTTAAATTCTGTTGGAATTTGAAGGGTTGAAACCTTATTAAATGTCAGAATAATTGGTAGATTGCTTGATTACCAGTATAATTGGTCCAGACCTAGTTTAATGTTTAGTCTTTTCATACATTAAGAATGAATAAAGAAGAAAATTCATTGGTGAGTAACTCAACAGAGCCAGTGCAGCTTAAACGCGGTCTACATTCTATCAAAGTCAATGGTAGGTGGAATTCCCTTGATGTGCAGTGAAGCTCGAAGCTCCATACATTTTAACAAACAAACTACAGGAAAAACCATAAGCTTTGATGTTTGCATTAATCAAAATATGTACATTTATAAAATTAAACGTTTTATTTATTTATTTATTTCATTAATTAATTGATTGATTGATTGTAAAAAAATGCAATATGCCAATACTGCTATTAGACTGATGTTTTAATCTTTTTAACTAATAATAATGATAATAATAATAATAATAATAATAATAATAATAATAATAATAATAATAATGATGATGATTGTTTAGTGTTGTTAGTAATATTATTATAAAATATATATGGAAATGCCATTTTCACGATGGCCAAATAGCCACTTTAGGCATCTGACTCAAGTAGAGAAAAAATTATAACTTGCTCTGTATATCTTCCACTGTAGCAGCTGGTTATTAAAGAAGGCCTTCCTTTATTAAAGAGCAGGGAGTGCACTATGTGAAGTAGCCAGCAGGATTAAAGTTTAAACAACAGTATTCGGTTCAGATTCGGTAGTGAAAACACAACACATACACAGCTGTTCTTTACAGTGCAACACACACACACATGCATGTAGCGAACAGTCAACATATGCAATGTGCATATTAAGCTAGATTACTAATTAAAGTCATCTTCCGTAACACTGGGGTTGTGTGTCGGTACTGGAGATAACTGTCGAACAAAACTGACCTGAACCTCAAAACAGTTTTTGCAAAAGAGAAACAAGTCTGGCACTGTGTAATATCAAAATATTTTAAAGGCGGTGCCTTTTTCATTCATTTCAAATTAGTCTTTTTAAATATTCTTTTTTATCTGATCACTTTCTGCCATGCTTACTGGGGGATCAATCTGTGACGCTGAAGTTTGCGTTTTCTTTTCTACTTTAAATGCAGACCTGCAAAGTAATGAGGAGCTTTACTCCCTAAAGTGATTAAAAAACAGACATTACAGAGGGATTACTGCTGTTTCTATTACTATTTTAGTCATCCATGTAAAAAGTAGAGCATTTTTGTGTTGGAACAGTGCTTCTGCAGAGCCCAGAAGCAGCGTGCTGTACATCTAGCCTACTGTGAATTTTTTTGGGCTCTGCATAAGCTTGGGTATCATTCGGTCACATGTAATGTAATGTTATAACGTGACTCCTCCGGTATCTGATCCAGCATTCTGCACCATTATCAGGCTGATACGGTTGCCATAATGCTGTAAATCTGGTTTCAAACAAATGATCTTAATTTCCAGTAAGTTTTTTTTTTGTTGTAATGTATAGACAGTGTTTGGTTATAGAATCCCACAAGGTTAAATTGTATTGTCTTGTCTAGCACAGATGATTGTCTGGGTCAGGTGTGAAGACATAGAATGCATTGGGCGCTACACTGTTAAGATCTTTCTGACAACATATTTGTATGAAAAGTTATTATTTAATAATTTACTGTAGCTGTTTTGTTGGTGCTCACCTTCCTTTTACTGTCTGGACCCAAAATGAATTTTGCCATCTTCCTCACTGCTTCTCCACTGACTTGAGATTTGGTGAGTTGGCTTCCGTTTTCATCAGCCTTAGAGGTACCCGAGCAGATGGCCATTAGAGCTACATGGACAGAACTAACTGAAAAAGAGAAAATCAAAGGACATGTATTTTCCCTCTATCCCTTGACAATCCCACTCCCTGTGCCTCAAAAGCCTCAGGTGTGAACAGAATAAGCCAACTCCCTTGTTGCTGTATAGCTGCAGCTCTGAAACTGGACAAAATTAATTGAGATTCATGTGCACTTGCACTAATCCATTGGTTTGTAACAGGACTTGGAAACTGTCCAAACCTCCAGCAAGCAGCTACAGACCTCCTGTGTAGCTCTTCCCTTCATAACTGTTTCTTTTTCTTAATTTTCCAGCTGGAGCGTTATGAGAGGCCGAATGCAAAACATAGTCTCTCATAGTTCATCTTGTATGTCCTTTACAATCAGAGGCTCTTAAGGCTTATTTGCAGCATAACATACTGTCAGCGTGCTCATGTTTATGCACATAGATGTATATGCATGCAGGATGATTTTAAAGCAACCGCAGAATCTGTGGTGTAATTAAGGGAAGGCGCACTGCACCAATTTCCTTACCATGCTGTCGGCTGTAATTTGAACGATCAAGGAAGCATGTGTTTAACAAATAATGACTCGGCCGAATTCCATACATTCATTTGGAAATTTTAATAGTGCCTTGCCCCTGGATTTACATCCAGCTTGCTGCAGTAATGTGTTTATTATTCATGAAGCTGTCTGATTAAAATTGAAGTTAATTGATAACAGACGTAGGGGGCACCTAATTGAAATCCTGGAACGGGCCCAATTGCCTCTGAATGTGAATTATACATACTAAGATGTCAGGTAAATATGGAGATGGGTGTGTGAATGTGAGCAGGCTTGCGACATATGACTGCAGGCAGCAGTTGAAGACGGGCTAAAGGGTCTTACTGTCTGTTTGCCTTTCTGTCTGTCTGTCTCTGTGTCGTTTGCATCATTTCAGTTAGCTACTGCATAGGCATAGCAGCAGGGTGCTGCTCTACTTGGGCAGTGCCTGAAATCAGTCATATTCTTCTTTATCGCCTTCTCTTTGGCTCTCACTTTCTCTCCTTAGCTTCTCATGAGCAAGCTCTTAAGGCCTTGTCATAATTTAGACGGAAAGACTAGACTTTCAAGTGTGTCAGCTCAAAAATGTTGTCTTCTAAATAGGTTAGGAAGCCCACCGCCACCTGTCCACACACAGTATGACTAGTATGCATACACTGGTTTTAAGCATTGATTGACCACCAGGAAGGTCAAGAATGTTTGTTCACATACATTAAAAACAACATTGAGTGTGACATTTGAGCACTACCCATGTGATTTTTCCATTAAAAACCGACTACTTGTTGGGAGGTACTAAAGCAGAGGATTGACATTCAGTGTGAGCGCTTTGGGATATTGCGACATGTTCCAGGTGTATTGCTGATCCAATCTCTGTCCAATATCTCCATTGGCTGATGAACCAAACCTGAATGCTTTTGGTAGGGAGTTATTTCTTAAGTTTGAGTGAGAACCAAATTATTGTTATCTAAGTTTTCTCTTTATCTTGCTTGGTCTTGGTCGCAACGTGAACAGTCTTGTGTTTGTTTGAATCTGCACTGTGATTGTGTTCTACAATTGGCATAGTGTGTTAATGTTTTACCCTGCAGCTTTATCAGTCATATTATATTTCCCAATTTTACACACATGTACAGTACAGTTTGTGATATAAGATGAGGAAAGGACATCCTGTAAATATGACTTGAGTGTAGTGTGAAAGAAGCTGTCTGCTTTCAGGGTGCTACTGCTTTAGTGCTGCAATAAGGAGGTAGGTTTTTAAATAGGAGGCAGGGGGTGGGTGTGCTTAAAAAGATGGCCCCTGCCTTCCAGACACACTGCCCCTTTCTGAGCCTCATTAAATCAATAATTCACAGTGTTCGCTTAACGAGATCCCTCATTTTGGAAACGTGCCCGGAGCTATTCTTTCCTGTTTGTTGGCTATTTATTTATTTTATTTTTTCCTTGCACTACTAAAATTGCATAACCCAAAACATGTTTTGGAGCCTGCCAGGCAAAATCCTAACAGGCATATGGGTTGTTTGCTGCAATCTGCTTCTGGCACTTCTCCAACCTAAAGCACTTTTCCCATAACATCCCTGGCTTTGTATTTTTTGGTTCCATGAATTCAAGTGTTTTTTAACACACTCTCTACCATTCAAAGGCAGATATGTTGGGGCTGTGTGTTTAGTCCCATACAGTGGAGTGGTTTCAAACATGGGCCATAGAAATCACGGTCTGTCTGATGTCTCATCATCCGTCTGTGCTTGTGAGTGAATACTTGCTTCTGAATTCAAATTTAACACCAAAAAAACGAGTTCTCTTTGAAAGGATTCTCAAGTTTTTTTCTCACAGCAAATACTTTTGGAGTTTGTGTAAAAAAGGCACAGACAACTGGACAAACATTGTGTGTGTGTGTGTGTGTGTGTGTGTGTGTGTGTGTGTGTGTGTGTGTGTGTGTGTGTGTGTGTGTGTGT
>JBBPDA010000009.1:18201398-18213913 GCA_037974385.1 Arnoldichthys spilopterus
CGCTCTCTCTCTCTCTCTCTCTCTCTCTCTCTCCCTCTCTCTCTCTCTCTTTCTTTCTCTCTCTCTGTCTCTCTCTCTCTCTTTCTCTCTCTCTCTCTCTTTCTCTCTCTCTCTCTCTCTCTTTTTCTTTCTCTCTCTCTCTCTCTCTCTCATTCCCTCTTTCAAGCTCTCATCGCCTCTCTGCAGGTCTTTTGTGATGTGCAGTGCTGAATGATGACATTGTACTAGCAGAGCTCTCTGCTTACAGATTTTCTAGTTCCACTGTAATCATGCAGACTACGGATGGTTCTTTTTTCCCTTTTTAGTGTTGACGTAAGCATATTCTTTTGGAAGCCAACACACCTCAGACAATGAGATATACTTGTTTGTGTGTAAGGCCTGTTATGACCATAATTCAAAGCAGTTTCTTTTTGCATAAAAGAAGCTGTAAGTAGCTGCTTAATTTACTCTGGGCTGGATCCTCATCTGCTCTGTGCTCCTGGAGAGGAGGAGCAGCATAACCAGTGCAGGTGGCCTGCATCTGCATCTCATTTGTATCTCTGCAGGTGATCAAAGGCCTTTACAAGGTCACCCCATTACCACCTTAAAATTACCACACGTGGGCAAGGAGGGTGGAAAAGCAGCCTCTTCATCTTAATTAAAAGAGAATAAAAATAACTTGAATATAAATATACAAATGTTGTGGTGAGGGTGTGAAATATTGCATTTGCAGGAGTGGCATCCTGGTGCCTTGGTGGCAGAAACAATAACTGTACATTTTCTTCACGATGAAAGGAGACTGAAATCATGAAAGTCTTGAAATCAAAGATATAATCAAAGAACAGAAAAGGCTGGAAGATTGTCCAGATTAAAAGCAGAAAAGAAAGACTACGATCAGGTTCTAAAAAAACTTAATTCACTGATTTTGATATACATTTTTGTGTGACTTGTGTAACATTTTATTACTTTATGGCTTAATCACTTTAGAAGTCATAATCATCACTGGCAATGGCAAAACACTTTTTATTTTCTATTTGGAATTTCCCACTTGTTGCTCATTTTTGAATGTATTGATATAAACATTTGTTTTTGTGAGACACCGTATTGTTTTATTGTTTGTAAATTTGCTGAAAAGTTATTGTATGTACCATTCTTCATTTATTTTGCTTGTGAAACAGCATACAATGACAATGGAAGAGAGGAGGAAAAGTAAATATTACATTATGATTAATTATTCAGGTCATATATTTATACATTCAATTCATGTACATTTACTTACAAATACACATTATATATATATATATTGCAGTAGTTAAGTGGTGGGATATATTAGCCAGCAAGTCACCTCTTGAAATCAATTTTTTGTTTTCCTTGCATTTTACAAAATGGCAAAACTTTTCTGGAAATGGGTTTAATGCATAATTATTTACATAAATTACTTCATAATCTTCTCTAGCATAACAAAAGGACAATAAGGGCTAAAAGAAGACGTAAATAAAGTAACACATGCTCTGCTTTTTATTCTCACAGTATCTTTGAGATATTGCAGCACTACCCTAACTAAAGTTAGTTGTAATCAGTCATCATCTACACGGCAGACTTTTATTTTAACATAGTTAGACCTTTATTTTTTTACTCTTCTAAGGGAATTGATTTAATATGGGGTCTTATTCCACACTGAGGCAGCTGTGTAGAAATATTACTATTATACAGAAATACATTATTCAGACTCCTGACTCTGATACAGGGTCGCTGTTCATGACATTGCTGAGTTAAAAGCTGAATCCAGCCATGCTCTCTGTTGGCCTTGATGCCTTCCTCTCTGCGGCTATAGCACAATTCTCCACATTACCACTTGAATCTGTAATGAAAATGACCCTCCGAGCCAAAAAGAACAAAAAGGGAAGATGTGGTGTTACTGTGTGCTAACAAAAGCCAAGCCAAGTGCTTTTCATGCAGCAGGGGTAAAAAATATGCAGCTGCGCTGCTAACAAGTGTGGCTAGCAGAATCTGTCTTTATTAAAATCATCTAGCCATTCCCCCCCCACCACCACTCTTTTTTTTTTTTCTTCACTGCTTAATGTAATGAACCTTGCCTTGAACCTTCTATTTAATTGCTAGCGCCCCACATTTTTCTTTCTTTCTTTTTTTTCTTGTTTTACTGCAGAAAAAAAAATATGATTATTCATTCCATAAATTAATTTTCAGGGAGAGCGACTGAATAGCAATTTAATTAGGCAGCTGGCTTTGTGCAAGCTTTCTGACGTTTTTTCAATAAGAATGCTGTTTGGAATAAATAATGATCCTCAAAATAAGAGGCTTTTAAAAATGCGTCAACACAAACGTGCCCTGTGATGAGCTCCACCACATTATGCTCCTGAAAATGGCAGCCGGGGAAATTAAGTGGGGGGAAAAATAGACTTTCAGGTTCACCCCTAATGAGCCTTGGGTTTCTCCTTTTTCTTTCTGTTTCCCACTTTGGGAATCTGTGGCTTAATGTTGCCTCTTGGCTCTAGCCTTTCAACATCATGCCCTACTAATTTATGGGCCAGAACCTCATCATCAGACAATGGTCCCATCTTGATTGACAGTTTTTGTTTTTTCAGGGGGGATTTTTGAGAGTTTTTGAATGTCTGATTTTTTTTCTGACAGTTTAATAGATGTACTGAGGTTAATGTTTTCTGAATATATTAATGTCTTATGTTCATGTATTTTGTAGATTGTTTGTTACACCTTGTCCAGCAGGAAGCAGAAACAAGCATAATCACCAAGCAGCAATGACAAGACATGAATTCTGTCTTTTTGATGAATAAGCTTTATAGACCCAGCTACAAGCTTCAGAGATAGATTTTTGCTGTTTTTGACTAGTGTTTTCCCAATTGCATTGCAGAGGCAAAACTAAGAAAGAAAAGAAGTGAGTTGTTGGACTATTTTAATATTCTTTGCAACATTGCAAATAATGGCAATGCTATGTTTGACTACACCAGAGGCTTTACACACTGGTATACATTATGAAGCCATGTCATTAATATTAAAAGAAACATTCGTAAAATACATTTGTTTAAACATTTGTATTTATTTATTTGTAAAATAAATACAGCAATGAGATACAGCACTTTAAAATGGTCTACTGAATTCCAAAGAGTTATCCAGAGATTTTCTCACAAGATGTATTTTGGGAAATATTTTAAGTGAAGTATTTAGAAGGCTGTGCAAAGACTTAGATGTTTTCTCACAGCCATCAAATTTCACCATGACCTCTTATGTGTACAGTTTAAAATGTTCTTTAAAAGTCCATTGCTGGGCACATTGTTTGGTTCAACACTGAAGTGAGGCTGCCTTTGCGGTCACGTTTTACAACAAACATGTTTAGTCAACACCAGGATGTAACAGGCAGTTTGAAAAAAATACTTTTGAACCCCCTAAGCATGGAAAAGAAAAACAACCTTTTTAATGAGACTATAGAGCTGACCCAGGGCTTTAAATACTCATTGATATTTTAGAATAAATACTCAAATACTCATTTTCATTTTAATCAGCATTCCACTAAATACCATCTCAGACACACTAGATGATGGAGACATTCTTTACTATTTTTTTCCATGTGTGAACAGTCTCCACAGAGATATACCAGAGTAATACCTGTTATTTCTATAACTTTCTAAATTGTGTTTAAAATGTGTTTTTTCAGTGGATTAAGAAAAAGGAAAGCTTCTGAATAATGAATGAAGAGCTGAACACCAAAGCACACATCCAGTATTTGAGTATTCATTTTTTTCAGGCCATGCATAGCATCTACAGAAGTGAGCCTTTCCTGCTTCAAGCTCATTCTTCTAAAAGCTGTCTTTGTTTTCATTAAAATTGGTGCGCAGTAAGACCATGTTTCAGAGCCTTTCAGAAAGCCTGTTTCTAAATGTCCTCTGGTTGGATGGGTATCTGAATATACTCTTTTGTCTGTTTTTGGCCAAGAGTAGACTCTACATTCCATTCTGGCCCTTGCAGAAAAAGGATGTTCTCTCTAGTGTAGGGGTCCCAAACTCCAGAACAGTTGAATGATTTCCTTCCTCAAACACTCTCCTCAAAACTGTCCTTTAACAGGTAAGTTAAAGCCCATGTGTTTGAGCAGGGAATAACCAAATTGTGTTAGAGACTGGCCCTACAGGGCCAGAGTGACTGATTGTCACCTGAAAAATTAACAAAATACAGGGGCATCCAAACATTTGCATACGTGTATAAGGTGATTGATTGTTCAGCCATGACTTATCCCATGTCTGTAGACTGAATGATGCTGTTTCGGCTAATTTGAAAGAGAACATTGTTCTTACTGCCTTCTCTTTGCCCTTGTAAGCCTTCCTCTTGAGTTGGTTTCATCCATTCCTCTCCTATTTTGTTTTATTTTGCTCATGCTTTAAGGGTCACATGCTTCAGATCTTGAGTAGAGCTCAGTGGTTTAGGGTGAGTTAAAGCAGCTTGCCTCTGCCTCATTTTTTCCTCTAGCTCTTGTGTAAAATTCACACAGAGGTTACTCTCAGAGCCCTGTAACTCTGTTGGTGCTGTTTAGTCTAGACAGTGCTTAAGAGTCATCTGTAAGTTTCCCTGAACTCTGTGTAGCTATCAGTGCTAATCTAAGCCAACATGTGCGCTCAGTTAAAATGGAGTAGACTGAAGTTTTGTCTGAAAAAAATATATAAACAAAGTGTGAAAGTGTGCATGTATGTGTGTGCAGAATCATATTTTTTGCATGCCCTTACGTGACCTTCTGTTAGATTTGGGACAATAAGCATTTTTAAAAAGTAGATTAGTTTGAACTAAATATTTTTTTTCCCATTCTTTAAATCTTTTTTTTTTTTTATGGTAGCATTACATATATGTAGGTTCATATGTTCAGTATGCACCATTGACCGTTTTATAGGAAAAACAAGTGACCAAAAAACACAGCAAAGTAAAATTAGTACTTATTTTGTATTGTATCAAATTTTGAAATGTTCACTTTAACACTGTCTTTCACATCGGAGTTAATTGTTTCTCATGGTTTGGGATGCTTTTAATGCTCAAAGTTTAAAGCTGAAGAAAAGCCATGACATTAGTGTCAGTGAGCTTTTTAAAGAATGTGTCATTGAAAAAAAACCTATATTTTGCCATTTGCTTCTTAATGAATTGGAGTAAAACTTTGGTGTGTTAAATTTCAGTACTCTCTTTATTCATAGAAATTGACGCAATGTGAAAAGATTAAACCTTAAACAAACATTAAGAATAGGGAAAAAAACTGAATTTTTACTGTGTAGCCTCACAACCACTCACTCACAAAATGACTTAATAATATGATGAATAAAACCAGGACTGAAGATTCAAAATACAAATTGTAGCTCAGAATGGTCATGAACATGAAATGGGAAAAAAAACCAGTATATTACACTTGTGGATTGCACTGATTCTAATAATAATTATTAATGAATTGATAAGTGACCCACCCCTACATTTTTATTACAGAAGACGATGATTCATTATGAAATATGGTGAGTGGGCAGAAGAAAAGGGCAGTGCTCAAACCTGTTGAGCAAATATTGTCAAAAGTGAACTTTTTTTGGTCTTTCCCAAGTTTCTTTCTTTGAGGAATAATCAGCAAGCCATAGTTAACTTTTTTTGTAAGCTGGATGTGTCCAGTGTGATTGCATTCAGGTCTCAGTGCCTGTTTAAAATGTATTGGTGTCTGTGTACTAATGGCCATGAGATAAGCCTGAAACTTAAGCATCAGAAGCTTGTTTTAAACCCTGGACATTTGCAGGCTGGACAGTGGGGTAGAGGCTACTGAGACCCTCTCATGCTGGCTTGGTTCTGTCAAATGTAAAGTTTTATCCACCGGGACCATACCAGACTTCAAGGTCTGAGGGCTTGAACACTGCAGCATCGAATGCACTTGAGGCTTCATGGCGCGCACACACACACACACCTCAAAGTGCCTTTGCACCCTCAAAATCCTGGTTCTATGGGCTTGGTCTTCCTCGTCCAGCCAGCAGGACTGATGAAATCACTGCAGTCCATCTCGTCTAAGGATGCTGGACTGTGAACCTGACTCCCCTGGGTTTAGCTGATAGCTCATAGTGCAAGGTCGAGCAGTTGGATACAGAGGGGATATCGTTTACTGGATCGGCTTAAACAGGCCCAAACCGGTGCATGATGTCCCAAAAGGACGGCCAGGCTGCGCTTGCCAGGTGTTTCTCTCTCTTACTGGCTCACTGGCTTTGAATGATGAAAGGTTGTTTGGACTAGCAGTATCGCGCAGCAGGGTGCAAGCTGTTCCTTGACAAACACACACACACTCTCCACACACACACCCCCCTTGTCGCTGCATGCCTAATGCTACATACTTGGGGCCAGCTATACTGCAGACACACATTTAATGTAATTTTTTACATTACTCACATAATACTCATATAATACTGAGAATCTTTTAAGACAAACATATTAAGTTTTTGTATCTCTGTTTTTCAGTGGATTTGGTGGTTAACACTCTTTCTTCTCTTTGCTCTGTATGTTGTAATCTTTGTTCTTTGCATGGTTATCATCCATTTGTCACTATTTCTCTCTCTTTCTCACATTGCCATTCCTAAACGATAGCTTTAGGTGTGCTAATGGGGTGTAGTACTGTTCGTAAATGGTAATTCATGCATTAATTACTGCTTTAACTCTGAGCTGTTCTTGAGAAATGTCATTAGTCACTTGTTCCAGATGAAAATCTCAACATTCATTTAGAATCAGGGGTTAAGCACATCACACAAGAGCAAGGGCAATGCAATCAGCAGATTGTTTTAGGGGAAAAAAATTACTTCGGGAAAATTACTCTGTAAATCAAGAAATTTGTAGCCTGTATGCTTACGGTATGCATGCATTTGCCTTATTAAAAAATACACTTGAGAACTATTTATTATTTCATTTTGCTTTTTGACATTAAAATCTCAATGAATAAAACACATTTTATTAAAGTAGTTTTCTGAATTTTTTATTAAATGCATCTATTTAAAAACCCATATGTAGACCTTATATAAACTATATGGTTATTGTATCAAGTTAATCCCCAATTTTATGAAGTGTGTCTGTGTGTGTGTGTGTGTGTGCATGTTTAAAAGTTTGAGGCCATATTGAACTCTCTTTGTCTTATTTGAAAACATACATGAAATAAGTTTGATCAAGAAATATTGCTAAATGAAAAGTAAATCTAGTCAACGTTTGAAAATAATTATTTAAAAAAAAATTACAATTACAGCTTTGCACACCTGGGAGTTCTAGTTGTCTGTTTGTTGAGGTAATTTGATACAATTACTTTCCCTACTTCCTGAAGCACCTTCCACAGGTTGGATTGGCTTGATGGGCATTGAAATATGCACACAACACCAAGATCTCAAGACCTGTGCATTTTTAACACTAAATTACATTACCTTTCCTTTTAATCACACTGTTTAATTGTCTGGGAACTGAGGAGACTAACTGGTACAGTTCTGCAAGTAGAGGTTTTGCCCATTCTTGCTTGATACTAGTTCCTCAGCAGTCTATAGATTGCATAAGTGCTTAAGCCTTAAGTAGATGCTCCTTTTATGCCAAGTCAATTTCCCATCATCAGTTACAAGCTCCCCTTCTTATTACAGAATGTTTAAATACAAATGTGATTTGATCATTCTTTAAACATTTTTACACTTATTTTGCTATGTTCCAGTGTTTTGAGTGTGTTGCAGGCATCAAGTGTGTTCACACAATACAATCAAGTTTATCAGTGGATACATTTGAATATTTGTCTTAAACTTTTATCTAACTGATAAATGTTCTAAGCGAGTAAACAGATCACAGTTTCTAGTTTTATTGCATTTTATAAAAATTCAAATTTTTCCAGAAATGGGGTTTGTAGATTATTTGACTGTGAACCCTTGTATTTTATTACGTGAAACCAACTACAGTTTTTAGCCTTGCTGAGGGAGGGAGAAATACTAACACAGGCTTAGAGATATGGAGAGAGAATGCATCTAGGCTAATATATGATTTATTTTCTTCTCTACATCAGTTCAATGCGGTAATGAAGAAATGGGTATTATAAAGCACACACACAAGACATGAAGGGAATGCTCTAGCTTAGCATTTTTATTCCATGGCATTCTCCCTGTTAGTAGGCTCAGAAGGGATTTTCTGAGAATACTGATATTAAGACTGATGGCAGTTTTGTATTATAATCAGTATTTTGCACTGTGTGATGCATCAACGAGCCTTTTTAACATCTGAAGGTGCTTGTGGCTTTTTTTTGTTAATTCAAACTTGTTAGCAATGAGGGGATCACATCCATTTGTCTTATCCTTTCTTAGGCTTATGTTAAATCGTCAAGAGTAATATTGATTAGTAGCAGCATTTTCCACATCTGTACATTCCTGACTGTTATTGAAATTCACCTACTAAAATCCTCACTGAACTGAATTCTCTGTGACATTGACAGTAAGTGACATTGCTTTTACAAGTCTCAAGTCCTTCATAGGATTTGTAGGAGAATTTAAAAGCAGTCATGCATTAAAACAGCAATTAAAGCAGTAAAACTTTATTACAGTTGTTCATGTTTTAATTAGATGACTGTCAGCTTTAACCTTTTGGTAAACCTCTAGATTCTGAAAGAGACCAGTTAACCCCTCCTTTGCAAACTTCTTTGAAATGAAAGAGCCAGTGCCCCAACAAGGTCATAACTGGATGTTAACTGCAAACACATCTGTCATCAGTGTCTTTAGACATTATGGGGGCTCTCCATTTAAGAAAGAAATGGGTTTATATCAATACATATTTGTGTGTTGTGATTTTAATTCACTCACTGTCGAGTACTGTTTAGCCTGCAAAAAAACAAAAGCATAGTTTAGGAAGCTTTACATTTACATTTATTCATTTGGCAAACGCTTTTATCCAAAGCGACTTCCAGGACAGAGGAAACAATCAAGCATTCGCATTGCATAGAGTAATACTGAAGGTGGTGCTACAAGGAAGACCAACACATTTTTCATAGTTGTGAAATAAATAACAGACGCAACTACTATAATACATACATATGCCAAGTGCTCACAGTAACTACAGACAGCAACTACTGCAATAAATACATATGCCAAGTTCTTATACTACTACAGAGAGCAACTTCAATAACTACATACATATGCCAGGTGCTTACACTAACTACAGAGAACCGCTACAACAATGAATACATGTGCCAGGTGCTTACAAAAACGACTACAATATAACAGTTGACAAGTGCTATAGTAAAAACTACAGTAAAGACTAAGTGGAACATTATTTTCTGAATGGCATCTGGTCGGTTATCTGGTAGCAATAGTTCATATGTGACCACTAGGCTTATATGCTGAGTAGGGTGCGGAACAGTTGAGTCTTGAGTTCTTGAAAGTTGAGAAAGACTCAGCTGATCTTGTGACACTGGGCAGCTCATTCCACCATTGAGGAACAATGAAGGAGAAGAGTCAGGAGTGATGCTTGATTCCACGAGGGGATGGAATCTCCAGCCACTGTTCCCTCGCTGATCTGAGTGACCTGGTGGGTGTGTATGTCTGGATGAGTGATTTCATTTAGCCAGGAGACGATCCATCGATGATCTTGTAGGTGAGCACCAAGGACTTGAACTTGATTCGAGCGGAGATGGGGAGCCAGTGCAGGGAGCGAAGTAGTGGTGTCACGTGAGCACATTTCACCCGGTTGAAGATCAGGATACAGGATTAACAGGCTTTGAGCTTATGAAAGCAATATAGATAACTTTATTATAGGACACAACTTTAGATAGTTGTGCCATTTCCGAGCATTGAATGAGGCACCCTTTAACTATGAGTAAAGTATAGTAAATTTAAACCTAACCTTTAGCATGAAAATAGCCTTAAAACACACAGCACAATTCACAGTTAAAACTGACAGTCATGTCTCTTATTGGTTATCAGAATTGTAACCTCTTAAAAGTACTATTGGTATTGGCCACAATCTTTTCATCTTATTTGAGTCCTAAGTGGTACCAACTCTTTATACCTAACCTCCACATCATTTTTGAATATCCAAAGAAGTTGGGGTTTAGTGAATGACTGACCGTGTCATGCCAGTTTCTCAAATCCTCAGTTTGTCTTCTGAGGAAAAAATTCTTTCTGGGTGAGGAAAGAGATAGAACAGGGAATTAGTGGGAAGCGATGGTGGAGATTTGATTTTCTGAAGAAGGCACAATTTATTTAATGAACATCTCTAAAACGGCATTTGTAATCACACAGAGATGCTACTGTTGCACAGATTGTTTAAGAAGTTCATGCTGGCTATGATGGAAAGGTGTTAACAGGACTGGGCTGTTTTGGCAACACAATTGGGACCTTCACAATATCCGGCAGGTGGGTTTAATTTCATGGGCGATCTGTGTATAGGACCTACATACTAAATATTAAGTTCTAACCGACACGGAACAGGAGCCGTCATTTGAGCTCCAAGAACAGCAGAATTTTAATAGGCGTTTGGATTAATCATCCTCATGTCTTCCAGGCATAGCTTTGTAGAAGCTCTTAGCTTTGGCTGCAGATGCCTTGGAACACCCCAGTGGTGTTGCACTGCATTCCTAAAGGCCAAGTGCTCTGGCATGGCTCTGTTCTTCTGTTTGGAATGTAAATGAAGCAGCTATACTTTAACAAGACAACTGTACCTCAGAAATCCCATCCTGGCTTTGTCTGCTTTATAAATCTGTTCTTGCCCTGACCATACAACTCCTGTCATGTCTCATAGACAGCAGGGTGCGCTGACCCAAGCTCTTAGCACTGCGGGGTCAGGATTAATTTACAGGAACCTTTCACACGGGGCCTGCGGGGACGCCTGGCATATGCGTTTGCTTTTGTGCTGGATTGTTGTCCTGCGGTTGGACCCATAATGCTTTGTTTACATACAACACTAAAATCTGGAGATGACTATCTCACCCCTCACAACAATCAGCTTTCTTTCAAAAAGAGCACTGGGCTGTATTTTCACAAGTTAAAGATTGAACTTTAAGCATTAACAGGTTTATCACAGTTAATGTTCACTGTCTGAGTAGAGGAATTACCAAACTGTGCCCTCTGAGACTAGAGACTGAACACTCCTGCTTTAGATCCTGAAGTTGGCTTGGAATTGATACTCATGGTGAAACAAAATATGTCAACCCAAAGGAATAGACCAAGACCAAACCCAAGCTGTTTTGTAGCTCATTATGTTCCATCCCCATGTTTTAATGACTTTAGGAGTGACTCAGAAGCAAATGGACTTTGTCACATGTTCTGTAGCACCCAGAATTCTTCTCATGTTGCATGGGCTGTTTAAAAGCATCTCTAGTATTTGCAATTCTTATATTAAAGAGAGAAAAACTTCATGGCCACTCTGTGTCTTTGATCAGGGCCTTTTAGGGACAACATGGAAGCTGCTGGTGCTAATGACTTCGCATATGTGTGATCAGAATATTCAAGCATGGTGACCGTTATTGATATTTCATCACCACATTGTTCATTTCGTACCTGAGAGGGCTGATTGTTATTTTAAAACCAGTCAGGCTTGTGTTCCTCTCATACATTACAGGCGTTTGTGAAAGAGGCCTGCCGTACTCCTCTCAACAGCCTGTTTCTGTTCAGTCCTTATCAATAATTTAACCTGAAAACAAACACCAGCACTCTTTCTGCTGGAACCGACTGCCGGCTGTTCCGGTTCAAAGCTGTTTTTTCTTTGCCTGCCTTGTCCAAGTTAACCCTATACACTCTCACCATTTTGCTTACCTAAGGCACAGTAATCAGTGCTGTGTGCTGCAGTGGGAATATTTATATGAATAACCGTTATTCCAGTCCGCTGCCAGACGGTGCTGTCTGTTCAGGGAGCCTCCAGTCTCCACAGTGGTGTGTTCCAGAGCTCACAGCAGACAGGCAGATGCAGTAATGAGCCTCGTTTTTGCATCAGCACATGGGGTAGACGACGAAATGCTCTAACTTGTCTGTGGAGACGCTTGACTGTCCCCCGAAGGAGCCAGCTTGTGAGGGAGCCACTTAAGCAGACTCCGGGGCGACACTTTGGCTGGCTGGAACTGGGCTCATTGTTCCTAGCCCATGCCATTAGAAGAGGGCTTCCTCCTGCATAATGCACAGGCTTCCTGACACATGCTGAGTTCTAATGTGCTTCGCTGCTGCCCGCAGTGACACAGCAGATCAGGAGCTGGCGTATGAGTTGCTGCCCGCCGCCTGCATCTCCTGAGGGCATCGACCTGGTATGTGGATGAGGGGGGTGTTGATACTAGAGTTAACTAGAGTGAACACCAGTGACCTCTCAACCAAACACATACATGCACACACACGTTTCCACCCGGGTGACCCGTTCTACAGTGGTTGTCTAGAGAGATCAGATGGAAATCCCTTGAAACCGGTTCAGTTCTGCAGGGGTTCTTCTGCCTGCTGCGATCTGTGTGTGTGTGTGTGTGTGTGTGTGTGTGTGTGTGTGTGTGTGTGTGTGTGTGTGTGTGTGTGTGTGTGTGT
>JBBPDA010000009.1:18215697-18227585 GCA_037974385.1 Arnoldichthys spilopterus
TTGCGCTCTCTCTCTCTGGCTCGCTCTCTCTTGCGCTCTCTCTCTCTGGCTCGCTCTCTCTTGCGCTCTCTCTCTCTCGCTCTCTCTCTCTCTCTTGCTCTCGCTCTCTCTCTCTCTCTCTCTCTCGCTTTTGCTCTCGCTCTCTCTTGCTCTCTCTCTCTCTCTCTCTTGCTGTCTCTCTCTCTCTTGCTCTTGCGCTCTCTCTCTCTCTCTCTTTCTCTCTCTCTTTCTCTTTCTCTCGCTCTCTCACACTTGCTCTCTCTCTTGCTCTTTCTCTCTCTCTCTCTCTGTCTCTCTCTTGCTCTCTCTCTTGTTCTTTCTCTCTCTCTCTCTCTCTCTCTCTCACTTGCGCTCTCTCACTTGTGCTTTCCCTCTCTTTCTTGCTCTCTCTCTTGCTCGCTCTCTCTTGCTTTCTCTCTCTCTCTCTCTCTCTCTCTCTCTCTCTTGGTTTCTCTCTCTCTCTCTCTGGCTTGCTCTCTCTTGCGCTCTCTCTCTCTCTCTCTCGCTTTCTCTCTCTCGCTTTCTCTCTCTTGCTTTCTCTTTCTCTCTCTTGCTTTCTCTCTCTCTCTCTCTTGCTCTCTCGCTTTCTCTCTTGCTCTCTATGTGGTTTTCCTCAACTTGTCACACCCATAGCTACAGTTACAAATATACAGAATTTTCCCCTTGGTCAAGATGTAGCTGATTTGACTAATGTAGTGAACATGTGGTGATAGTAACTAAGATTCAGCCAACAAGTCACTTTTGCATCAAACTGAAGATTTAAAACATGAGTTAATTTAGGTCATTTGCATGGTGCTAATGGGTGAGGTATTAACTTCTGTTATTTGTTTGCTACATTAGCTGCTCTACCAAATTTGTGTTTAAATGTTAGTTTTTTCTGAGGTTGCTATCTCCTCTGGAAGTTGCTTTATTTTGTTAAACTATGTGCTTCATTTAAAATCCCCCCAGTCAGTTCATCCAAGTCTTAAAAAGACCTTGTGCAGCCTGAGCAGGTGTATTCGATCAGACCTACTTTTTCTACAATCTCTGTTTTTTTTACTGGATTGAGATGTTTTATCTTCAGCACTGACGTAACACAGTTCTACTTCTGAAGAATCTCATATTTCAGAGTTATTCTGAGTATATGGTTCAACTGGAGTTCATGCCGTCTGCAGCAGTTGGCGTGAAAAATGCTTGTGCTCTAATCAATGAGACTACTTTATGTAAGCAGCCTTAAGACGCCAGTAAGAAGATCAGACAGTGATCCTCTCAAAAGAGAATGAAACATTTCCTCTCTTCTTTAGTTATTCCTAATTCCATTTGTTTTGTAACAGACTGATGTTAGTATCTGTGCGTCTGTGTTCGAAATTCCTTTAATAGCACCTGTTTATAACTGGTAAACTGTTATGAAGAATCAGTCATGTTTTTAGTTGAATGTAGCAAACCACACAGAATTTCCATTTCAGCACAACAGTAAAACTGTTGTGAATAATAATTTATATCAACAGCAAATATTTAAATGTTCAGCAGGGGGTTGAAGGGGCGTGGTAATAATTAAATAAATATAATATGTTATAAATCTTTAATCTTAAATTTGTTTGAGCTAATATGCTATTTCAGTTCTTCTGCATCTTCATGAGTCATGATCTGCACATGCATTTTAGGTAGAGCTATACATTTTTACATTTACATTTTATTCATTTGGCTCATGCTTTTATCCAAAGCGACTTCCAAGACAGAGGAAACAATCATGCATTAGAGCTGCAAAAGGCAAAACTGAAGGGAGTGCTACAAGGAAGTCCAAAGCATTTCTCTTAATTGTAAAATACAGACAGTATGTGTTACAATAACTACAGACAGCAACTACTGCAATAAATACAGAATACAAGTGTTACAGTAAAACTCAGTGGATCATTACTATCTGGGGACATTCAGTCAGTTATCAAGTAGTGGTTCTATCTAAGATGCAATCAGATATAAGAAGGTATATTGCAAGCACAATGACTTTCACAGACGAGCCACTTAAGTTATTTCAATGTTTTTTATTACATCTGTATATATGTATAAATGTTCTATTAAATTAGCTGTGCTACTGTTTGTCTCAGCATTTGTCCAGAGGATGTTCAGCTTCTTCAGTCTCACACACAGTGGGATGTCAGGTGCCTAATCTGAAATAGTAGCCTACATATATTTAGCGACTATGGGTAAAGTGGGATTCCTGGGCTAAACCCTACAGTTTTACTACACACTTGATGAAATCATATGATTTTTGCAAGCTAATATCCAATAAGCAAATCTCTCTCTGTCACTCTTTCTTTCTTTCTTTCTCTCCCCCCCCATCCTTTAGGAAGGCCCAAGAGCAGAACAAGAAGGTGGTGGTAGCAGGATGTGTGCCCCAGGCCCAGCCTAGAATGGAGTACCTCAAAGGCTTGAGCATTATTGGGGTAAGAGCTCTTCCTTTCCTATAAATAAATACTCAGCAAATATGTCACACAAGTTATTTAATGTAATGTATTAAATAAAAGTATAATAAATAATAGTGCTAAAAATATTTTTTTGTTAGTCCCATCAGCACCCTCTCCACCCTTGTAATTGACTGCTCTGTGGCTGTCATGCTATAAGCAGCCCATAATTTAAGAATATGTGTAAAATCTTAAAATGCGTAGAGTTTTAGGAGATGATTTCTGGCTTTTTAAACCACTTGAGAAAACTGCTGTGCACTTGTTCCTAAATGTTCCAGTGCTATCTGGATTGTGCGAGTGGCCTGTTTATTTAATCTGATCTGTATTTATGTTGCAGTGTTTAACGCAGCATGTGGGATTTGTGTTTATGGAGCAGAGTAGCTCAGTAATGAATGAGACAGTCAGAACTAGCTGTGGTTTAATTAATCCACTTACAGAATTACCATTGTCGCCTTTAAGAATCTTCAACCTTTGAATATGATTAATAACTGAAAAGGGCTTTTTGGTCTGGTGGAGTCATGCATTATTTTATGATTTTATACGTAACAGTAAGCAAAAGACCGAACAGCACAGTGATTATACAAATTTACTAATAATTAAACAGTATTTTGGACAAAAACAAACAAAATGCTTATTTTGGCTTTAATAACGGACTCTGGAAGTAAATGGCATAAGTGTTTTAGTGACTGTACCCCTCAGAGAGTCATTACTTGGGGTGTCTGCAGAGTCTTAAAAGGTCTTAAAATGTCTTAAATTTTTATGTTTTGGTCTTAAATGCCATTGTGAAATTTCACTTTTTGGTGGTGGGAGGTGGGGTGTTGGTGGTGGTGGTTGTATTTGAAGTCCTGACCTGGATACCACTGAGGTTCCCTTGACCAAGGTATTGTTCCTGTGGTGCTGTTAATTGCTGCCCACTGCTCCATATGTGGTACCTTGCTAAATGGTGGTACCGGGTTCTAACCATTAGGCCCCTATTGAAATCTCTTCTGTACAGCATCATCCAGCCTATCTGGTGATGTCCAGACTACTGTTGCGCAGCAAAATGTCTTCTGACCTATCAACTTAAACTGATTGTGTCAGGAGAAATGTTCCTTTGTGGCCTTCAATCAACTTTTATTGAAGAAACAGAAGAATTCCACCTGATGTCTTCAGTGGCTTTGGAAGTCTCTCACACGACCCACACACTTACTGTGGCTGTGTCAATGGTACCCCTCTCCCTCTCTCTCTCCGTCTCGCCCCTTTCTCTGCAGCCCAGCTGGACAGAGGACAGTGGGCAATTTAAATCCCAATGTCACAGGGGTCGAGTTAGGTAGCGGTGAATTGAAAACCCCTTGGCCCCAGCGGGGCCTTGCTGCCTGCTTTCTGTCCTTATTATTATTTTTTTCCAATGAAGTTAAAAGAAGCAGTGGAGAGAAGGTAAGTACAGTCTTCCTGAAAAAAGGGCATCGATTGCTGAGGCAGAGGGATGGTGGAAGGATGAGAGAAGGTGGGAGGGGGACTGCTCATCTCCCGGCCCAGCGGGAGGCCCGCTGGAGCAGTGGAGTGTCCAAATGGCAGAGATGGCCTGCTGCTAGCCGACCGCAGACAACCACACCCTGACCCTTAGCTCGCACAAGAGGGATTCTCTGGACCTTAGAACACATCTCCGGCTTTTATTGCCTTTAAAGGGAATGGCCTACTTCTGTGAACAGCTACCTCTTCTGCTACAGGAAGAAAAAGTTGAGATGAATGAGATCATATGTATAAAGTTTTCTCCATTATTTCCTTATGTAGTTTATCAACCACAACGTGTTCACATTCTGATGTTTATTTGTTTAGTTTTACAATAACGCTGCCAGGCTAATGCGGCACTACAAGCCTAACGGCAGCATTTAGCACTATTTTGTTTAAACTGCTTCAGAAAAATAACTGCTTTGAAAAAAATAGGCAAAGAAAATCATTCAGGCTTTAAATTAGCAGCTGCTGCTTTTCTTCTTGTAACTTTTCTTCGACCATCAACTTGCCATTTGGTGGAAGAATTACGATTTTGTTCTTTCTCCTATGGAGCTGGACTGAAGTTTTGAGCAACGTTTGCCTTGAAATCCCAATGCTCTCCTACACAGTCAAGTTACCACCTCGCACCTTTGTCTAGACAACAGATCAACACTTGAAATAGCTTCTCCTCCCTGACTTTCAACTGGTCATCTTTGAAAACACCACCTGCAAAGAGGGGATACAGATCTCGGCCTGGGGTCTGGCCTCCTCTGCCCTGCTCAAAGTGCAGACATCTTTGGTGGATAGAGCTTTCTCAGCCTGATGACAGGTTAGTGATGCTAAACGACCCTCCTCTGCCCCTCCAACCTTTTTCCCTTGAAAACTCACTCAATAAAATTACCTTCCTCTTTCCTCTCCAATTCCTGTCAACTGCTCTGCCAGGTCCAGACCCTGCTCGTCTAGCTTTCAGAGAACACAGCAGGGCTTGGGCCCCTGCAGGGCACCTGTTCTAAGCGGCCTGCTGCTTAGAGTGGACCCAGACAGGTTTGCCATTAGGGAGATATTGATTTTGATTCCTTTGCTTGTCATGCATATAAGTGGTGGCTGGGAAGGCCCCGGTGCTTCTCACGGTTCATGGCCTGCCATAATCGTCTTGTAGGTTGGAGGAAATAGAGAGAACGAGAGTGTGCATGCTTGCGGCCAGGCTATTTAGCCATGGGGGTATGGAACACAATTGCAGCACATTATCCTCTAATAGGTCAGACTGAGCAATCTCACAGTCCCCATGCAGAAATGAGGGCAGTTGAAGAGAAGGGAAGTAACTGTCAAAGGCTTTTGGAAAAACACTCATTTAGTTTGGTCACTCTCTCTTCCTCTGTCTGTGTAACACTTCCTTTCATCTGCTTCGTTCTGGATGAGGTGTTTGTTGTGGGAATGTTATTTTTTAATGTGCTTATTCTGCTATACACTGACAGGATACCCTGGGGACATGTGCAGTTAATGTGAAAAGATAATGTGTTTAATGTGAAGTGTCTTCAGTACACACAGTCCTTGTCCTCCTAACATCAAGGCATCGTGTTTCTGGAACATTTGCAGAGATGGGCAATGCAAATTTCGTCAGCAAACAAGTGGATGACGTCTTAACAAGCATTTCTAAAGACCCAGCCAAAGAACACATTGTGTGGGGAAAGGATTGCATGAGGATGCATACATTGACTGACTCATTTTTACTAAAATGACAAAATGCTACATGACCTTAATCAAACCTGTGTTTTTTTCAATACGTTTAGGATTATATAGTGATAAAACAAGCCTAATAAAACTCCAAACTACTTTTAATAGTGCACATTCTTCACATCTACTTGTACAGTCAAGTGCAATGTATAATCCTCATATTTCACATGCCAGCACTGTGGGGCTTAGAAAAGAGAAACAAAAAAAGAGAAATAAATCAATTAAAGAAACAAATCAAAATCTCGCATCTGCATATCTATTTGCCATGTTCATTAACATGATATTAGGAAATTGTCTTTTAATACTCACATTAATGGTTTACATGCATATATTGCAGTTTCAGTACGACCATGAGACACAATACGCAGTAATGTCTGTAAAAGATAACAGCTAAAATAATAGCTGTGCTTACTAAATTAAAACTTAAAGTTAAAATTATAAACCAGTGCTGGAAATCTCCCCTTACTCTTTATTTGCCAATAAATGTCTTAAATGGAAATGCACAGTGCTGCTATGTTTATGAAATGGAGAATAATGGCTGGAGAGGTTTGGTACACTGAGATGAATGATGGATGGCAAGAATCAAATCACTAATTCCTATAATGCAACTGAGCAGGTGAATGCAGTCTGAACACACACAAGCTTCTTAGGGCTTTTAGCTCCAGCCATTGCAGGCTGATCTGGTCAAGGCTGATAGAGAGGGTGCTGTGTCATTCTGTTGGTGAACAGAACAGAATGAAACCTGTTTGGACAACAATGGGCGAGTCCTACATTAATACATGTGCATAAACACATGCCCAGATCCAGAGTAAAGATGAGTCTCTTTGTCTCTGACACAAAAAGGTTTGGGCAGATTCAGTAATGGGACAAAAACTGACAATTTGTTTTTGGATAACTCAAAGTAAATATGTGTAGATCACATAACGTCTCACTCTCTGTCTTTCTCTTTCTTTGTCTTTCTCTCTCTGCTTATCTCTTTAGGTTCAGCAGATCGATCGCGTCGTCGAGGTGGTAGATGAAGCAGTCAAAGGTGAATTGTAGTGTGGTCGTAATCTTTCTCACTCTGTCTCACTTTCTTTCACTCTATTTTCATTATTTTTTCTCTCTCTTTTCATCTGTTTTCTTTTTATTAGTTTAAACAGTTTTCTTTCTGCTTTGGCTTCTTTTTTAACCCACCTGAAAGCGTCTTTTGCTTTTCTGGCCTCTGACCTTCCTGCGATGTATAAAACTCCAAATACATTAAATCTGTATTTAGTTTTTCTCCTTTTCTCAGATTTTCTTTATTTTCCTCAAAAATGTGTTATTTCAGAGCTGGCCGCCTTTCTTACTGTAAAAACAGGGCTCTTGTTTGACCTTCAGCTGGAAAAGATCCCATGAATATGAATATAACTTACAAAACTGATTTCAGTAGGTTAAACCGCAGTTGATAAATGCTTGGTGAAGAACCTCATCTTCCTTGAACTGAATTCTGGGTGGTCAGACTGAGAGAGCAGTAATGAAAGCCTAATGCAGACCTCACTTTATGAAAGATTTTTTGAAAGTGTAGAGCTTCACTAATTCCACTGGAATCAGACTTGACACATACTTGTCATATCTGACATTGCCCAGTGTTGTACTAGCTTGTAATAGCTTTAATCTATGTGAATGTATTGACAATAGAATAGCAGCTGAAAGGCAGATGCAGCCTTCAGACACTTGCAGAAGTGCGCAACTTTAAATGGTTTTCCTTTGCTAATAATTTCTTTTGAACATAGTTGGCAAACCGTCATGACAAACTGCTATGGATTGATATTGCCCTGTTCTGCCTTCATGCTTCTTGGACACTGTGTGGCTCACCAGTCTCTAGAAAGTGGCTGGCTATGCTGTTTCGACCATTGAGCTAGTTTTCTCTGACCATCTCTCTGAGGTCTCCAAGCATGCCAGACTTCAGTCACAGGATTGGCAGATAACTTTTGCAACTGTTGATATGGAAGTGCATACATCTACACTATGAGAGACTTTTTGAAATTTGAACTGCATGGGAAAAACATTTGCTCTCCAAAAACAACTTTAGAGCACGTCTACATTTTGCAAAAGAACATATAGACAAGCACCAGGCCTGTTGGAACAATGTGAATATCTCTCTGGCTACAGTAACAGTACTCTGTATGATGTAGAACAAACAGGCTTTTAGGATAAACATGCTGTGAAGCATGCTGATGAATGATGATGTTTGGGGTTTCTCCTCCTCAGGGACCAGGCAGCTTCTGGTTATTGATTCACCTTTGAATTCTGCATCATAGCAAAGAGGACTTATTATTTTTCCAGAAATTAAAGTTGAACCAAAGGTGGATCTTTCAACTGGGTGGTGATCCTAAGCACAGTAGCAAATTCACCAAGAATGGCTCATAAAGAAAAGAAGTTTTCTGAAGGCCATTGAACCCCATTGTGTTGGACCTGAAATAGGCAGTACATGCAAGAAATCCTCAAAAAAAAGAAGAAAAGAAAGAGCTGATGTCAAAGACAGTCTTGTTTAGAATATCCATACTATATTTTAGCATTAACTGCATATAAACACAAGTTTAAGTTTTATTGTTATATAGGCAGCAATGAAACATCATTACCAATGAAAGTATTAAAATAAAATAAATAAAATAGTAAGAAAAACTGTATATATACAAACATGTATATATTATTAAAAGCACTTTACAGAGCACAGTGCGTTTTTGGCACAAATACATGTAGATGTGAACATATACTGCAACATTACTGCACACCTCAGCTGAATTCTCCTACTGCCCACAGTAATGATAAAGGCTTCAGAATAACCTCATTACTCCTCACTGTTTTTCTTTTCCCTCACTAGGCTTTTTCCATTTTTGTGCTCTTTCTAAAGGTGAGTCTGCTCTCCGCTGGCCTCCCGCTGGCTCTGTTCTGCTGAAACACGGCCAGACTTGCGCCCCCTGGCCAGCGGCCTGCTGATCAGCGTCCGCTGAGAGTTTATCAAACTACCACACCATGAAAGATGGTGGAGAGAAAAAAGAGCCTTGCTAGACCCCCCACAGTGAAGGACAATAACAGAGAGAGAAATGGCAAGGGGAAAAAATAAGAGAAAGAGAGTGGAGTACTCCACTGCCCCACAGCTGCCAAATTACACAAGGCTGGAACAGAAACACCAGTGCTTTGGTCCTCTAGCAGGTTTCTGCATTTGATCTTTTCAAAAGCTGAGCACAGTTTTTCTCTGAAAGAAAGGGTACAAGTGTGCGCCTTTCATACTTGCTTTAAGCCGCCTAATTGCTCTTTTCACTCCAGCATGGGTGACTTTTCTTGATGCTTGTGGAAGGTGAATCACTGATCTGGTTTTCCTTTGTGTCTGTGTAGCAAGTTGTCACTGTCAAACGTCCTGATGTTAACCATCAGACCCAGATAATGGGTGAACTAAACTAACCAATTCATCCTTGGTTTATTAAAACACTATAGTCTTAAAAATAAACATTACATTATTAAGTATGGTTGAAATGTTTATATAAGCCTTTCATACTCTTGTTCACATTTACAGATCTTTTTCAGATGTCGTCCTTTAGGGGATCAGAAGTACTACTACTTTTGTTGTGTATGGGCTGGTCATCTAGGCCCACTGCTCTTCACGTTTTAGTGGTTTTGCTGATCCGAACACAACTAATTCGCCTTAGTGAAGAGCTCGACTGTTGATTTCTAATCTTTGTTAAAAGCAGACTCTGGTTCTAAACTAAAGAAACATAAATTGGACACTTGGCATGTCTTGGCTGATTAGGTGCGTCTGGGGTAAGCAGAAAGTTGCATCCCTATGATTACTTGATTATAACAGTGGCAGATATAACTTCCAAAGAGCATTAAAAATACACATTGAAAAAAACTGTACCTGTAAGAATGCCCATCCTCATTTGGACCGTTCAGAACAGTGGGGTTACAGAAACAGATAATGAAGAAGCTTGACGTTTTAGAATGTGAAGATATTTGGTAAATTTGTTTGCTAGTAGCTAACTAAAACAAGCAGTTGATGTTTTTAAGAAGTGTAAATTAAAACCTTTAATCAGCACCAGATTCCATGATCTGATGATTTTGTCGTTGTTTGACAAACAGAAAAAAATAATTATATAATGAAAAACGTAATTGTCACATTTAAATAGTGTTGTAAAATGAAAGTGATAATTCGACTTGTAAGGGTAACGCAGGCACTGAGTGCACCCAGAAAGAAGAACGATCCTTGAGGTTAATGAGTGAGAATGAGATCTGCTATTTGAGTAGACCACTGATTGCATTTCTGTTTTTGGACCTTCCTCTCCCCCCCTTTAGGTCTAAGACAGGAGAGGAGCCCAATAACAGGAAATCCACAACTTTTAACAGAGCCAGTGAATCGGAAAATGACCTGCTACACCTCTGCCTCGCGTGCGCTTTTTCACATGCAATTATTTGCATGTAGATGGGTTGGATGAATTATTTAGCAAATGCTATTAGTTCATGGCATGTACGTCTGAATGCTGAGGCTATAATTAAATTCTGCCCACGATAAGAGCAGAGGAGCTGGATGAGTGTGAACCCCAGACACCTTAAAAAGCATTAGGCGGCTCGTTATCGGATTCATCTGCCCAGATGCTTTAAAAAAAAAAACAAAAAAAAAAAACCTCCGTACAAAAGTCTTGCCACCTGAGACTGATCTCCAGTGGTTGGTACTCTTTCTCTCCCTCTCTCTTGGTCTCTCTCTCTCTCTTGGTCTCTCTCTCTCTCTCTCTCTCTCTCTCTCGCTCTCTCTCTCTCGCTCTCTCTTGCTCTCACTTTTTCTATCTCTCTCTCCCTCTCTCTCTCTATATATACTTTAGTAGGCTTTATGATACTTTAATTGATCTTCATGAGAAATCTGTGTAGGTCTTGTTCAATCTGCAATAGAAAAAAGGTCAAATCAATGTTATTGCTTTCATGTCTTTGCAGTGATGTAGAATAATTACTGCACAAGACCAGTTCTCTCATATAAGCCTGATGGTGTCTAGGTTGCAGCTAAAAACTTCAATAACTCTTCATCAGTTAAAGATATGAAAGCTCAATTAGGTTTCATAGAAATTAAGTTGAGGTCTTTCGAACAGAACTGCTGTAATTTTGCCTTTGTGTGTCTAATGAAAGTAGTGCAGCAAAAATCTCATTTACCCAGGTGTCTCATTTACCAAAGTTGCATTTTTTGCCCAACTATCAGTATACATATTAGTGCAATGGAGGCCAAGGGGTGAGGACATTGCCTTTGGGACCTGAAGGTCACAGGTACAAGTCCTGGCTCGGGCACTACTGTGGTACCCTTGAGCAAGGTACTGTCCTGCTACACTGCTCCCTGGGCGCTGTTGGTAGCTGCCTGCTGCTCCACGTGTACACGTGTGATGGATAAAATTCAGAGGTCACATTTTGTTGTGGTGCTTGAGTGTGTTCACAATGACAAGTAGTCACTTCCATTTCATAATATCTTGAAATGTGAAAGTGACTCTTTGGCCATTGTGTCTGCTTTGAGGTGTAACGTTGAGCGTTTGTGTCTGTTTGTTTACTTCGAAGGTCACTCCGTCCGTCTGCTGGGTCAGAAAAAAGATAATGGCAAGCGGCTGGGAGGGGCACGACTGGATTTGCCAAAGATTAGGAAGAACCCGCTGATAGAAATCATTTCCATCAATACCGGGTAAGCTGCTTTTCTCGCCTCTTACTTTATCATTAAATATTCAGAATCAACCTAGAATTTGATTTCTGCCAGGCTTACGCCGTGACACAGTGCTTCGAGGTAAAGGAGCCTTCCGGATATTACACCACCTTCTTTTGTGTATGTCAGTGTGTGTGAAAGTATGGACTTACATACCCCATTTATCATTTTTCAGTAAGAACAGTAAGGCTAGTGAGTGGTGACACAGAAATGGTGTGCGAAACTGAGAATGGGCCACACTTAACACATGCACACGCAGATCTTAGGCCAGCTACTTATTTTTACCAAGGCCTTACCATTTGCTTGTGACCCTCGACATGCACGCACACACAATCATGTACCCCTTCTGAAGGTGGAGTTAAGCTATGTGGTTAAAGATCCTTCTGTTCCCTGACACGGCAAGGTCACAGGTCAACTACCCACACAGGAAACAAGGTTGAACAGATTTCAGATCATACAACGTTTAGGTGCGTGTGTGCATGAGAGAGAGAGAGAGAGAGAGAGAGAGAGAGAGAGAGAGAGAGAGAGAGAGAGAGAGAGAGAGAGAG
>JBBPDA010000009.1:18238961-18255793 GCA_037974385.1 Arnoldichthys spilopterus
TGTGTGTGTGTGTGTGTGTGTGTGTGTGTGTGTGTGTGTGTGTGTGTGTGTGTGTGTGTGTGTGTGTGAGTGAGATACCTGTAGATTTTATTAGTTTTTAAAATGAGAAAGAAGAAAAAGAAAAAAAAAGATGAAATTTAACAACGCGCTCCACAATTTACCACACCGTGTCCCCTCATGGCCATCTATGTCACTAAATGACCGCCTTTGTGGACTCCCCTTCTCACCTTATAAAAGTGTAAAAACTTCACGACCACGAGTAACCCCACACCACCCCTAGCTTTCAGGTGCTCCCTAGTGGGTTTGCAACTTTGTCACCTTCTTCACCCTTGATGAATTTGTGTCCTTTAAAAAATGTGTCTATAAGACAGAACGTCATCTAAAAATCACTGACTTTCTGCATGTTTCTGAAGGTTTGAGTTGATGTGTATGTGCATTGCACTGGTTAATCATTGGTCATCTGGGCTACCTTGGTACATTGCTAACCTATGTCATAGTCGAACGTTCATGCCTTCGGTCACTGATGGCTGATGGGCTTTGGAGAGTTTGCTTGGAAAGGGACACCAGCCTGATGATGTAGAGGTCTGTCAGGCAGCAGGCGGAGACTGACCCCCTAATGTTGACCCCTGCATCCAGTGCATCAGCTGGAAGTACACCTGCGAGGATGGCTAACCTACTTTAGCAAGCAATGGCCTAGCTGATTGCAGCCAGCTCCCTCAGTGCACCGCCAGGCCTAGCGTGTCTATTTATCTTGACTGTTAAGGCCGGCGGAAACCCTGACAGATGGAGACCTGCATCCACTGCTCTGTTGACACCACATTAAGATGATTGAAGTGTGCCTGCGAACTCTTTTTTCATATCTGACAATTTGTGTTTGGCTAGAAGCCTTAATTCAAATGTCAGCTCATTGGAACAATTGAAAGGGATATTGCTGCAGTTGTACTTGTAGAGTGAAGAAAGATGGACATTGTCCAGAAAAAAGAAGACTTTAGAGTAACTCAGAGTAACTTTAATTGATTTATGCTAGCAGATTGAATTTTGTCCAGTAAGTCTGATCATCTTAAAGGTTAACTACCTTAAATGTTCAGTGCCTTTAATTTTATTTAGACTTTTCCTCCTGGAGCTTACTGAAACAATGTATGGCAGAGCCTAGCTTTATAGAAGCAAAGTGCTATAGATATTATTGGAAACAGTCTTTTCCTCTTGCAAATGCATTTTACGTCAATGCAAAATTGCATGTTAATGTGTTTAGATCTGCTTGGAAAGGATTTTGAGCAAAGTGGACTCGAGGGAGCTTCAGCACTGTCCATATTTAAGCTCTCAGTGTTTTAGCGGAAGATGCCCATCGTAATGTGCCACGTTGCTGAAATTCCCCAGTGACCATAAACAAGGCCTACTGCTTGTGCCACTTCTGCAGACACAGTCGTTAGCTTCTTAGCCCATGAAAGGAGGAGAGGGTGGATCATGCTACTTTTGGAGAATTACTGGGGATTTGTTTGTTTGTTTATTTCTTTGTTTTACTTCTTTTATTGGGGTTCACAGGGGTGTTGAATCTGTGTGAGTGCGCAAAACAATTTATCAGTTTTGTTCAAGCTTGGCTGGCCAACATCTATTTAATGGGCCTGAAAGAATTGGGCAGTGGCATTCCGCTTCACCACTGAACGTGTTGATGGCCTGTTTTGTTGGGCGGCAGTATTCCTGTTGATTTGCTGGCTGTGGCTTGTACGAGATAAACATACAACAGCGGTGCAAGGCAGCAATGCAGGAGATACATGCTGTTCCTGCTTGTTGAAATGAATAAAGGCCTTTGAAACTTTGTCTGCCTGTGACAGATGCAGAGCCACTTACAGCACAAAGGGAAATTAGATTTCCTAATGAGGCAGATGATGTTCAGGCAGGCTGATAAGACTCTTGATCATTAAGAAAAAAGGAAAATAACTGCGACAGTTTGGATTGATGGCGAGGAACCAAACAAAGGCATCATCCTGGTAAACAAGCAGCTCATTTTTATTCTTCCACAGAGGAATTTGGAGTTTTCACTTTCTTACTTTATATCAGAAGTCTGCCAGCTATCTGGATGTTCTATAAATGCTTGATAGTCTTGGTGGGCATTTTGCAATGGGCTGAAATATTTATTTGGGTTGCACACCATTGTGATTTTAATTACGTTATCTGGCACTGTTCACATTGCTTGAGGCAGTTAAACGGAGTCCCTGATTGCTGGGGATTTTTGTCTTCCATTTTTTCAGGGATTACCATCCAAATCTGACTACTGCTGATTGTTTATATGCATTGTTGTCAAGGTCAAACAATTTCGTTTGTTTGACTCTATTTAATACCTGTTTTAAACAAATCTGGCTGTTTATTCCTTTCACAACCTCTGTTTGTTAAAAAAATGCTTTAGTAGGAACTTGAATGTGGTCAGCATTCTTTTCCCAGGCTGTGCTCTGGAAGCACTGAAATATTATCCCACACTCATCCCCCCTCATCTTCTACCTCCTCCTCCGTCTCCTGTGCCTGGGCCCCTGCTGAGCTAGCCTAGGGGCCCCTGGAGGGTCGCCTGCTTCCTGAGTGATTTCGCTGTCTGACCAGTCCGTTCCCAAAGGTAGCACAGCACAACAACAAACAATGGCTCTTATCATGCACAGAGCTGACCTTAACATACGAGCCCTTATTCCTGAGGCCCTTCCTCCCGCAGAGCAGAGACGAGATGGGGTCGTGTGGTTTGCAAGCCTGTCACTCTTTACGAATGTGTGGGCCCTCATTGCTGACTATGGACAGTCCAGAGCGTAAGCTCAGAAGACTAATGACCCAGTGAAGATTAAAGGCGTCTCTTCTCAGTAATAGCTACTGTGTCATCCCATCCATGTAAGTCTTGCCACACGATCCCAACAAGGCAGTCACTAGAGCAGAGCTGAAACAGTTACATATTTCCATTTCCTTATGGTGGATGGATGAAACACTGTATTAACATATGCTTTAATTCCACTTTGGAATTTAATTTGTCTACCTGAAATTTAAAGCAAAATAGTGTTTAAAGTGACACTTCTGTCTCTGTCAGTGAACCTACTTGTTGCTGATAATCCAATTTTTCATTGATGTTACCTTAAGAAAACACCCTGTGCTCCCGAACGTTTTGGTCCAACCTCATGAAGAGCAGTTTTTCTTTCGCTTCGCTAAATGCTGCTTAAGAACATACTTTCCACAGTGTCTGTACTGGAGGTGTGCTGCGCATTGATGGCTGAAAGGCAGCATATGCTACATTCAAAAGGAGACTTTAAAATGTCTGTTGTGCTGCAGTCATCGGGCAGGCAAAACCACTGCTGATGGCTTTATTTACTTCATGTCCTGCTGGTGTGTACGTTTTTAAAAAGTTTTCAAGTCCTTCACATACAGGTCACGTCTCCGTTGCACTTCTGGAATAAGAGCTCAACAAGGTCTTTGCTTCTTGTGTACTAGGATGATTAAAATCACACTGCCCTCTCCCCCCCGTTCTCTCCCTCGCTTGCCCTTAATAAATTAAATCTGATGAAACTTTGTTAAGAATGACGCTTTTGAGGTCGACTTAATTGAGGCTATTGATTTTCCATGAAGTGAGTAATGAAAGGCTTAGATGAATTATCCATAACTGAGTTTATGCGAAATGATGCATCGGGCAGGAATGAGCCGATCGTTCTGTGTCGATCCCGTGAGGACAGTGTCTGCAGGAGACAGAAAGGGGCTTTAAAGTGAAACTGTGTTTGATCTGGTGTGGTGGGTTGGATGTGAAATTTAATTCAGCTCATGCACAGTCACTGGACTGTAGAGTAGCGCTTCTCATTAAATTATGGGACACACAAAGACCAAAGTCATTCCACTGGGCTTCACGTATTTGACATCAAAGCTGACGTTAATGTTGAGTGAGAATTCATTAATGAACACAATGAAGTGATAACACCGCATATGTGTGTATGTGCATGTGTGAGCCACATGCACATGCAAGCTGGGTGATTAATGAACCTGGCATTTGCTTTGCTCAGCAGGCTAACAGTTGGATAGGTAGCAGAAACAAATCACCCCGATCTGTCTCGCAGCCGTACCTGCCAGGCCGATCAGCAGTTAGACATGTAGAAACATCTCCAGGGTTGGAACTAACACCTCATACACACTCACAAACTACCTCTTACTTGTATCATACTATGCAAAAGTAAAAGACCACTCTCTAGTTTTTTAATATTCCATTTATTGAAATTTTCATTTTATCTTTATAAAATGCCCTTATTGATGTAATCCCCCTCTCTTGTGTCTCAGTGCTATGGAAAGTAAGAACATTTAGTTAAGTTTACAGGCCTCACATTATTTTTGGTATGGGAGATTCAGATTAAAGTATTACCATTTTCAGACCCTACAAAATTTTAATGTAATACAGCTGATCTAGAATCTGCATTTGAAAGCATGTGCACCTATTCAAAAAGCTGTTATTGAGGAAAGGGAATAGACAACAGAGTAGCAAATGTGTACTAGAACACAAAGACTAAAACTGGGGAGCAGGTTTAATAGAATGAGGAGTCTAAGTTTCTTGTCTTTGTGCTGTAAGTAGCTCTGCATCTGTCACAGAAAGACAAAGTTTCGAAGGCCTTTATTCATTTTAACACAGTCTAAGTTTATAAAAAGCATAGAAAAATGTCCTTACATTGAAAAAGACTGAAAGAAAGACCCTGGAATAGAATTGTTGTTATAATAAAGACAAAGACTAATCACTAAATACTGAACATTTTGATGTGTTTAGTTGTTGAAGCGTCTGTGTAATGGGTTCTTTGTAACTGTTTGTTTTCTGCTTTCGTTTCTTGATGCTGAAAAAATTAATAACTTAATGTCTGTTTTGATTGGAGATTAAATAAATAAATGTGATCTCTGACTTTTGCAGAGTACTGTACAATTCTCATTATAACTACACCATATAACAGGGGCAGTAGGCAAAATAACCTAAACATCATGAAACAAATGACTGCTGCTGATGCCGTAAGCTGCCTTTTATCAGTTCAGCTTCAGGCCTTCTTGGAATGCTCTAATGCATGTTTTGACCAATTTTCCAATGGGGAACTTGGACCCCTCTTCAAGATAAACAGGCCTGTTGTCATGTTGAACAGTTGGCAAAACACAATGGGGGTTGTTGGTTTCCGTTGGATTTCCCCAAAGAAAAAGCCAGCCAGATATAGAACAAAAAGGATTAACAGACACCTCATGAGACCAGAATTCATAATTTAAACACATAAGAACTTGAAGGATTGTAATGCCTGTTTCTCTTCATTACAAAGCAAGCGCAGGCACATAAATTGGGAATGTCACATTCATTTCTCAGTTTTTCAAATAAACAGTCTTGCACTTTAGTAAAGCCCACTTGCTTACTGCAGTTCAGTGATTTTTATGTTGCTGATCCATTCTCTTTGCATCACAAAGAACATGCAGATCTTTCATTTTAGCCCAGCTGTCTTATTACATCAAGAGCGAGCCATTCTTCTGTGGGATATAAAAATGGTAATACCTTAATTTCATCCCAATCTGCTCTATCGCAAATAAATCGGAGCATGAAAACCTAATCAAATGTTCTTACTTTTCATAGTGCATTGTGGAGGGTGTATAAATTAGTTTTGATATCACTTGTTCAGCACACTGTAAATGCCAGAGGCCTTGCCATTATGCGGCAGAGCATCAAAACGCTAAATATGAAAAGTGGGAGGCACCAAGTCTGAAAAGTTGCACTGCGAGGAAAAAGAAGTTTTGCTGAAAAGTGAGAGTAGAAAAGAAAGGGAAAGGAGGGAGGAAAGGAAATCATTAGTAAAGTTTAAAGCAATTTTAAATGGGCCTCTGTGCACTTTGTAATTTAAATTTCCCTGGCAATTATAGCGTGGGATTTTCCAGGCCTCGGAGTACAGCACGGCCCGTATGGCGAAATGTGGAATTAGCGTGAGACTGTCAGACAGGGCCGCTAATGATCACTGTTACCCTGCGGTCAATTTTGGAGGTAGTATCATGAATTGATTAAAGGGAATTTAGGTCCAAATAATAATTGCCTCTGATAATAAACTTTATCTGCTTCAGTTATCTGTAAAAACAAGATGGGTTTGGTTATTCAGTTTTTGCTTTCTTCCCGCCTAGAGGCTAAAGACTAGCGAGATGAGAGAGAAGCTAAAGTGCTGCGTTGGACTTAAAAGCGACACATGCTGATTACCAAACAGTGGTAGAACCCTTAATCTGCTAATCTGTCCAGTGCATAGTCTATACCCAGTTCTTCCAGCCGTTTCAGTCCATTAAGAAGTGTCCTACTGGCTGCTGGTGCTACTGGGTGAGTATGAAACTGTCTATGGATGTTTTGGAGGTGGTATCGTGAATTGATTAAAGGGAATTTAGGTCCAAATAATTACTCCCTCCCTTAATAAACTTTATCTGCTACAGTTATCTAGAGTAGTTCACAGCTTCGATGACAGTATTTATTCCATATATATCCCCTTGCTTCACGTCTCTGCCCTGCTCACTTTTACCTCTATTTTAAATAGTGCTAAACTTTAATTTACAGATGGATATGCTGACAATACATGGCTTAAACATCACAGAACAACTGTGTTCCATTTTCACCTGCAAGTCTACATGTGAACAATGTTGAATAGCAGGCTTATTCCTCATGTTCATTTTTTGTAACCCCTTGACCAATGATCTGTTTTTTTAATGTTTATTTTTTGCGCAATTTTTTAAGGGTGTTTTTTGCACACAGTGTAGGCTTCAGTAATGGAGGGATTCTCCACACTTTAACCAGCCTGTATTATTAGCAGTACTCTGAGTGTACTTTAAGGTCTGAGTGTATGCTCCCAAAGTGTCTTGGTTGGCATGATGGGCTCACAGGGTGGCAACATTCCCAACAAAACAGCTGCTGTTTTTTGGATTACAGCCTTGCCACACATTTTGCTTTTAATTAAAAACCAGCATCCCATTTTTCTCGTCTCCATGAGTAAAGCTCATGCCAGCATAGATCATCCAACAATAACATTGGAATTACATAATTACAGAGAGAGAGAGAGAGAGAAAACAGTGTCAAAGTGACAAAGAGGGTTATCAGGAGATGGAGGACAGGCGACAACAATACACTTTGTTATGGAAAATGCCACCTACAATCACCTGAGAGTTTATCACCAATAAGAACATGCTCAGACAAAGCCAACAGCAAATGAGGCAATGGCGCTATTGTATGGCCCCTCTGTGAGGAGGTTAACTCTAATGTACCTGTAAATCAACCATCTGAGGTGGCCCATGATGTTTTGCTGGTGACTTTTAGCAATGGATTAGTAAAGTTTTATCGGAGTCTGACAATCTTTTAGTTTTAATCATCAGTTTATCTCAATGGTCTTTCTTGTACATGATCAAGAGAGTTCCTCTGTTTAATCCTCCTTGAAATTTACTGTACTTGTACTATCACAGTGTGGTCAAGAGGAGTGTGGGTTTTTTTTCTTTTCAGTTTTGTCTCCTCTGTGTTTCTTTATTATGGGCTTAAGGAATTTTCCTTACCAAGGCTTGATTATTTTGGGCTTGGACCCATGTTTCTGTAAAACTAATCTCATAGTCTGGGTTAAAACTATAGCCACTCATGCTCAGTATTATGGCTTTATATTTTCTAGCACTATGAACTTGCCTGATCTAAACCTCAAGGTTGCATATCCTATTCCAAGGAAAATCCAGGCCGGTTGTGGGCCCAAATGTTTAAGGATACTTGTGAAGTTTGATTTGTCTTATGTTTATGCACTTTGTCCCATTTCTGGAGACTGCACAGGTTCACTCAGTGGCTAAAGTTCTTTTCACCCTCCAGCTTTTTTTAGTGGATCCAGCACCTCCTTCACTCAAATACATTTGTGCAGTGATCTGCAGGAAAGTTAAGTGTAAACTTAATTTGATTCAACACCCCATATAGCCTGGGAGTGAGACGTCTGGAAAGCTTTTCCAGCCTTTACAATTTTTCATGTTGTTTTACTTAACAGCTTAACACCTTGTATTGTTTGAGTGCCCACATGTGCTAGGAGCGCAGAGGGGGGAAAAGAGAATTAAGTAGCAGTAGACTGGAGCCGTCCCACAGTGGCCTTTCCCAAGCTGCCGTGTCAGTCACCGTACAGACATTTCTAAAGCAAACAAATTCCCTTGCCAGTTGTTTAGTCTTTGGAAAACTCAAACAAATGTCGTAGCTACATTGTAAAAAGAGATTCTCATGACATGGTCACAGTTAGACATGGCCAGTGGCACTTCAGAATGACTGAAAGCAAAACTATTGTTATTAATAAATAGTTTTATTAAAATTGATATGTTAAATAATTTTTCCTGTTTCCTAATGGGAATTATTTTTGTCTTTAGGATAGCTGTAACCACTTTCTTTGATATGATGCAGATACTTTTTTGTTTATTTTTTTATACAACAGAAACTATATAAACATGACTTGTGCAAAAGTCCTGCACTTCTCAGATTGGACCTGCATCCTTTTTAGTGGATCTGGCATCTTGTTCATAAATTTGTGGGGTGACCTGCAGAAATGTCAAAAATGTGTTTTTAAAAAATCTACAAATATTTTATGCTTAAGGTAATAAAATGTGGTAAAGTGACCAAAGGGGTGGGTCTTAGCCCTCTGGGCCCATTTATACCACTATCACTGGCATAACATGAATTATGCACTACCCACAGTTTTAAAATGTGTTTAGTTTTGGGAAAACCAACATATATGAGATGTTTCAATACTTAAGTGCCTCATTAGCACATTAGGTATGGACCTTTTGCCACCCTTTTCCACCCCATTTGTCCATACTCAGTACTCTGGTACTTGAATTTTACAAATTAAGCCTCACACATAAGCTTTTTTAAGTTTTTCAGGATAAAAAAATTTTAATTATTAAAATAATTGGAACATTTGGGGTAAAGTAAGGAAACTGTGAATGAGATTTTGTGGGAAGGTATTCAGTGCTGTTTTTATTTTCACCTGAAAGCTTAAACATGTGGAGTGAGTGGTCACTTATATCTCTCTTTTTGTTGATGAACTGGGATCCAGAACAGTGCCTCTTTGTTTGACTGGTTCCTGCATTTTTCTTTTTTATTACCAGCAGATGCACACTTGCCCTTCCTCAACCCCCTTTGAGTTGTTCAACAGGCTTCTGCCAGAGGTGCACGCACAGCCGAACAATATCTCTGGCGTGTCAGCGGAGCCAAGAGGAATTCTCCTAATGTCTTTATATGCTCTTCAAGACTTTTGATGTCTCACTTATGAACTTTCGTCTCTCTGAGCGGCTGCTTTGATGTCAAGTCTTTCGGTCGAAATAGACTTATTAGATTTAGGAAATATCTTTTTGAGACCTAGTACAACAAAGGCTTCTTTTGTACGCCTCAGTCCTGTCTCTGTTTAGTCAGTACAGAAGAGTAAAAAAAAATAAAAACAAAACAAGGGGAAAAAAATAGGAAAACTCACAGGGGTTGAATTTTTTAGAAGCCCTCAGCTTTAGTACATTATGCATTATGTCCCTCCTCAGGCCTCAAAAGGGCATTGTAATTAATTCTGATAGGCCAGAGTTGATCTGATGATTAAGCTTGTTAAAGCTTGTTAAGGCTGTCCAGGCTAAGCGTGAGAAATGAGGGTGATGCTCTAAGCCCCCATAATCCCCCTCTATGGGCTCTTAACTCTTTGCTCTGTGACTCAGTATCATCTAGTCATCCTTCTGTCTCTGACCTCATGAGGTCCCTTTTCATTTTTCCTCACCATCCCCTTACATCCACAATGCTTGGAACAGAAATCATCTGGAAAAGGTTCAAGAGGTGTTTTCTTACATGCACAGCCAGACTTGTTCTAGCATGTTCCTCTGCATGGTGCACAACTGAAGGTGTGCATGCTTGTTTGCATATTGAATCCTTTTCGTGAGGTTTGCAGTGTGTGTGGATCTAAGCAGTTGTCCTGCCTCTCATTGTGTATGTGTTAGAGAGGCAGCAGGGTTATAATAAGTGGCAACCATGCTGAGATAGCATACATCCTACAAGAACAACAAAAATTAACTTCAGAAACCGCAGCAGCAAAAATGTTTATTCAAGCTGAGTCTGTTCTAAGTTGTAGCACAATTGAGTGGTCAGAACAGTCAGAATGACCTACATACACCTAATCTAAATCTTTACTCCTCTGGGTGAAGATCATCAAGCACTATTACATACCTGACAAATAAATAACCTTTTTAAAGTTTAAACATCCACGTTATGTAAAGGTTCTAGGACTAAAAAATGTTACCTTACAAGGTTCTTTACACCTATGCCATTCATTTACAAATGTTCTTTAATGAATTTACTAGCTTTCACTAATGCTATCTGGAAGTATTTGAGCACTGTCACATTTTCTAAATCTCAGAAATGTATTTCTCCCTTGTAAACATTAGTTGGCAAGGCCACTTTTAATTAGACAAAATGTTTTCTGCATTTTGTTTAACAGATTATCTCTACTGTTACCCTGACTCATCATGGGTTGAGAGAAAGCGTAAGGAAACTGCCTCTTTTTTTGTTTGTTTGTCCTCTACTACTGGAAAACATCACCCCTAGATCCACCAATAAGGCTTTAACTTAGCTTGTTGCCATAACACATTTTTGTTTGCTGTCATTTAACCTTTCCCAACGACCTTATTGACAGTCTCACACATACTCTTGTCAGGTGTACAACAAAGAGCAAAGGGATGAACCCCTCTGCTAAGGCGAGGCCCAAAATTCCTCTTTAATTACTTCCTCACACAAACCCCACACACGCCTTCAAACTCTGTACACAATTAACAGAGGACGCTTATCATCAGCTTAGTGTCTTCATTCAACTCTATTTTGGCCACAGGCCTGTTCTCTCGGGCACCCCCCTTTCCTAGCGAGGGTTGACATTATTTAGTGTAGATGCCCTCTCGGGGGTCCAGATTAATAAACAAAAAGAGGGTCTTGGAAGCCTCCTACAGCATCTCAAAGCCTGAAGTGCCACTGAAAAGATGAAAAAGTGCAAGTATGCGGGACAGCGCTCGCAAGGGGCCCCAACTCCTCTTTCTGTTGTGATAAAGCATATTGTCCTCATCATCCTCCTTAATTAAAGATGCCTGGAAAATAGCAATGAGTGACTTCCTAAGAAAGTAATTAAAAATGTTTTGCTTTTGGTATGTGCATAGAGTAAGACTTTCTGCAGTTTGCTTAGTGAAGAAAGGCTTGGGTAGTTCAGGCTTACACTACTCCCTTCCTCAGAGGGTGGCATCTAGTTCTCTCTGCCTTAAGACACCTCATAAACAGGGTCTTTACTGGATGAGTTCAATCATTTGTGGTTGAGAAAGAAAATCACCAAACTGTGTTCAAGTATTGCTAATGTAGGAGTCTTAATGTAATGCTTTAATATTTCTGCACTCTGGATAACAACAGGACATGGACATCTGTTCTCCAACAAGGGTAAACCAACGACTTGTTTCAGCACATTCAAAAAAACTCAATTGCATTATGATTTGGGGAAGTTGGAGGCTAGAGCGTCATTCTTTCCATCAGCATTGTGAGAAATGTAGGTGATGTCTGCGCAGTAGCCCTTCTGTCGTTTTGGATGGACCAGACATTATAGCTTTTGTTGCCTTTGTGGATTGATGTGCCCTGGGGTCCCACCATTCTGTCACTGTCTACAGATACTCATATTAAACCCAATATATAAACCCAAGTTTCTAAAATGCTCTTCTGACCATCCCGAGGCACGGAGGTCGTTACACTTTACCCATTTCTCCAGCATCCAACTTGTTTTGCCTGCCTGGGTGCATTTGCTTAGTAATAACACTAAACAACGTTTAAATAAATACAAAAAAAAAGTTACTGTTTTAGTGATCAAGGAGTGCAGTTAGTAGAGCACAGGTTTAGTTCCTGACTACAAAATGGTCTCAAATCATTGCATGTGTTTAATGAACAGCACCTGATTTTGTTAAATTAAGGACTGATTAGCTGAAGCAGATATTGAATGTTAATTATAAATTCTGTCTTTACTAAAGAAAAGGTTTGGAAACGGTTAGGCTAACACACTAATACATACAAAATTACAGTGTATTGTTTGTATTTATTTTTATTTTAATGTTTTTTTAATGTTTTTGGTAAATTCACGATAACCAGATTTGGAGTTGCGTATGAATTTCTCAGATGACCGAAGACTTTTCCACAGTACTGTCTGTATGTGTAAGCAAATAAACCAAAGTGTATCTTGCCCTACATTATTATCCATCACTAACCTCTGGCAGAGCACTGTAGCCATAATCTGAATGCTGTGAATAGAAAGCTGCTCTGGGGGACAGTGTGGGGTCTGGCTAAGGCGTAAGGCTATAGTTTGATGTGTAAACATCACAACATGGATGTCTTACCCAGTGGGATTTACAATGAGTTTGATCTACTTTGCTGGGCCATATTATAGTAAAGTAGGACTCCTGGTGCAATGCTGCTCAGACTGGGGGTGTTATGAGGGCCCCATCTGTGCCTGTTTTCTCTGAGGCCTGGTCATGTGACCTGTCCTTCATCTTTTAATGCTTGGTTTAATTTGGGAAAGTGCTGTGAGATGGATGGTCTCTGTTAAAGAACGTCTCATGTCAAGAATGAGACGCCTGGAGCATTTACAAATGTCCATTTATCCAGTCGGCTTGCCTTTTTAAAGAAGCATTATGCCCGCAAAGTGAAGAGTATGCACAACCCTTTCTGTTGTGGTGATGTGGGAGATTTTAGAGAATATAATGCATGGGAGCTTTCTGTTTAGCACTGAATCTTCCTGTTATCACACAGGCTAGTTTTGGATCTTCCCACATTTGTAGATCTTCAACTTTGTTCACGAGGTTTGAGACTTGATGCATTAGCATAATAATGCTGTTAGTTTTAAAGACTCATTTGTAATTGTTCTCCATGGGAGAGAATGCTCCACACGCATTAGGCATGTTCTCCACACACTCACGTCCTAGGCCATCATTTTCTTTTTTCTTCTTCTTTTTTATCTTACAAAAAATAAAACATTCAGTTACAGCTGCTTAAAATGTCTTGGTGCGCTCTGTAGTTAAAGGAATATTTGTCTAGAAATTCTAATCTTGCCAGTGACGAATGAAAGCCAGAAGGGCCCCATTGTACTTACTGTTACTGTTATCACATATAAGGGCCTTGTTAGACCTTCTCTTTGATTTCATCCTTTAACAGAGGACATTTTTAATATGTGGTGGATGCTTGCAGTTTTATTCCTGTTGGGCCTTTGTGAGTGATCTTTTTTTTGTTGAGTGTCTATTCTTTGCCTGACTGTAAGCGTTCATAAACTCTCCTCAGTGTCCTCGCTAAGAGAAATTTTTACTTGGCCCGAACATCTTTAAAGCTCAGTGCGCTCAGGGAATGATGCTGGTGCTTCTGTCAGCTGTTTGGCCACACAGTGAGGGACAAAAGATGTGTGTGGGGGGGGGTGGGGGTGGGGGGGTAATTCTTTCTATCTCAAACTCTCAGGTTTCCTTCCAACACATACTTTCCAAAACAGTGTTGTATGAGAGTTGTATGTGAGTTATTTGTGGACAGTTTTCACATTTTTAAGGGACAATTAATTATACAATTCAGCATTAAAGTTAGCATTTAATGTTGTTTGTCATGGTGTAGAAGCTGATATGATGCTTTACAGCATAACTAAATGAACTGGAAATGGAGTAGCTTAATGCATAGCTGCTATGATCTAAAATGTACAGGTTTTGGTGTTAGTTGTCAAGCACTGTTAAAACAGGAAACGTATGTTTGCTCAGTCTTCGAGAAATCAACTATCCCACAATGTTTGCCAGTAATCGTTAAAAATTATATTTAAACTGTATTTGTTATAAATAGTATTTGAGGGTGTACTGTTTATTCTGTTGATAAGCTAATGTGTTTCTCTCTCTGTCTGTTTCTCTCATACAGCTGTTTGAATGCCTGTACATACTGCAAAACCAAGCATGCCAGGGGGGATCTGGCCAGCTACCCAGTTGAGGAACTAGTGGAAAGAGCCAGACAGTCCTTTCAGGGTAAGTCCCAGTCAGCTCATATGCTGCTCTCTGGGGCACAATGAGTCTGTCTCAGGGTTATTTTTAATCTACAAATGCTGAGGGAGGAAAACAGAAGCCCTTAACATGTTAAAGACTGATTGATTTTTAATCAGGCTTTGTGTGTGTGAGGATCTGAACACTACACACAGCCAACACGCCTTTTACTTAGTGTGTAATGCTAGTCACTGCAATGCAAGAGACCCCAGCCTGTTCTGTAGTCTCCTGCAGCCAATCACTTAAACCAATCAGCCACTTTAACCAATCAAAAAAGGTCTATTGGGCCAACCCCTCTGTGCAGATGTAATGTGGTTGGTAAGGTTATTAGACATGTGTTTCTCTGTCACTGCTCCTTATTGCAGATTATAAAACCAGGTGAAAACATAATTGAAAGTGCTTTAAAAAATAAATCTGCTCAAAAGGGTTTTTTGGAATGATGCCATACAACATGCTACTTTTGAAGACTCTTTGAGAGGATAATTCTTTGAGAGTGTGAATGCTGGTAATTTAGCTTTATGGATTATGATGTTGCTTTATTCTGGTTCAGTTACTAGAGTTGACATTTTTACTAGCTTGTTTCCCTGCAAACGTTTACAGTTTGTGGTTCAGCACTGACCCGGTGCGATGGCTTCAGTTGTGCGTTGGCCATTTTTGAGAGAACTGAAAGGGAAGCAGAGTGAACAACAGTGAAGGAGAGTCCAGCTGTATGAGTCAAACACTGGCTAAATACTGCTAATAATCAGTGGCAGTTAATAAACGCAGCAAACACGACTCTTTCTTATCCTACGTTTATGTATGTAAAGCTCAGTCTAGATTTGTGAGTAACCAAAACTGTAGGCTGTGATTCCTGTATGTCATACCAGCTAGATCATTGGAATCCTGGAAAAGTCCTGGAAAATGATCTGTAGAAAAGCGTGAGAACCCTGTAAAGATTCTATAATATATTCTAGCGGTTCTGTAAAGGTTTTATATATACACTGCTCCCCGGGTACTGTTGGTAGCTGGCCGCTGCTCCACGTGTGCACGTGTGATGGGCTAAATGCAGAGGTCACATTTTGTTGTGGTGCTTGAGTGTGTTCACAATGACAAAGTCACTTTACTATATATCTAGTTTATATAACTTTTGTCTTTGAACTGCACATCCTAACCGTGAATAATATAGAAACAGTTGTGTGTACTAAATGGTGGATGTAGTAAAGACCCATTTAAATCTTTATGATACAACACTTAGAAAAAAAGATTCTTCTTTAGAGCTAATGGTCCTGACCAGCTGCGAACCTGGGGACATATTGGAAGGCACTTGCTTTATGTGAGCATCTTTGCTATATTGAGAAGAATCAAGGCACCTAACTGACACACTGCTGAAACACCCACCTGTTGGTGTAATGTAAACAATGCTTTTGTTTGCTGTGACTACAACATTTGCAAAGTTGATAACTATCTTAACACTGAACACAGCAATAAATGTGCTGCCATAAAGAGAGATCACCTTTTTATAGGCAGGTGGCACATGGTGAACGAGCATACAGGGAGGACATGCATTCACCACTACTTTGTTTAGCCGGGTGGCAATGTTTGGACCCAGTAGTGAAGCTAAACCAGGCTCGTCTGGTCTTGCTGCATTTGGTGCTGTACTTTTAAAGCTTAGTTGTTAGATTTTCATCAGTGCAGTCTGTTCATACAGGTTGCCATGTGCTGTAGTCTTTTTCATGTTGCATTAATTGGATGAAGACTTTATGATGAAGATTGATCCATTGAACTTTTTTCCTTTTTTTAAACAGTGCTTTAGATTAACTGGAAACTGAGCTTTTTAAAAACACACTTCGGTGTAGAAAATGTGTCCTTTTAATATAACAGTTAGTCAGTAATTGTTGATAAGCTATTGTATTTCTCTGTCTGTCTGGTATGCATGTTTTTTTCTTGTATTTATAAAATTTTTAAAAGCATAAAGTTAAATATTTGTTGTTAATTGTTCACAAATGAACAACTGCATATTTTCTTTTTCTCAATTGATAATTAATATAATTGACCTAATAACCAACTAACCCAATTTGGTTGATTAAGCCTGTTTTTGTTCTTTTATGTTTAGACAAATGTGTCTGACCTCTTTGAATAAAGTATTTCTCTAGACAAAAACTACCTGCTGTTTTATTCAGATTAGAGCAGGTTAAATATTTTAGATATTATGGTCTAGCTAAAACAAGGCTAAAATATAAAAGAATGTTTTATCAAAAGATAAATTATGACCGTTAAGTCTGGTGGCAGTGTAGGTGTTTTGGCTGAATCAAGTCTCTATTTGCTGGAGTAAAGAAAGTGTATTTGTTTTTGTATGTGCGTCTCTGTGGTTTCTATTTGAGGCTGTGAGGTACAACTTGCATGTGTGTGTGGAACCAGCAAAGGGAAGAGAAACTAGGGGGCCAAGCATTGGCTCAAGAGGAGGAAGCTGTCTGGGAACTGGCCGTTACTTAGCTTCTAAGCAACTGATGGATAAAAGAGGAACTCGGCCTGTACTCGTGCCACACTCACAATTGATCTTGAGCAACATTTTGTGTTAAGTGTGTGAGACAGAGAGAGAGTGTGTGTTTTCTGGGAGCTTGTTTTTGAGAGTGTGAGAATGCTGGGTTTTTTGTGTGGTGTTCTAAAGGGTGTTTACATGCAAAACAGACTCTGTGTGAGTGTGTATCCACTTCACTGGCCTGGTGTGTGTGTGTGTGTGTGTGTGTGTGTGTGTGTGTGTGTGTGTGTGTGTGTGTGTGTGTGTGTGTGTGTGT
>JBBPDA010000009.1:18255893-18267264 GCA_037974385.1 Arnoldichthys spilopterus
TCACCCCCCCCCCCCCCCCCCCCCCCATCTTCCATAAAATCTGCTGTGTTAAGTCTTCATTTATATGATCATTTTGTAAACTGTAAATTATGATTTAAAATCTGCTACTTCTTGTCCTTCTTGGGTTTGTCTTTTGGCAAACTGCTGTGGGTGATGGACAACACAGCCTCTTATACACTTCCCACACTTCCAATATTTACTGTGCAATACACACACTTGACCAACAGCCATTGGCGAAGGCCATTCTTTTAGTGCTGATATATTTAAATATTGACATTATTAAATTATTCAACTGGGATGTGAAGTGGAGAGTGTGGAACTCATTTTTTATTTTTTTTTAAAGCGGACTTGTTGGGGGAATTATTTGGTCATGCTCTTCTGGTGCCATGAAACAGCCATTAACATTGCGTTGAGTGACAGACTCCTGTAACGGGATCCGCCAGTAAGCCCGCCGCCGGCTGAGCGCCCCTCCGGCTTTAATCCATTTGCCAACTTTAATTTCACAGGCTATTCATCCTGTTTAAACGGCACCTTCCCACCATGCAATATTTATGATACACAGAGAAAGAAGGAAGCTGTATTGACAGGTAGAGTAGACGCCTGGCCTCCGCAGGCCGATTGAAGCCGCGGGGGTCCTGGCAGATAAACAGCAGGCTTTTAGTGGGTGTTGCAGCGGTCCTCATCTCCAGCCAATCTCTCTCCTAGCCCAGATTTCACCACGCTGTCTCCCACATTTCTGCTCCAGCACCTTCTATTTGGTAGCTGCTTGTGAGGAGGGCTAAGCGACAACATTTCTCAAAGCCAGAAAGCAGTGACCTGCGTCCCTCCGATCAATAATTCAGCCAAGCAATGTGTTTTTCACGTTTGGAAATCATTCCTCGATTGCCTGGTGGGCATAAGGGCATGACAGAGTTTAGCCTGGGGGAATTATACAGAGGTTGAATAGAAGATCCAAATAACAGCCGATACACATGAAATCTTAAAATAATATTTGGACATAAATGCACCTCAAAATGTCACATAAGAGAAATTAATATAAATATATGTTTAGCATTAATATTACTAGAAACCTCTAGTTTATTTGCAGCTCCACTATAAAACAACACAAAAAGTACTGTATCCCATCTGTTATGTACAGTTGATCAGGAGTAATATTGAACAGAAATAATTGGGTAGAATGTTGTTCTTAAAACGGCAGTCATACTAACATTGTAGTTATATGGTGAAGTGTGTGACACTGGTGTAAATGTATCAGAGTGATGTTACACAAATTTGTGTTCTTGCTACCTTGAAAGCTGCCCACAAGCTTAAAATATCCAGCCAAAAGCAGCTCTGTGGTCAGAAACTGGCTATTTATGAAGGGTTAGCATGACTAACACAAACTGTGCATCAAAATATATATTCTGTATTCTATTTTACATATTCTATATCCGACTTTGCAGCAGGTATTTGAAGGTTCAAAGTAGTTTTCTGATAAAGTGCCCAGTGAGTGTACTGCTGCATTGTGATCACTCTGTATAGCCACTGTATCCCAAATAGTGGTATGATGCTCTAAAGTTTAGCATTCCTGCAGTTCTAATGCATGTAAAGCCAACACTTTAATTGTAATCAGCACGCATAATGTATGTGTCTGGAGCCAATTTAGTTACCGGTTTACTAAACGAATAAACAAACCAGTGGACTACAGTGAGAGGCCCACGTGTTAACAATTTAAGACTCCAGACATAAAAATATTCTTGACATAGGGAGTTAATTAAAAAAGGAAGCTTGTTGAGCAAGCTGGCACAAATTAGGTCACTGCTTTAAAAAAAATGCTGTAATGTGCCTGGCACTGAACCGGGCAGCTTTGAATGGACGGGGCTCCAAGGAAGACTGCCTTTCTGCAGTCATCCTTGGTGATGTTGGATTTTTCATATGAAACACTGACTCATCAATGAATTTTTAAGCTATAGCTCATTTACATATGTAATCTCTTCTCATCATCAAAGAGGGCCAAATGCACAGTTAAATGCTCATCATGCCCTGTTGTCACCATCAGACCCACTTATGGACGCTTTTATCCTTAGAAGGCCCACAGGCTGTCTGGGCTTCACGCTGGACATGGAGAATGTCAACTGGAACTTGAACACAGGACAGGGATATAAAAGAACAATAGCCCATTCTTGTTCTTTAACCATTTTAATCTCAACTTATCGTGTCCTGAGATATTTAGATGGATGATCATTATAGGATTTAGCCAGGGTTAAGCAATAACGACCCTATTCTTTCTTAACTGGTGTGAGGAACAGATAGTGAGACTATGTATAAAATAACTGGTCCTACGACATGGTTTAGCCAATAATGATGTTAATACTCTTCACATAGGCCTTGCTTCACTTCACATCCAGTGTTGGAATTTAGGACCATAATAACAGAAGAGTTTACTGTGGACTGCACAGTATTGGGTTCTCTTATAGGACAGTACAGTTTGCTAGCTTTAGTGTAGCAGAGTGTGTAAAAAGTGTTGGACAGGAGGCAGCACAAGACGTTTTATGCATTTCAAGCATACATGGAATGCCAAAGCACATTATTCATTGCTCTAAAAGGACTCATTATTGTACTTAAGCGCTACACAACCCTGTGTTACATGTGTCACATTTCTTGCCTTTTGGTTTGACATTTAAAGCCAAGTGATCTCTCCCTGCTGTCAACTGACTTGCTTTTGCTACTTTTTTAAAGAGAAGTTTTAAATGAGGCTTGTTTTACAGTATATTAGAAGCACCAGTACATGCAGAGACATTGCAAGAACAGTCCATAACCCAGGTCCATGTTGCTGCTCTGTTGGCTTTAGGCCACCAATACCAGTTGATTCACAGAGATAAAAAATTGCATCAAGGAAGCAAGAGTGATGGGTAATTAAATTTGCGTGAAACAGAGACTAATTAGTGGGCTCTAATCAAAGCACACTTTCCATTAGTCACAGGGAGTTCAGACGAGCGGCACGATTAACGTCCTTAAGTGTTTTCAAAACATTTTGCAGGATCGCTTCGAGCCACCAGAAGCCCCCATGCCAATCTCTCAGACATTAGTCAAGGTGTATTAGAGGGAATACATCTGTGGGAGAGAGCGGAACAGGGCACCTTAGCTTGTTATATGAACCCCCTCAGGCCCTCTTCACATCCTATAGACTGCTCTGTATGTAATATACTAAAGCTTTCTGAACTATATATACACTGAGGTTTCTAAAGAACAGGGGAAAATCTTTCGCTTCCTAGAACTTTTTTTTTCCAAGTGCAAAGGTCTAATCAGAATTAGCATTAATTGTGTCGGAGAAATGGGCCTAAGTAATTGAAATGATGTGAGATGCACTTGAATCAAAGTGACATATCCTTAAGCACAACTTGGCGAGGTTCCTGAGCTGAGAGCATTCTCCTAGAGCATGTTCCACATAAATATGTCTCATTCTCTATTTATTCATCCTACCATTCCAAGCCCCCCACCCCCTAGACACACACAATGTTAGCTTCCTCCCCCACTCAAACCTTTTTGATCCTGTGTCTCTTTCTCTCTCTCTCTCTCTCTCTCTCTCTCTCTCTCTCTCTCTCTCTCTCTCTCTCTCTCCCCCCAATCTTTTCCTCTCTCAAAGAAGGCCAGAGGGGAGGAAGAAGCCCCAATGAAGGTCAGACAAGGCCTGAACATCATTGCCAGTAGCCTGAATAGTTATGGTGATTTTGCTTGTCTCTGTTTAGAGCCCAAGGTGTAAATATATGAAGCAAGAAAAAAAGCTCCTAAAGGGCTTGTCTGATTTGTTCTCGGACTTTAGATATTCATGTCTCATGATCTGAAAGGCTGCTATGATCAGTTTGTTAGGGCACTGTGGATAAATGACTGGTCGGCCGGTGATGGCACTGTGATATCATGTCTTTTAAATGAAGGCCAAGAGATTTTTGACCTCAGCTGCATCACTGTAAGCCATGTTCACAGTGTAGCATTTAATAGTCAGTAGAGCCATTTTTGTAAGGTACCATTCAGAAAAATCTCCAAATGCATGCGGTAGCTTTATAGAAATTGGTCAATTCCAATTTTATTTATTTATTTTATGTTTTTAATTATTTTAAATCATCAGTACTGTCTTGCTTTCATATAGCATTGCTTTCATATGGTGTTTGTTTTTGTTCCTTTTCCCACAGACATCATGATTTATTAAAAAACAAAACTCAATCTTTTCAGAACCATTGTTTCTTTGTATGTGCATTTTTTTTACAGATGTTTACATATTTTCTTATGCCAAATGTTGAACTTAATGATTAAATTTGGAAATTGTTGCTGAAGGAATGAGTCTTTTCTATATAATAGCAAATTCAGTCTTGTAATAACCTCTCTTATTCAACTCTGGTAGATGCAGTGAGTAAGATAATAAGAAGGTGTGTGTGTGTGTGTGTGTGTGTGTGTATCAGTGCTATAGGACCTCATGATCTTACTGGAACAGTGTCAGGGTCTGTCCCTCTTCTTTCTTTACAACCTCCATCTCTTCTCTCTGCCAGGATAAAGGGCGAGGCGATGGGGACAGTGGCTTCTGTCTGCTAAATCCCTGCTAATAGGCTCTCTTGTCCAGTCCAGTGCTTGACAGCAGCTGCTTTGTGGGTACATCTTATAGCAACTTAGCTCTCAGAAAGAAACTGGCTCTAGGTAGAGAATAGAAAGAGGTGCAGCTAATTTACTCCTTCTCCTCCAACCATGGATGGAAAGAAAAAATAAATAAATAAATAAATGCGCCGCCACAGACAAGAATGACCTTTTATCAACTCTTCTCCCACAATGCTTTGGGGGATGCAGCCAAAGGAAGATGGAACCTATAGACAACCCAAGGCCCCCTTTTGTAATTGTATCATCCTCTCTCCAACTCCCTTAAAGCCAGCGCAGAATCCTATTAGGGCCCTCACTTCTCACCTCTGCCGAGAGCACTAGCAAGGAGAATGAGAAACAAGGCTTTTTAGAGGCTCTTGACTAGGGAAAGAGAAGCCAAAACCTGACAAGAACAAGAGACTAGACAAGGTTTTGATGTTTCGCCTTCTCCCTTTCTCTCTACACAGAGGCCTGGTGAGGAGCAGGTGGTGTGTGTGTAGCGCGGCCGCCGGCTACATGCTGCACTGCCAGTTAAGGGTTCGATTCCTCGCCTTAGGTACAGAACCCAAGCGGAGATAGAGAGAGAGAAAAAAGAGCTGCCGGGTCATGCAGTGTGGACCAGAAGGTTTTAGGAAAGAATGGCGTTTCATCTGAATAAATCCGTGAAGGAAAGAGGCGGCACATAGTAAAGATTTCAGGGTCACTGCTGACCTCCTTCAAAGATTCCTTGGAGATTGTCTGTGCTCTTTGTACTTACTGATTTTGTGCCTAGTGACTAGGGGCAGTAGTGTGCTCCAGCTGTGGTGGTCAGTGCTTGGGTAGCATCATTTAGCTCTTTATCACTTGTTCCTTTTCTGGTTCTCTGAAACCAGTCAAGAGGATCAAAGAATGTCTTTTAAGCCTTCCCTTAATCCAGAGCTGTGCAAATGGTGGGCAATATGCCATAAAATGTAGTACAAAAATTTTATGATACGAATGGCTCAGTTTGAAATCTTAAAATCTCCTGTAGCCCACCCAAAACCTTTTCTTTTTACAGCTCTTATCTAAAGTACATTTAAACAAAAAATGCTTTTGTTATTTCAAACTTAATCACAGTAAAAATAATAACTTTTTAAAGTTACAGCTAAATTGTATGCACTTCAAAATGATCTAATAAGTGTATACCTCCCCAGTAATGCAGCATTACTGTGTTTTATGCAGTACTCCATAATTTCAATGCAACAATCAGCGTATTGTGCTGTAAATTTGTCTTCTTCCACCAGACATTCCTTTTGAATGGCTATTGATTGAAGTTATGTAATGATTAAATTGGATATAGCACTAAATCTGTTTATTAAAACTATTTGCCACATAGTATAGCTTCTCATTTCATACACTGGGTTCTTGCTGATCATTAACATCTGCCCGAAAACACAAGAGCTACACGTAGAATACTTCTGCTTCTGGAAATGTGTCTTCAACCTTTTTGATTTTTTTCTTCAGGGGTTGTGTGCCAAGTTCCAAGTAGTAACATAGAGCAGAGGCTGTGGAACAATCATTGCTGATATGTGACTCTTGTTCTAGGTCCAGTGTTATTTAACGTTACTGTTGAAATAAACTTCTATTTTCTAAATCTTCTAATTTTCTATTGAACTGATGAATGAACTCTGAATATATATTGATGTGAAATAGCATTTTTATGACAACATTGTCACACTCAGCAAAATCACAGTCTGTTTTTTATAACTATGCCTAACCCTTATACTTGACACCCTTAATATCCTGCCTGTAGACTTCTGAAGACTTTGGTCTTTGTTGTACTTGGACTAAATTATGTGTTCAGTTATCCTGAATGCCAGCGCTGTGTGAAAGACCTTTTTCATTCAAACTATTCCATCATTTTGAAATGAGGCACACTCCATTCACACACTCAGTTCACAATAAATTGTCCTCTACAGCTCTTCAGTAGCAATGCCCAAGGTAAATGTGGGAAGTTACTAGTGCTAGAGGTCTCAGGCAGAGGTACTGAGACTGTGTGTAATGCATTTTGCTTGCACCAACTTTATTATATCCACACAATTAGTGCTGGAGGTAACTAATGTTTTTTTATTCTATCATTTTGGTGGGAGGACTGATTGTAATGGCTGAGGTACATAAAGCTTTTATGTTTTCAGGACAGCCGTCAGCATGTTTAGAGACTCATATTTAGAGACACATTTACAGACCACAATCAGCTCAACGTAAATCATATCAGGAAATGCCTGTTAGCTAGTATAATCTACAGACACTCTTTTATTATGGGGAAAAAACAAATACAAGAAAACAAAGGTGTAGTTTCATGTTCATGATTGCTCAATTGCCTGCGTGTCTGGGGGCAGGTGAATTGCAGCTGGACAGCAGGTCAGGACAGTAGAGGAGCTGTGAAAATCATTTGCCTGGTTGGGTTGAGCTGACTTCTTGATGTTTGTGGGAGCAGTTTGGTTTGGTGACTAATGTTCTTGATATTTCTTTTGTATGATTTCACATCCAAACACCCCTTGGCACAGTAAGATTTATTAAATCCAGTTTTATCTGGCTAATTGCATTTTAATTGATAATCATCTGTAGTGCAACATGTCATTCAAAATGTCTGACACAGTTTATCTACTTTTGACCTGAATCAGTTTTGCACCAAACAATAAAAACTTAAATCTTCAGCCTACCATGAGCAAATATTATTTCAAACTATAATATTTATATTATATTATATACAAAAATATTTTGAAATCCCTTACCCTTGTCCCCTTTGTTTAAACATTCTTTGCATGCTATTCCTTCTTTAACTGTGGAACATCCTTGTAGTCACTTAATTGTGTTGAACTCTCAAGAAATGATTAATTGGTGCTTATCAGTGGGTGATTCAGTGCTGTCAGTGTTTAATATCTCCAATAATAAGTAAAATTATAACCAGCGATTACTTACAGTACTTCAGATATTAACCGCAGTGTTGCTGTCAGCAAGTCATCTGTCACTTAGGTTATGTGGTAAATGTCAGTATCATGCTTAATATATTAAGCCTTCAGCATCATCATGATATGGAGGCTACTGAGGTGCTTAGGGTATTGGCTTAGTGATTTTGACCTGTTTTATGCCTAATCTTGGGCTTCTTTGGTGATGTGAATACTCTCTAGTGTGGGCATGGGTTTAACCTGGCATAAGGAAACCAGCCCCACATTTCCAAGGCCTAGGATTTACACCTCTAGTGCAGACTATATCATCTTTCTGCCTGCTGCCGGGCTCTGCAAATTAGGTCCTCACCTGCTGCGTTGCCCAAATACATTTAAACACAATATTCACATGTATGAATCATTTACAAACTTGGGCTTGAAAGGCTAGACATTGTATTGAGAACTAGTTTAGGCTTTTAAGAAGCTAATTAACAATTTAGATTTTAGTTTTTAGCTCCTTTTTGTTTGATACAATCTCTTTAGTCAGGACTATTGAAAGCGCTCAAAGTCTTCAAGAGGTTCAACAATTTTTTAATGGGTCTTACAGCGGCAACTTTAGATGTTGACTCCTTACAAAACCATGTGTGTTTGTCTCTGTCTATGTCAAAGTTTTTTTGTTGTTGTTTTTTGTTTGCTGGGGTAACAAAGATTTAAAAAAAAATTTTTTTTTTGCCTGGCAGCCTTTTACTTTGTTCACATTGTTTCTAGATTTTTTTTATTTACAAACTGGGCTTCCATCCTCAAGGACATCTCCACTCCACACGCTGCTGGTTTTAATGCTATCGATGCCAATATCAGCCTTGGTTCTCACCACTGTTGTGCCAGTTGCTGAGTCTGACTGGCAGTTAAGGAGAAAAAGAGATGTCCTCATCCATGCACATGTTCTCAACCATTTCCAAAACTTTTTTTTTGGCAGCAAGAAATGGCTAATAACAGAAAACATAACAGGCTATATATGGCTATGATATAAGAGGTGGTGGAACTCCATCACAGAAATCGATAGCGATATCGATAAGGAATCCCCACTATCTGCCAACACCCTCCCCATCTCTTCTCACATGCGCACACACATAGACAGACAAAACCTACTTGTAAAAGTTGTGGTGCAATCTGTTTTATTCAAACCCTGCTGAGTAATGTGACATTGATCTTTGTGTTACAACAATATCTTTCTCTCCAGGAAAGGAAGGGTGGCCATCAGGTCCAATGCAGATGAACCCAGATGCATCTGTTTCCTAACCCCACACACAAACATACACACAGAAGCCTCACTACAGGAGGCTGAAACTCCACACCTACCCAAAACTACGCAAGGGACACTCTTTCCACACAATCCCTCTTTCCAGTACTATCATATCTGTCTCGCTCTCACTTTTACTTGCTGCCTCTCTCCTGGAAAAAAGAACCATATATGACATCAGTCTGTTATAGCCGGAAAGAACGTAATGGTGGGGCACAATAACACTGGTCAGTTTTAGTAAGAGCTGTTCTAATGGAAAATCATCAGGGCACCTCTCACACTGCCATAAAGTTTTAACTGCTCAGTTAACACCAGCAGTCATGAAGTGTCCATCAGATGATTTTATTTTACAGTATAAACTTTGCAGGTCCCCCATAAAATATAAAAACAAAAGTCACAATGTGAGTGTGTGACAGATTGAATACCATTCCAGATTAAACACTGTCTTAAGGTAGTGAAAGAAGGGAGGAAGAATAAAGTATAAAGAAAACTATACCAAGTGGAAGTGACCTCTGTAAGCAGTCTGGTCCTGTCAGGTTTTTACATATGTAACCAGGCTGTAGCATGGGCTCATGTTGGCTTTTCATATTGCTAGCTGTGTAGAGTCACACTTAGTAATTTTTTTAACAGAAGTCAGTTAATAGCTTGTTGTTAGGTTTAGTGGTTTTTGCAAAAAAGAAATAAAATAGTATTGGTCGTTATTTGAGCATTTAATTTGATTGGACTGTTTTGGCCATTCATCTTTCTTCTATTATATAGTGTCGCCCACTTGTTGCTTTGGCCTTGAGTTTGGCATCATTGTCCTACTGAAATGTGATTTTTCTTCATTTTTTCCCTCCTTTTTAAAAAAAAAACACACACACACAATGAGACAGGCAATCTTGCAGTGTCTCTCTGTAGTTCACACCATTCTTCCCTGTTTAGATTTTAAGATAATAGCCAGTTGTTGGGAATCGCCGCAACATGTTTTTGCCACTTTTATACTTCACTGATTTGATTGTGTTTGTTGAGGAATGGGCAAATTTAGATTCACAAATGTGTTTTTTAATTCTTACCTGGAAGTTCCGTTTTTGGTCTCATCTGTCCACAAGTAATGGCATCTTTCAAGCCAACTTTACAGTCAGCTGTGGCGTTCCCTTCTTTCTGTTACAATGTGTTTGGAGGGAAGCTAAGGTTATAAAGTACCCGTGTGGTGTGGTGCAGCTTACATTTTCTCACAATTGAGAACGTTCTGAGATATTCACTTACTTGGATATTTGTTATAGCCTTTTCCTTTCTTGTGTATGTGTAAATTTTATATATTTATATATATCTTTAATCAAATGAATTTGATGCATAAATTATTGTACTCAGTTTTTATTTACATTTTACGCAAGTCCCAACAAGTCCCAATTATACAGTATGTGTATATAAAGAGCATTTTTTTTCCGTTAGTAATTTCTCACAGAATATTTACTTGCGTTAAACCAATATCACTTTAAATGTGTTCATTTTAAGGTTCAGTCTTACTACAATAAATTTGCCAGCACAGAATATTAGTATATATTAATAGAAGTACTGTTTGAAATCCAAATCATTCTGATGTGTTTTAAGGGTGTTGAATTTGGCAAAGCTCTGTAAACCTGTGCAGTGAATAAGAGTTGCTTGTCTTTGGCAGGTCCTACTCTCAGATGCCGTGTGTAAGTGCCACTCAGTGAGATGGGCTATACGGTGTAAAGAATGTTTTTCTCCCAGCTCCCTGTCAAATCTGCTCTATCGAAGGTCTTGCCATTTGATGCTCTATTCTTATTCATGTGGCTTTTGCATGTTTTTTTTGTGAGCAGTTTTACCCCAGTGGAAAAGTTTGGTAAATAATTGACAGGGCAGCGGTGCTAGCTGAATCGATGTTTCATTGATAATTAATTGATGCTTAGTGAGAGCTGCGAGTGAGAGCGCGTGCATGTGAGGATTAATATCGACACGCTTGTGTCTGTTTGTCCTGTGAGAAGGAGCAGTTCAGGGTTGAAGTCTGCACACTCATTATCTCCTGTCCTGGATCGAATGTGAACTGTAGTCTCCACCAGCTGAAATGCTACATTCAAGACGAGGAGCTAACACGCACACGTGCACTCTAACTCTCACACACTTTCACCTTCTATGGCGTTATTCCTGTACTATTATGACTTCCAGATTGAACTGAGTGTGGAGTCCTTTCCATGCTGTGTCACTCCAGTCAGATTCTGTGTTTTAGTTCCAAAGTAGGGCTGGGTGATGTGGCCAAAAATCTTATTGTGTTTTTTCGTGTATTTTGTATATTTGATTTTGATGATTTCCCAGTCATCCCCTTTTCAGTGTCTTGATAGAAGATGGTAATGTAAGATAAGCAGGTGGCTAATGCAAGAAAAACCAACATAAAGTGTCGGAATGGGGGCATGAATCCCTACTCTTCCGGGAGAATTTTTCTCACCTGGTGCTTTGATCAGGGGGCTGGGGAGCACAGTCCTGACATGTACACACGTGGACAAAATTGTTGGTACCCTTCAGTCAATGAAAGAAAAACTCACAATGGTCACAGAAATAA
>JBBPDA010000009.1:18270594-18286356 GCA_037974385.1 Arnoldichthys spilopterus
GTGTGTGTGTGTGTGTGTGTGTGTGTGTGTGTGTGTGTGTGTGTGTGTGTGTGTGTGTGTGTGTGTGTGTGTAATATAAAATACACATACAACAGCCATAACATTAACACCAGTGACAATAACATTGACTATCTAGTTATTTCATTAGAATGGCACCTGTCAGGAGGGTAGGATATATTAGGCAAGTGAACAGTCAGTTCTTGAAGTTTATGTGCTGGAAGCAGGAAAACATGGAGGAGAATAAGGATCTGAGTCACATTGACAAGGGCCTTATTATGATGGCCAGGGTCAAACCAATCTAAAAACAGGCCTTGTGGAGTGCTCCAGGTATGCAGGAGTTTGTGCCTACTACAGGTGATCCAAGGAAGGACAATTGGTAAATCAGTGACAGGCTCATGGTGTCCAAGACTCACTGATGCATGTGGGTAAGGAAGGCTAGCCTGCTAGGATCTGATTCTAGAGAAGAGCTCCTGCAGTTTAAAAAGTGAATGCTGACTATAATAGAAAGGTTTCAGAGCACACTCAGTAACGGGCATTAATCTTACTGCTGATTGGTGTATATGTATAATACTGTATTGCAAAGCTTTATGTTCTTAGCATGAGCTGGAGAAAAATGTAGGAATAAAACATTATTTCACCATGTTTAGGGAATTTAGGCTTGATTTACTAAGTGTCACATACTGTGTTGGATTTAGCCATTATTTTTCATTCTCTCTCTCATTCTCTCTCTCTCTCTCTCTCTCTCTCTCTCTCTCTCTCTCTCTCTCTCTCTCTCTCTCTCTCTCTCTCTCTTTCTCTCTCTCCTCACACATACACAAAAACACATGCACACATTTGAGCCAAGCCACATTTCTCTTTGCCAACTTCCAAACTTTTTCTTTGATTTTACTATAACCATTTAACCAGGTCGTGTTTCTCTGCTGTCTGTGCTGGTAATTGCCCACATTTACATACATGCACATGTACTGTGTCTTCTTTTCTGATCCCCAGTTGTCTTGGACAGAGTCCGGATGTCATGGAGAGAAGTACTAGGGAAATTGCTTTTAATCTGCACAGGGTTAATTGAGGTTGTAGATCCGGGCTCATATGTATGGTCTATGTTTCTGCTCTGTAACATTCACATTAAAACCCACTTTTTCTTTTCTTTTATATGAAAATAAATTACAATTCAGTGCTAATTAGAAATGTAGCTGAGATTGTGTATGTGTAAATGGGCCATTAATGCCATCTCCTATACTAATTTGATGCATGTTTTTACCAAAGATTGGTTCACTACAGTAGAGTAGCTATCAGGGAGAAGGCTCTTCTAATCAGCTGCAGGGCAGAGGAGAAAAAGGCTGAACTTTGTGGACAGCAGGCATTGCGTCATGGAGTTAGAGGTTTTATTGTTGTAGAAAATAAAAATTGTTGTCTCTCGAGATATCGGACTGTTTTGCTTTCAGGATAAATGCACTTTTGTGTGTGTATGTGTACGTGAATGTGGAGTAAGCGTGATTTTCTTTCTTAGTGTTTCACTCTAAGCTGTCTTGATTATACACACACACACACACACACACACACACACACACACACACACACACACACACACATACACATTCTCTTGATTACACACACATATCAGAAGTGCTTATGTTAAAAGGTAACTCTAAATGCTGTTGTTGCCTGAGAGACATATAAGATATATATTAGAGACATGGGAGAAATGTATTTTTCTTCCTTCTCCTGTGTTCCCTCCCTCGATACCAACCTGGACTGATATTACTTTAGACTAGAGCTGATTTTGTAGCAGAAGAAAAGGACTGCTGAAAGATACCTAACTCAGTGGTCCAGTTTTAAGGGGCATCATTAGCGCGTTTGCACTGTTTGTATGTTACTTCATCCATTCCATTATGTAGCTTACCAGTATAAGAGGGTATTTCTGATGAGTGATTTGTTTCCACTTTGCTTATCTGAAGGCTGTTGGAAAAATGCTTTGTAGATAGATGAGACCAAATTCATTGTGTTATGTTTAGAGAAAGGCAAGTGCATTTCAGCATAAAAATGTTCTCATCTCTGTAATGTGTTGGTGATACCACCATGGTTTGGGCCTGTTCTGCTGCATCTGGGCCAGGACAGCCTGCATTCATTAATGGGACATTGCATTTTGAATTATACCAATGAAGCCTAAAGAAAATGTCATAATGAAAAAGTGGGTCATGTGTTGTTCTACCAAAGAATAGTTAAAGAAATGTGCAAGAACCTGAGGAGAGTAGTTCATGGGAGAAAAAGCCACCAACATTCCAGATTTGAAGCTGGTCTTTTTGGAGAAATGGGTTAAAATTCATCCAAGCCTATGTCCGTATCCAATAATTTTTATATGCATCAATGCTGATGAAAGTATTTTAGAATCGTATTTCAGCCTCATTGAAAGATTGTGCTTTTTTCAAAATGCGATCTATTCATCATTTTATATCAGTATGAAATCAGTCAAATGTACATATCTGTGTGATGACACCAGTATGGTTCTGATATCATGATGCATCCCTTCTATCTATCAGAAGAATCTATCGCTCTCCATCTGTGTCTTTTTTCTCTCTGGTGAGATTGGGGGTATGTTGAGCGGGTAGGTGCTGGATTGAGGAAAAGATGAGCAGAGGTGTGATTAGAACTCTCACATACTCCTCTGAAATGGCACACTACCTGTCAGATTGCCAGACGCTGCACTGATTACACACAGAATGGAGAAGAGTGGAAGTGTGTGTGTGAGTGGCAGGCTCTGCTCCTATCTTGAATGGACTTGGAAACAGATCATCTAGCAGCTTCTTGAGTGTCAAATCACAATCACGTTCCCATTATTATTGGGGGAGGGGGAATATCACTGCCACTGTTTGTCGCTAAATGCACTTCGGTTCATATGCTTTGTCAAGAATCTCTGGAAAGCTTCTTCACAGATGTAGTTTTTATAGTTAAACATAACGTATTCATTAGGATATCATGAACACTGACCCTAACGGTTACCTCCTGCAGCGTGTGCAGGTCCTTGCATGGCTGCTGTTAGAGTTGTGGACTGTGGGCAGGTGGAGGCACAGACTGATTTAGTTGAACCCATGGCTTTCAGTAGGAGATTGTTTTTGTAATGCTGTCTGTACTGTGACCAGACCCTGCTTCAGTCTCTTTGAGTTTAACAGCGTATCATGCTGCTTTATCTGACACAAGATCTGCATGTTGACTTCAGTTTTAAAGGTACTTTTATATTTTTCTTTAAGATGGTAAAGGAATTCTGTGTCTGAAGATTCAAGTTTGACAATTTTTCTCATATATATGTACTCAATTAATCAAGATATTTGCTGTTGTATTTTTCCTCAATTTCCAACTTACTATTAATATATAAATAAATCCATTAAATATACCTCAAATCTATAATAATTAAAAAAGGCTTCATTATTGCCTGCATCCATCATCACAGCACTTCTGCTTCAGTATAAGATCGCAGGCTTTGTCACTTCACTCTAGCGGGTCTTTTGAGATGAGAGTCACATCTGCATGTGCACTTCACTCTAGAGCTCTTTCAGGTGAAGTGCACTGTAGTGCAGTTGACTGAGACGGAGCAGCATGAGTTACAGCTTGGCCTCCTTGATAGTGTGACTAATAAAATGTTACATTGATTGCGTTTGGCCAGGTGACCAAATTACCAAGATCTGGGTTATTTTTCATAAATGAGCATCATTATGAATCATTATAATCACTGAAGCCTCTGCGACAACAGGAATGAATGAAGATTTAAAAAGGCTATATCTGGAGACCTTCGTCTCTTTCTTTGAATTTAATTATTTAATTTTTACCTCCATACCTTCCAGTCCATCCACAGCACACCAGTTACAAACAGGTGAAGTACAGGATGCGAGTGAGTGGTCAGTGCTGTCTTCTTTTCAGTTTCATTCCTTATAGCTCATCTGAGAGTGTGCATGGGAGAGCCAGAGTAAAAAATAAATAAATCAAAGTTAATCCTACATAGTCTCAAGGATGTCTTTATGGGTAAAGCAAATGACAGGATGTTCACTCTATTTGGACTGGGAGAATATAGTGATATCACCTGAGCTTTTGTTAGAATTCGAATTTTTTAGTGACAGGCTCTTCTGCTTTGCTATGGAAATTCAGTTTACTGGAGACAAAAAAAAAATACTACTCTTTAATCACAAGAGAATTTTTACCGTCGTCAGCACTGTGTGTGCACATGCACAAGTGTGTCTTCTCACCAGGAGGGTTGTGTTCTGTTGTAATTGGGTTTCACTCCTAGCTGCCACCTGTCAGAGCTCTCCTCACTAATCCTTTGAGGTCTGCTCTGCCAGCACCTCTTCCCCTTCCCCATCCACACCTCCTTTCACAGCTCCTTCTGGGAGCAGGCACATGCTTAAAGCCATTTATTATCACAGGCTCCGTCTTTGTTCAGTTACCTCAGGCAGTTTCTACAGTTTACCTAACCCGGCAAATATACACTGCCCATCAAATATTTGGGGACATGTAACTTTTTAACATGCTTTTAATACAAATGTGTTTTACTACAAACATGTTTTCATGTTTGATGATTTACATCAGCTTTACGTATTAGACTAGCCCCCTCTTTTTTATCTCTGTCAGTACAAATATTTACACTACTTCTACCTTGTGAATAAGCCCTACCCTGCATATTACATCTTTTTATGATGTCAGCACTTATCAGTAATCAATTCTTTCAGATGATTAGAACAAAGGAGTTTAATAGTCTGGAAATAACGTCTGTCAGACCATGATTTGGTTAAAACTTCATAATCTGTTGTATTAGTATTTTTCTTATTTAAAACCTTGGCAAAATATAATAATAAATGATTAGTAATGAACAGTTTTATGCTCATGTGTTTGTTTTTTTCAGGTATTTTATCAGTGAAATGGAACAGCAAATCAGGGTGAAAAAAAAAATCAAGTTTCAAAGGAAAGTGTCCCCAAACTTTTACTTAGGCTCAGAACATAAAATCTACAGATAGCATAAATTTTTATCTTCAGATGATTGCTTACTGGCTCAGTAAGAAGAAAATAGCCTGATGTTTGGTTATTAAACTTCAAAACCTTCACCAAGGTGACTGTATTGATAAGGATTTGCTGTGATTTACATGTTATCTCTATTAATGAAGCACATGCAAAATCTTAGCAGATTTAGGGATGAACCCGACAGCCACCCATTCTTGAGGAACAGAATCTAGCACGTTCATCTGCACGCTGAAAGAACAACATTTAACAGATCTTTTATCTACCAGCAGGAAGTAAGAGTGGAGTTTATTAGAGAAGGGGACTGATTTGTTAAACTGCAGCTGATCAGATTGAGAATGAAGCCTGGGGCAAAAGATTATGCACATATTGCAGTAATACCAGATCTGTCACCCCACTCTGAGTTCAGCAGTGTTCACTCTCTCACACACTCGCACTCAGGCTAGTTAGCTGTCTCACAGCTACCCTAATTCTTTGAGCAGTTAGCATAGCTTGAGTGATAAGTCAAGAGACAGTGTAGAATGTCTGCTTTCAGTGCAGTAATATGTGTTGAAAAGGAATTCTGACCAAACCGTTAAAAATGTATATGCAGAAATATAAAAATCCTGTAACTTTTCCATTGTGGTTATACAAAATAATCCACTTTCCAAATGATTACAAATTGCAATTAAATGTAATATAGCACAGTGATAAACATGCCTCTGCCCCAGTCTTGTTTGTATTTTTGTTGGTTAAGTAAAGTTCCAAGCATATGAACAAATCACAGATTCTTGTTTTTATTGCGTTTTACAAAATGTCCCAACTTTTCCAGGCATGGGGTTTATAGAAGAACCACATTTGGTACAGCTGTGGATCCTTTCAGTGGATGGTGATATAAATTTTCTGTATCAAGCCAAGAACAGTTTAGCAGCCTTTATTTAGTTTTTTTTTTTTTTTTTCCAAGAGTGAAGATGATTAGTAAAGCATGTGGCAGTCCCAGTACCAGTGCATGCAGCTCTGTGCAGTTAGTACTGGATGCTTTAAAATGTGCTAGAGTCTTGTACTCTGTAAGAATTTTTTTTTTTTTAAGGATAGTTACATTACATCAGGAGACCAGCCGTACAACCGCATGGCTATGCAACTAATCTCTCTGACAGATGTTTGATACTCCACAACCTCCTTTCCCTTTTCTGCCCATCTATTTTAGAACACTTGGCTCATTCAGCGCTTTTCCATTCAAATATCGTGATAGAGAGGCTTTTCATCCTCTGGATCTTAATGTGCCTTTTTTGGGTTAAGCCAGCCAGAACCAATGTGCGCCGTCCAAAGAAAACAGCAATTATCCACGAAGCCCGGATTTGTCTGACCCAAAGGGAAAAACTGAGAAAATCATTAGAATATGAGTTCTAATTACCATGTGACAGAACTCGGTTACTGTCCAAATATCAGCTTTTTTTTTTTTTTTTTTTTTTTTGCTGTTTTTAAAATAAAAAAGTAGAAAAAATTTTCATGGCAAGCAATTTCACAGTTTCTCCGCTTTCCACCTTTATCATGCACATCTGTTAGCTATTTCATCCAGCTCTCCTTGCCTTATTTTTAACAGTGGGAGATTAACAGAAGGACAAATGTTTTTTTTCTCACACAGGCCAGTCACTGAGAACAGACTGGAAGGTATGTTGGTTCAGTCAGTTCTAGTTCTTCGTGCCTAATGTTATATTGTTCAGCATGTTTTTCTCACTGTCCACTTGATCAGAAACCTCCACTGTACTCTGCCTTACTTCCCTACAGACTGTTGTCATAACCTGTATGTTAGACATCCTAAACCAGTTACCAATTGTCAGTTTCTTGCAACAGTGTCACTCTGATATGTGTATTTTTTAATGGTAGGTCACTATCTATCTAGCAGTGACGCTGATATGTAAAAACTCCAAGAACACCACTGTGTCTGATACACTCATATCAATGCCAAATGCACAGGCATATTATTGTCTCTCAGTGTCACTGCTATGTGAAGAATGGTCCACCATCCAAATAATATCTGGCTAGTTACAGGCTTGTGGTCAGAAACTCACCATTGATGAATGGTGAAGAGTCCGGCTTACAAATTGTGTATGACAACAGCTGCACTCTAACTGTACCTAAAGAGTAAACTTGTATGACAATTGGACCTCATAAATTGGCCAGTTAATGGAAGTGCAGGGTTGAGGTTTGTAATAAAATGGTCTTCTGTATTTATTTATTTTTGTAAGATATTGATGACTATTGCAAAATGTGTTTGATCATAAAGATTAAGAGTGACCAGATTGTTCTTCAGTTGGTGCCTCTTAATGTGGAGCGCTGGCCACAGTTAATAAGGACACAGTAGAAACTAAAACTAGATCACCATCAAGATGCTTAACCAAAATAGTCTGTGGTCTACACAGTGGCAGCCTTCACACATCATCCTCTGTGCTGTGGTTTGTGCTTTGACAAAGTTACCAACTTTTTTAAAGGCCAGAAATAATATGCCTCTTTGAATGATCTAGTTCTGCCAAACATGTATAATTACTGATGTATTAGACTTGTCTGTAGTTCCACCATTGTGGCACTGAGCAACTTTAGATGTACACTAATTTGCCGTAATACCACAGGGGCCTAGTTAATGTCTGCGGCCTGAGTTAACTGTTATAAATTACTATTCTTGTTTCAGTACAGAGATCTATGTGGTAGCTGCTGCATCTGACTTAGATTAGTCATTTTGAATTGGTTTGAGATATAGATGTTGTCTACTAAAGTCCAATGCCATATCCAGCCCTTCTTGAACACACTCAGCTGCTACAGTGCCTTTGCAGTGCATTGTTGGAGGCCTGCCTTTGGGACTAGCTCTGTCCAGAATATGGAAATGTATGGTCATTAGCAACCCGTATGCCGAGTTATGGACTGTCTCCTGCTCATGACGAATGACCCTCAAAGGGGCTTCTATGAACGGAGGAAAGAAGAGTTGTCTTGCCCATGACTGTATTAATCACCTGTGCCTATCTCACTGCTTCAGAGCCATCTGGTCCAGCTTCATATCCCCACACCCAGGGGCATAATCTAATGGGGGAATGAGGAGACACATTCCCCTCCAGTTTTGAAAAGGAGTGATTTTGTTCTCTTCTAATTTAAGGTTAACGTATAAATAATGAAAGAAATTACAAAACACATTTGCCAAGATGTATACGTGTCTTATGGAGATAACAAAAGTAACTTCTCAAAGCTGAATATACTTAGTAATATTTATTTATGCTGATCAGCCACAATATTAAAACCAGTGACAGGTGAAGTGAGTTGCATTGATTCTTATCTTATTGCAATGGCACCTGTCACAGGGTGTGATGTATTAGGCAGCAAATGAACAGTTAGAAATGTATGTGTTGAAAATAGGAAAAATGAGCAGGAACTAAATTGCAATAGCTAAATGACTGGGTCAGAGAATCTCCAAAATGACAGGTTTTGTGGGGTGTTTCCAGAGTGTAGTGCCGATCAAAGTTCTTTAAGAAAGGACAGTTGGTGAACCTGTGACTGTATCTTGGGCTTTAAAGGTACATTTTTGGTTTCATGTAATAGCCAATCTGGGTTATTCAAGCTCAAGCTCTGTTCATGTTCAGATGGAGTTTTTCTGTCTTAATAATACTTGCAGTTGATGTCAACAGTAACTAACAGCATGTTGAGAAAAACAGAATGTGATTGCTATTTTTAGAATTATAAAAATTTAAACAAGATCAATATCAAGATTTGGTCATTAGCTAGCTGAGTATGTAATGCTAATGGTATTACAACGTATGCTAGTAGACCCATCTGCCCCAGCCACCATCCCATTTCTGGCCCATCTGGAGAAAATGAACAGTTGTACCCTACCAACTGCATTGGTTGATTGGGGCAAACCCTTATTGCTCCTCCTTAGAGTGAATGTGAGACAGTCCCAAAGTAAATAAGATGCCTAATAAAAGGTGCTGCTGCACATGGGGTGAGATACAGGGCAATCAGATAGTGTGGCGAACATGATGAATAATTAGAAGTTTCTTAATTAACAAGTCGGCATCGTTCTCATCATCCCGCACCCAATCAGATCAGATATTCTAAAGTAATTTCTGATTTTGGTCGGAAATTAAAGGTCTGGTTGCTTTTCCTCCCCTTGAAGATATCTAACTCTAGTTTTGTTGGTAGTGTATAAAACCCAGAATATAAAAAAATGTGAGTAAGCCTACTCGTATACATGCTGGCCATTGATACGAGCTGCACTTGGACCACACTTAGCTTCAACAACATATTAGCTTGTTATGTATTTAAAAGCTTGTATTTTAGCAGAATATTGAGGTTTCTGTTTTTTTTGTTGTTCTTTCTATTTGGCATCAAGACTGATTCCCTGTACCTTTAGATTAGACCCAGAAATGGCCTTCATGGTAAAATTCTGTATGATGGATCCAACATAAGTCAGTGATTAGACTTTACCTTTATACATGATTCATTAAGTCTGGACTGAGCCACCTGCTAGCCTCTGGGATCACAGCATTTAGAGAGGTGAAGTTAATGCCACTACAATATATTCATCAGCATTCGTCTTATGCACTCCCAGCTCATTACTGCATTATTATAATGTTTGAATAGGTCATTGTTTTACATATCAATTGGAATATGTGCACGGCCTGGGAATGAATTAACAGGGCCATTCAAACAGTATGACCGTCTCTATCTACCTGGAACTGGACCACACTACAGATGGTGATCTCCTCTCTGTACCACACATAAATATAATGTCAAATCTAAGCATTTTGCTTTAAAGAGTAATGCATTTTTTGTCATTGTAATGTGTTGCATTTAACCTTGTGCTCAGTTTATGACCAGGTGTCCATAGGGGTCTGCTAGGGATGGAATTGTCTTGCTTTGAGATGCCATCATCTCTGGTTTGTGCCCTGCTCTCCAATGAGGAAAACTAGCACTTTGTGGATCTACAGCTATAACATCAAATCTTTGTTACACCCCCCCACTCCTCCTTTTTGGCAATTTTGCTATGAGCTTTAAAGTATGTGGGCATTTGTTTTTGTTTTGTAATTCACAAGCAATGGAAGGACAAAGAGGGGAATAAGGGGTCCTACACAAGCTTTTAAGATGCTCATTTAAAATCAACATAAGTTAAATTATTCATAATTTAATCCCTAAATTGAAGTCACATATTGGACCATGCATGTGCATAATATACCTGTATAAAATAAAAAACTGAATTGTGCAAAACATTATTACCAAAACCAAAAAAAAGGAAGAAAAAAAAATCCTTTAAATCAGTTGGCGGGTGAAGCAGGTGTTAGGGTCTCACCTCCCTTTATTTCCATGCAGCTCTAGTGTGATTTCCCATAATCCTCTGATGTGCGGTGGCGCTAATTCACTCAGCCCCCTCTGCATGTCCCAGAGCAAGTGCCTCTGATTTATCTCCACCACTAATCAGCCACCATTCTTCAAACTAATTAATTCTTTTAATTCTGATCGTCTAATGCGACGCCCCACGCCGTGAGACACAGCTGAGACGAGACAAGGCGAAGCGAGGCAGGAGGGGAAACTGACAGCGTCACAATGGATTTTAATTGTGAAGATGGACCATGATCAACAATTTATTTAAAAAAAAATCTTTAAAAAGCATTTTTCATTATTTTCTTTTTTTCAGTGCCATCATGACAAATCTGGTGGGGAAATGTGTTTCAATAAGTGTGATTGTGAGGCAGACATAAGCAGACAGCTGCCTCAAACACATTTCTGTGTCTCTGTTCAAGCAGTTGTTCCACCAGTCTGGCTTGGTAACGACCAGCATTTTTTTTTTTTTTGGCTCTTTGGTTAAGAATATGAGGCAAATTCATCAGAACGCTTACATTTATATACATTCTCATACACACAGCCACAACATTATGCAATATATACACTGATAGATTTCACAGTTCCTTTTTTGTATTAATCAGGGCTGACTATTATTTTGGACACTGTATGTACTCACAATGTCTCTATTGTACTAAACTACTCCATCCACTCTGCTTAGAGGTCACGCAGTGCAAGCATCTCTGTCTCTCGCCTGCTCTCTCTCTCTCTCGGTTTTCTCTGTCACCCTGTTATTATAAAATTAAAGTGGGAATTTGAGAAAGTTTGGGCTCTGGGCAGTGGATCTGGAAACAGATGTGCCAGCCTTGGCCAGCTGTGTACTCTTAAACATCTGTCGTTTGGCTGTTTCTTAAACCAGGCTTTTTTTTCTATATTTGTTTAATTGCATTCTTGTTTTCCCTGCATTTTCCCCAATTATCTAATACCACTGTCTAGTTCGCAAAGCCTGTAATGTGTTTTCATTTGTGTGCAAAGCAATATCTGTGAAGCAGGATGATTCTGGATCACCAGACCTTGTGCAATTGTGCACACACACACAAACTCACTGTTGTGTAGCTTGGCACTTTGCCCAGCAGAATAAAACCAGAACCAGTCCCACTGATCCTCAAGTAGTGCTGTATGTCTGAAGTCAATATATAGAAAGTGTTTGTAACCAACGATCACCAACGATTTTACAAATGAATTTTGTAATTGCAAATTAATAATGGGCATTTTTACATAAACATGATGTGACACATTAAACTATATCACCGTTTTCTCAGAGGCTAGAAGCTCATCAGATGTTATGAGCAGCACTGTTAAGCTTGTGGAAAGCAAGAACCTTCAGGGACTGATCACTTCACCTGGCTTCACCTGGGTCTTACCTTTGTAGTCGCACAATATAAGAATATTAGCACTTGTGTTCAGCACTTAAACTATTAATTCCTCTACTTGCTCCTCATTTTGTGTTGCTGGACTGAAGCGGTCTTGTGAATAACTCAGTGACACCCTGGTCTGATAAAGAAACAGATGTCATGCTGTGTAGAAACTACAAGCCAGTCAGAGTAACCTGAAAAACAATAAGAGTAGACTGCTGATCACATGAGCTGATGGTCTTTTCACATTTTGTGACTATAAAGAGAAATAGTTCTGTATCCGAGAGGTTTTTTATCACCGAATATTGAAGCAAGTGCAAACTGCTGTCTGTGTTTCCATAGCAATTTGTATAGTGGCTCTCAGTTGTCATATATTGTTGTCTGTATATGTGTGTGTAGATGTGCTGGAGGCAGAAAAAATGGGAGAGTTCAAGAATCTGAGTCACTTTGACAAAGGTCTTATTGCGATGACTATACGACTGAGACCAACATTGAGTTAGTTATTTATTTGTTTTCCAAGGTTCCAAGTTATAAAAGACTTATTACCATATTATATTATAGTTTGCAACTGACAATCTTTTTAATCAGCAAAGCACTACAAAACTGCTAATCAGAACTTCTATACAGAAACATGGACTGTAGCAACCCCTATACAATCTGTATTGTTTCACATGGCCCTAGTGGCTCTCACACACAGTGATATGTTTTGCTTACATGTCCACACATACACTCACCTGCTCACACAGCTGATAAGTAAGTTTGTGTGTATGTGCGAGTCTTTTTGCATCCTTGTAAGAATTATGTAAGTAATTCTGTCTCTCTCTGTGTCTTTTCCTTCATTAGGAAATGGCTAAAATTCTAAACCATCCGAGAGTTTACGCCTTCCTGCATGTTCCCATCCAGTCAGCATCTGACAGTGTCCTGATGGACATGAAGAGAGAGTATTGCTGCGATGACTTCGAGCATGTGGTGGACTTCTTAAAGAACAAGTAAGAACCTGCCACAAAAAGAGAGCGAAAGCATTGCCAAAGTTACCTTTGTTATGGTGACTTTATGTTGATGATGGATAAAAAGGCAACACACAGACACACCCTCATATGTTTATATGATTCTGGCAGATCACAGTACACTACAGAAAGACTTGGGGCTATATGGTTTATTTCACAAAGTACCATACAGTAGAAATCGTTTGTTGCCCAAACAGGACTATAAGTAATGGTGACAACATGATGGACAAAATGACGGAAACCTCAGCAGGAAACTACATATTTTTTCAGTTGATAAATAATTGTCAGTTGTCAGATTAACTGATTATAGAAATAGCTGTTATTTTCTGCGCTACTTTGCTTTCTTTTATGGATTATGCTTAATTCAGATGAATGCAGTCTGCTGTATGTGTATTCATGAGAGTATGAGAGTGGCTTTCATTAGCAGTACGTTGCAAGAGGTTGAATTGAAATGTGCAGTAACACGTTTATTTTTAATAACATGCTGGGTAACGTTTTACTTCTTGGACAAAGAGAACAATGCAGTCGATGGCTTGGATTAAATCTTGACATTTTGCAAATGCCAGTTTTGATGATTCTAATAAGGTGGTCTTATAGTTTGAGAGTGTGCAGCGGCTGCGCTTAAGTGCTTTTGTTTGAAAACGGATCTGCCGCAGTGGCGTTCTGGGCTGGTTTGAGAAATGCAAATAAGTACAAAGAGCACAACTCTTATCAAGCTCAGTCTGATTTCATAAGCATTATCCTGATACTCCTGGGGCCAAGACTTTATGTGGAGAAAAAGAGGGGTACTCATCACACCTGCTGTATGTATCCCACTATATTCTAGTTGCAGCAAGGTTCTAGTTAAAGCAAGGGTTTGGCTCCATCAGATTCCGCTTATTCCAGTTGTAGTCAGTCTGTCAAACTGCATTTGCTTCTTCAGTTGTTAATGTAGCTATAACATAAAGGAGGATTATACACTATCGACAAGCACTGTGCAGACTGCATACCTAAATCATCACAGACTTGTAAAAAAAAATAAAAAAATAGTTAGGCATAATAATGGGCATAGCTATAGTTAATAGTTAAATACATTTATGACCTTAATGATTATATGGATGCGATCTGAGCAGGTTGAGAAAGTTTAGTTGTGTATTTTTAAGGAAGTGATTTGACTGATTTGGGTGATTCTACTGTTTATCAGCATTAGCCTCACAGCTGCAGTTCTAAACTAAAGAAGCAACATCTGGATACTTATCATGTCTTTGCTGATTGACTACATCTGGGGTAAGTGGAAAATTGTATAGGTTTGATTTTTCTCTGAAGTGTTTAAGTAGCCTCGTTTAATCTTGCATATTACTGCAATGCATAAAAATGTTAAAACAATTTCCTTCAAGAGCACCTTTATTACACTTTTAGCAAGGCAATGCACCTTTTATCAGGACAACCTCTACCTCTGTTGTTGGGGGTCATTGCATCAAGGAAATGGATTGTCACCATGGTGACTGCTGAAGGGATGGTTATATTGCCATGTAGAATGTTATTCATTTCTTTACCTGATGCTGTTATCTTCATATTATGAGCGACAACCTGTGCACCTCTTCTTGCTTAGTCATGGGCACCTACAAAGTGCAAGGTGGAAGTTTTTCAGTTTTACTTTACTTTATTATTAATTCATTTATTTCTTAATCATACACATTGATCACATTTAATTTACACTAATACCATTCTGCTAATCAGTCAGTTCTTTATAGTTTCCTTTGTCAATTTCTGATTAATTTTTCATGTGGATTAAAAATACCTTCATAGGTTTTCAGCACAATAATTTTATTATCTCTGTGTCTAAACACAGTGTAGAATGTCTGCCTAATAATAATAATGAACGTGTGAAAATATATTACAGTGTTCCTTTTTTAATGTTATAACTTGGAATGAGGAGTTTGTAAAAAAAACATTTTTATTATCATAATTTTATATATATATTTACTAATTGCTTTTGTCACTTTGACAGACCTTTTATGTGTTGGGTTTACAAGCAGTGGAGGGAGGCTTTCATTGACCGCAACAATGTACTTTTCCTCAGTGTTATATGAATATGTTTCTGTTCTCCTTCTGTTTTTTATGACCTGAAGTAAATATGATTTTGTCAAAATTATTCATCTTTAAAATGATTTAAACCAAAGTTAGGCCAAAATTGTTTTTCTGACAAAACATCTCTGGCTTGAGAGTTGCAGCCATGTTACATCACCTGACTTGAATACTGTATGCTGGTTTGCTGAATGAATTGTGAACATGCAATGCCTTGAAAATGGTAACTGGTTTTGTGACCATGTATTAATGGTTTAGTTTGTGCTTTCTGTTAAGAATCAGTCCATCACAACTTTATTAAAGGATGACATTAATGCAAATGAACAACAATGAAAAAAAAATGATTCTGAGCTGAGCGAGTCAAGCAGCTGGCTGTAGCTATCAGAAGCAACAGTCTGTCTGAAATCTAAAAGGAATGATATGAGTATTTGTTCAACATTTAACTTTTATTTAGGCTTTCTTAGTCAAAAGAAAAAATCAAGCCTGCAAGCTTGGTGCAAATGCTGTTATTTTCCCTGGGTAACAAACATGATGCGCAGTTGAATGACAAATACATGATTTTCCTGGAAGTTTAGCCCTAGGTGTTTCACATTTTCACCATATTGCTGGGGTTTCTACCCTTGCTTGAAATGAGAGTTTGACAGACATTGCAGTCAGCACCGTGGTCATCTTTCTGTGTGAAATCAAATCCTGCTTTGGACCACTCTTCTCCAGTACAACTAAGTTTCTGGTAGTGCAGATGCAGGGTTTGACGTGATGCTTAAGTATTTGCTTAGTAATCATTAACCTCAGAGGAGTATACAGTGGAGGAAATAATTATTTGATCCCTCGCTGATTTTGTATGTTTGTCCAATGACAAAGACATGAAAAGTCTCAGAACAGTATCATTTGAATGGTAGGTTTATTTAACAGTGACAGATAGCACATCAAAAGGAAAATTGAAAAAAATAACTTTAAATAAAAGATAG
>JBBPDA010000009.1:18299401-18324240 GCA_037974385.1 Arnoldichthys spilopterus
ATATTTAGTTTCAAGTAGTCACCACATGTCTCTTGCCTTTTATTATTCAGCATCTACTATCACACTTTTTCATGGGTACACACGAAACCAACGACCAAAGTGTTATGAAATTTAATAGAAGCTGTCCAAGATGACACCCCATTTTCCACCCGACTGGTCAACTGAGCTGGACTCCTCTTTGGCTGAAGTGCTGCTCTTTCGTCAGTGTGCTGATGGATGCCTGGCGGTCAGCAGCTGAGCTAATTCAAAGTGAATGGAACAATCCTGCAGGTCGTACCATTTTCAGACAATGCTAGGCTATTATCCTCCCTGTGCCACGGCTAATGAACCGTGCGCAGAGTGCGAATGAGACCAAAGCTCCGGGGTTTTTATGAGGTGATCTTCTTTAGTGATTACAAGGGTCGGGTAATGGTTTTCACATTGGTTTAAAACGTCTAGAGTGACCTCTGAATGCTTAAGAAACACTGCTAGCAAAAGCTATACTGCTTTCTGAGAAGTGGTGCATCTTGTAGAAAAGATATGCATGTTCTTTTTTTTTTGGGGGGGGGGTTGTTCTAAGAATGTTTGTGTATGTTATTTTATCATTTATAAAATATTTAGAGCTACTTGTTTAAATTGTGCTATCTATGTTTCTTATTTTTATTATTATTATTATTATTATTATTATTATTATTATTATTATTATTCAGGCCTATATTTTAAATTTCAGTCTGTTAGATTTCAAATTTTGGACCGCAGCAAATACCTTGTATGCAGGACACCCCAGACCTTCCTCTCTTCATTGCAGTTACTCCCCCAGCACATACAGACAGACATAAACACACATGCTCACATGGATCTTGGCTCTTTCATTCACACAGATACAGTGCATTCATGCCCTTATACTCACTTCAAAAGTACAAACTTCTTTTTTTCTATCCATTCATCCTTTACATATGCACGCACACACTCAGTCACCCCTGTTAAATCTGTAGAGGGTGAGTAATTGAGAGGTTGAGGCCAGAAGGCTGTGGTTGCATGGGAATATTACAGTGCCAAACAGCTGTGGCAAGAGACTACATGAAGCAGCCAGAGCTTTGTGTAAACGAAAAAAAGTGTGTGTATGTGTCTGTGAACGAACAAGCACTTTCTGCCCTACCATGCTGTCTCTGTCTTTCGCACCGGCATAACAAGTGCCATTCTGATTCTGTTTGGGAGATAACATGGTCCAGAACACACACTGCACAAATCAAAAACGCTCCTTATCATTTAGCACATCACACGACGTAAACAATCCACTTGGGGAACACAGCACATTTTTGATCAGTAAAGATGCAGCAACACACCACCACTGCATGGAAATAAACCCTATCTAAAGATGAAAGAGCAAAGAAACAAACAAAAAGAAACTACAAAAAACATACCATGCTATTTCAAGCTATTGATTTTTCCCAGACTACTGACTAAAGAATAGTCCTCAGTTTACTCATGACTTGAGGGGATCCTCTCTGCAGGGTGTGTATTCATCTCCCAGAAAAAAAGAAGGCAACCTTGGGTTTGTGTGTGAAGTACGAACAGACTCGAGTGATCTCCTCCAAGGCTGCATGTTCACTAAAACAAGTGCATTTGGCCTTTCTTATCAGAGCTTGGTGTTTGAGCGGGAGAGTCCTGAGAGGCCTCAGTCCTACTTTAGTTTTTCACCTCTGTTTTTTTCTGGTTTTAAAGCTGTAGTGTGAAGAGTTTTAGTGGTGGTAAAGCTGAAGCACAGGCCAGAGGAGCTGATCCAGATTTTTTATGGGCTGTTTAGCTGTGTTCATCGTGTCTGGTTGTGAATTAAGTGGAGCATGTTCTTGATGACCTTTGGTCAAGCATCTGGTTCCACATGTGTACTAAACACCTTGGCATGATGCTGTTCAGTGCTCTTATACATTTTCAATAATTGTTAATTTTATTCTCTCTTGCTTTCTAATGTCAACCTGAAGAGGACAGGTTCTACTCAGCGCAGAGTTTCTTCCTCTAGCTTTAGGGAGTTTTTTCGTGCCTCTGTCACCCTTGGTTTGCTCACTGCGTCCTTGGTCCTGGATTCTGTAAAGCTGCTTTGTAATAATATCAGTTATAAAAAGTACTATATAAATAAATAAATTGACTTGAATGACTTGACTTGCTTTGCCACATATAAAAGCAAATCATTTTTGTTCAGCTTATAAAGTAGACTATTTCACTATACTGAGCTATGAAAAAGCCCTTTACAAATATCCCCATACTCGAAAACACTTAGCAAACCCAAAATAGACAGTTGTTTTGTTTATGGCCAGAAATGCATTTGTACTAGTTGTCCTCTATGATAATGTTACTCACTGCTGGCTTGGGAAGAGTCAGTAGCTGCTTTAAACACTTAAATTGGATTTTTCTACAATCAAATATATGTTTCTTTATTAAATAAGAGAAATATTTGAAATTAACATGCAAGCACACTCATGCATGCACAAACAAAAATGAACATATTTATAGTAATGCTTCCTTCACACTGCAGCTTGAGCTTTTGGAGAATGGCCTGATTTAAAAGAGCAGGTGATGAGAACCACAAAACCAAAAATCTCAAAGTTGAGTTTTTTATACCAACAAGTGTAAACAAGCACATACACATGAATACATGGATCCTTGGTTCTGAATGGTATTAAGGGGCAAGGCCAGCAGGTAATAGATAAAGACAGCTCAATATGCTCCTTTAATTAGCAAGTCTGCCCTGCCCGTGAGGGGTAAAGAAACCTCACACAGAGAACACATTCCTCTCCCTGATGCTTCTCCATCTGCCCACACACACAGTGCCTCTGAACTGCTGCGAAAGTGTGAGATTTGGACTGCAGCTCGCAGAGCAAGCGATCGAGCAGGAGCATTTTAGAGAGAGCTGGTTTTTTGAGGTCAACAGTTATGTTTTAGTCACCCATGTTTTGCTGTTGATCTTCTTCTTTTCTTCGATAGGGTGGGACAATAGGAGCATGTAATAATTATTGCGATAAACCTTACCACATTGGGTGTATTAAGACTATTGGTACTTCTGTAACACTGAACTAAACTGAAGTTTTTCAGCCTTTTTCAAACTTCTGCTTTTATGATGCATTCTGTTTGCAAACTGAATAATCTTATACACATTGCAAATTGTGAAGGTCCATCTTCAGGCTTTCGGTCTTTTCATCACTCGCACAGCCTTTCCATCCATCACTCACACACTTTTGGTGTACATCAAGAATTTGTACATGTCTTTAGGCTGCCACATGCATGAACATACAGAGAGAGATGTAATTTAAACGCATCTGTTCAAATATGCATCCGAGATCAGTCTATGACTGGCTGACTGAATCACACTGGAGTCGTTGACAGGTATTGTATCCCTGTAGTCCACAACAGATGGTTTGAATTAGGGCTGAGATGGAGAATGAGAGAGAGAATTTTTCTATTTTTTCCCTCCATTATGATATTTTACACTGTTTGTGGTTTTGTATGTGCATGTGTAAGGTTGTTGTTTTTAATTGCTGGAGTGATGGCTGTGGCATAATTACAAGCAATAGCTGTAAGCACTTCTGGGAAAAAAAAGTGGGTATATGATTTGGCTCCGTCCTCGGAATGTATGAATATGTATCAGAGTAATGTTTCCAGGGCCAAGAGATGAGGAAAGTTGCTTTTTCCAATCTGGACTCTGAGAGTGTGTGCACGTGCGTGGGTTTGTGTGCATGTGTGCTGAGCAGATTGTTTAGACGTGGCGGTCTCTCTCTCTTTATGCTCACCTTATGGGACCTGCGTGTGTGCATACATATGTGTGTGTAGATGGTGAGGGTGCAACAATTTATAAGTAATTTAATTACTCTATTCCAGTGGTTTCTCATTCATCCTTTTTTGTGGAAACCATGGTCAATAGTCAAAACCAGGTACCTGGGTGTATCACGGTAAAGAAGCTGGTGTGGACGGTTTGTACAGTTATTGAGCCCTCTGTTGTCCAACTGCAGTCTATTAATTTCAGTGGTTTTTCCACACCTGCCCTTTGATTTGATCAATCCACTGCCGGAGAGGGGTCAATATGTCTGTCATGAGATTGCCCCTGTTATTTTGTCCAGCACAACTGTGGAGTTAATCTTTTCGTGACAGCTGATACCTCATTAATTTCCTTTGTTCGAGAGCCCTTCATACGGTGATGTGAAAGAAGGATGCATGCTTAGACATATTAAGCAGAGCTTGCCTGGAAAGTCAGCACACACACAAAAAAATGTGTTCAAGTGATATTAACAATATAAAGAGTTGTTTTTAAATAAGAAAATGTAACTGTTGTGAGGTTTTGTAACACTACATTTTCGCTTTTGGAAACTTAGAGAATATTTTGTTAGTGAATCACTCATTCCAAAATAAAATCCCACTGGGGAAAAAACTTTACTTTCTTCATTCTTTGGTGGGTTTGCTTGGGTTGTCACGATTGGTACCCTGATGAAAGGTCCCTCCTCTTGTTCAACTTCTCCTCTTGTACGGACTTCCTCACATTATCTTCAAGCCCTTTTTGATGTCATGTAAAATTCATAGCTGAGCCAATGACTGAAAGCTCCCAAGTCCCTGAGGTAGCAATGCAGCCCAAACCATTTCCAACACCATGGTCACAGTTGTTTTGGGATACTTCTCCTGAAAAGCTGTCTGTGGTCTATGGTGTGTATTGACAGTGGCCAAAAAACTCTAAATACATTATTACCATGGCCTTAACTTTGGCTATATTATCTTTGGGAAACTGTATTTTTCCTGTATTTTATGTTGTTTGTATTTTATCTGATATTCTTTTTGAAGAGCGAAGGTTTTTCTTGACATGCCTCCTGTGCAGGTCAAATTTAATTCATCTTTTTGTGATCATAGACTAATGCACTCTAACACCAACATTTGCAATAGTTACCTGCCAGTTCATTTATGTCTGGGGTTCTTAGAGACTTTTTTGCATTAAATTATCTGGTCTCAAGCTGAATTTGCTTGAGCAGTGAGTCCTGGACAAATTAACATCCATTTGAAATCTGCACCACATTTTTTTTACAGTGGAGTCATTATTTCAAATAATTTAAAGACCATTTTCAGTCCCTTGCCAGACTCCAAGGCATCCACACTTTTTTTTTCCCTGAAGCTTTTTGAGTTCTTTAGATATTGGCGTGATGACGCCACACACTTCATTAGATAAGACCCTAGATGTAAAGTTTCAATAAGACAGGTTCCAACAGTAGGGGGTTCTCATTATGGCGCCTAATTTTCAGTGCCTGTTTCTAATTTTATAGACTTGAAGGTGTGATTCGTTTAAGGGTGTTCTTACTTATTCCATGTGAGTGATCTTTTGTGTCATTTATTGGAGTAGAATCACCTTTATCTGTAAATGCTGTATCAAAGAGGGTGAACTGTTTGGTTGTTCAGATAAATTGAAAAAATCTGTAGTTTTCATTGGGTGTGCTTATTTTATTTATTTTTTTACATGACATATAGTCATAGAATGTAATCTCTTTTGTTGGAATAGCGGATAAGTATCGGTCTAGATAAGGTTGTGTGTGTCCGATAGAAGTATCTCATCCAGAGAGTACACTCAATGAGCCACAGTGTACTTCACTCTGTGGAGTGCTTCTCAGAGATGCCAGCTCGTTGACACCTTATTACCTTCTCAAATCAGAACCCCTACCAAGAGTATCTGTTACTATAGAGTTACTATCTCTCTCTCTCTCTCTCTCAAGGACATATTGCAGAGACAGAGACTCAGTGGCATAGCTTGTTCAAGTGATTTTTTTTTTCTCAGCTAATCACTGGTGAAAGTCTCAAATGAATTACCAGAGGCTAATTTCAGCCTTTGAAAAGAGGGAGAAGTGACAAGTGACTTGTTATAATAATGAAAATTTGTTGTCAGGAAAGAAAGTTAATATACTGGTAACTCTAACTCCCACTTGCCATAGCTCTACCTCATAAAAATGATTTTATCACATGTGGAATACATAAGGCATGATTTTTTTTTTGTGCAGTAAGGTTAACATATGCAATGTTTTGATTACACTGTGTTCTTCAGTCTATTCAGCATCTGCATTAGTTTTGTATGACAGTTATTAACATAAAATTCAACTGGAAAATGACAGTGTGTTGTGTAAGAAATCTGTTAAGCAAATCTTGTGCTTCACAAAATACCAATGTTCTTTTGTGCTTAATATTGTAACGTGGATTTCAATAGGGTTGGGCCAGTCATAATGATGTTGAACCAATCATCATGGTTCTCCTCTTTCATTTGTCCAAGTCCCAAATTGTCAGATGGGTGAAGTGGTACTTAGTGACTAGATCTGCCGTCTGCCGATGGTTGGTATAGTGTCCACATACAGTACCAGAAGTTATGGAACACTGTAGTAGACCACATATTTTAAACACTAAGAGCTGTTGTTTCAGGAAGATACAGTTTTAGATAAATTGTTTAAAAGTGGCAGCTGCCATTCCCATACACTTTCACCTGAACCACCCACCATACATGGTGTATGGTTCTAAGAGCTATGAAAAAGTTTCTCTGGTCCAAAAGCACCCATAGTCCTAAAACAAGTTTCCAAAGTATAGGTATAGGTGACTATTAAGTGTCATAGGAATAAACCTTTCTAAGAATACAAGGAATAAACTGTGAGGAACCAAAACCCAGATAATAGAATTACTATGTACGTTTTTATTGAAGATTAAAAGAGGTACAAGGGTCATAACAGTCAATCAGTAATGAGATAAGGCTGTGACTATCATTAAAAGTTTGCTAGAAAAATATCTATAAAATATCTTTTATGGTTTCTTTGTCTGTTACTACAGATCAACCTTGCTCATGTTTAATTATTTTGCACTCAGTTTCAGCAATTGCCAGTTTCTTTTACTTTCCTTTGTTACTAGCAGTAGAATCATTAACGCTCAACTATATTTTCCTTGGCAGCTCTCAGGGGAAGCTCTTTCTTCACAACGCACAGTTTGACTAGTTTGAGAGCTTCGTGTGTTGACAAACTCCTCCACCCACTCACCATGCTGGTGATGAGCCCCACATTTCCACTTCACAGCCCCAGCCGGCTGTGCACGTCCTGGGCTGAGCTGCCAACGGCTGCTTGGCCACAGATGGGTAGTGGTGCATTCCCCGTTGGATGAATGGGTGAATGTTTAACTCCACAGATTGCCACATTTCTTATCATCCCATGCTTTGTCAAACTCCCTCCCCCTTTCTGTGCAGTCGTCCCGTTGTTTGCACCTTCATATTCATCTCAACTGCTTGCATGTGTCTGTTGGGTAACAGCACTCTTCTCTGTCTGCTGTAGTATGCCAAGGGATGGATATCATGCCTTCAGTTCTTTCCCCACAGAGCCTTTGGCAAACAATGAATTTCAAATAATTTGCTTCAGACAAAGAAGTCTTCTTATAAGCCCCCCCTCTCCACTACCCATCCCCACACTTGCCAGTCTAATTCTAACTTTGGCGATTTCTGTTTTAATTAAAAGGATTTAGGCTGTGCTGCAAATTGTTCTTGAGCAAATTTAAGTGCAGGTAGGTGTAAAGTGTAAACACTAGATAAAATGTCACTGCATGCAAGAGAAATGTGAATACAGGCTATGCTTGAATAAGAAATTCCTCTGTTTGCTTGCAGATAAAACTGGTCTGTTTCACTAATCACTATAGTCTTAGTCCCATGACATTCTGTTTAAGTGTCTTAGGTTCATGCCAGTAGATTCTACAAAAATTCCAGGCAGGTATGTAGACATACAGCTAAGTTTCTGATAACAAGGTTTTACTTTAAACATCAAAACAAAAAAAATGTTAACTTTTCTATTAGAGATGAGGATACAAGTAAATATCACAAACAATGAAGAAACCTTTGAAATCCCGCTCTGTTCTTTTTGGTGCTGCTTTGCCCTATTTCTTTATGATCAGCCACTTTACTCTTCAACTGTACATTTGCCAGATTTGAATTATTTACCATATTCCTCAACCTTCCATTCCATTCAGGGTGAATGAGATTGATCACATGCAAAACACAAACCACTCGATATGTGACACTGTCAAAAATGACATGGGGAGTTGGCCCTTCGTTAAGTCTAATTCGAGCTAACACAGCAAAACATTTGGCCAGGTAACCACCAGGGACACCCCAGCTGGAGTTCATTAGGGGATGAAATTGAGCTGCCCACTCTGCCTTCTTCCGATAAGTGCTCTCTCCACCCACTATCTACTCCCCTTTTCGTCTATGGGAATATCAATAACAGACACTAAAGAGGGTATTCTGTCCTTTTACTATTTTATATGTGGAACAGTACTGTTCTAATGGATAGTTAGCTTCTTACAGTGGTACTGAGGTAGGGGTTGGTTGGTTGGTTGGTTGGTTGGCTTGAGCCACATTCACTCCTTATGCTGAAACCCAGAAGAGTGAGTACCCTGTCTATGTGTACCGAACACTCAGGCCTGCTGCTTCCACACGCCGCTATAATTGGATCCACTGCATAAACAAAAACCAGTGGGTCTTTGCTGTTAGAGATATTGATAGTTGACAGATACAGAAGCAACTGTCAGTGTGTTAACTGAGCCCACATTCTGGGATACATTCACAAAGAAACTGATGGGGATCCTCATCCATGTCCCTCTTGCATGGCAGAGGGTTGCAGAGAGATGTATCATCCAGTCATATATTGTCATATAATCTAACTTGCAGCTGAGTTCCTGGACCTGAGGTTGTCTGGTAGCATAAAATTACATTTTCCCATTTCATCATATACTGGGACAAAGCCATCATGCTCAGTCTTCAGCTGTTCATTTGGCTTGTTTATATTTGGAACTTCCATCACTAGATACGTCATATCTCTCGGCCCACTTTGCCTGCTGCTTTCAATTTAAAGGCTTTATTCTTGATTGCCACTGATGTCAACATTTAAAATGTCAATCAGGCATATTCGGTTTTTAAATGTACATACGAGTCCAACAATTGTGGTGTGCTTCAGATGGAATGGCTAGCAAAGTAAAATGAGCTTAGTCTTCAGCAGCCTTAAAAAGAGTGAGCTGTTCTTGAAGACACTGCCGTACACGCAAAAGGCTTGGGCTGTACTTCTCTATAACCACGGACTGAACAAGAGATGCTCCCTAATAACATTTAAACTGCTCGTATTATGGTGCCTCCAAAGGGCGACGCAATCAGGGATGACAAACCAACAATGCATCAAAGAGTCCTCCATCTGCCAGAGCACATGGGTAGCCATTGTGGGGGCCCCTCACTGGAGGAGAGGGCTGCCAATTCTATCATTTCCAATTTTTTTGGACTCTTTTCTTCCTCATCAGAGAAGAGGAGCCTGAAGAGGTGGAGTGAAGGTAATGGATTTGAGCGAGAGAGCAATACCCCTCACACCCCCCACACCCCCACTCCCCAGTTAGCTTTCTCACTCTTTCACATTCTCCTTTTCCTCACCGTCTGATGAGCTATAGATTCTCTTTCCTCTTGAGACAGGGAGACATGGATGCACCTGGTTTATCTAATGCACCGTCAATTTAGTTCACCATCATCTTACATTCTGCAGCTATCAGGAAAATTATGTTTGTCTCATCCACGGTCAGATAATCTTACAGTAGAAAGTTGCTTTTTTTTAACTATTGCAGTGGGCTTTGTTTAATGACCTTATTCATTCATTTGTTTGCCTTCAGGCTATGCTGCACCTGATAAGTCAGCTATTTTAGTGTGGAAGGTACCACTTTGGTGAGTTGTGGGCAGTGATGGCCTAGTGGTTAGGACCTTGCTCTGTGAACAGAAGGTCAGAGGGTTCAAGTCCCAGCTTGGGTACCCTTGAGCAAGGTACCATCCGACTACACTGCTCCCCAGGTGTTTCTTATAGCTGCCCGCTGCTCCACATGTGCACGTGTGATGGGTTGAATGCAGAGGTCACATTTCATTGTGGTGCAATTTGTGTGTGATTGTTGTGTTCACAATGACAAATAAGTCACTTCACAAAACTGTCATGTCCTGTGCCTATTTGTTACTAAATCCTATAGATGACTGCATGATTTACACCTTATCTCCCTGATGTGTGTTATAAGGAAAACCTGTTGCTCTCATCTACACCACACTATGTGGGCAGTTCCTATGATTTTCCCTTGCATCTTAACCTACTTCATGAAGTGACATACAGGGATTTGTCAACTGACCTGAGGTGGTCTTTTTTTAACCCATTTACCCATTAATGTCAGCACTTAAATATAGAAAGCTAGCTTGCTAGAATGGCCTCACTCAGTGATGGAGCTGGAGCTAACGAGGCAAAGTGAATGGTATATATCCTTTGCTGAGCCTCTGTGGACCGCTTGCCTCACTAATTGGTCTCAGGATATTGAGAAATGCTGCACTGTTGTCGAAATAGTACAGCCTTTAGCAAGCACTTCCACAGTGTGCCCCTGACCACTCTTAGCCGAACATTGAATGCTAATGGGACGTACATATTTTATTGGGGGGTTTTCTTTGGATATTTTTCTTTTTTGCCTCTTAAAGCACTACCCAGTTCATGAATATTATGATATGTATTTATATTATATAGCCAAAATGTTTCCAGTAAAGTAGTTTCATATTATGCATTTAAGATGCCATGTGATTTTTGTGTGTTATTTAGATAAACGCCATTTCACTGTAGTACTTCAGGTTTGCTTTCTTTTTTCTCTGTTGATAAAACAAATGATGGCTTAACATCTCTTTGTGAAACACAGGCCTGTTATTGGAGTTCAGTGTTTGTAAAATAAGGATACTGGTAAAGTGCTGAAGCTTCAAGCCATTTTCAGCAGTCTCCTCAATTGACACCCAACTCCATTATGAAGCCAAGCTGTATTTTATTGTTGAACTGAAAAGAAGAAAAGTGTGTGTTGAAAAGGTGTTGTGGAAGATTAAAACAGCCTGAACAAAGGCTAAAATGTTACTTTCAACAAACTTTACTTAGAAAAATTGAAATTTTCTAAAAGGCAATAAAAACAAAAATACATGATGTAAATTTCCATGAACCTTTATTAGACTGACAAAAGTACAAATAAATATTTTCATTAGTTTTACTGACCAGTTTAGAATTTGATGGCCGCAGCACACTCAACAAATGTTGGGACAGAGGCATATTAACCACTGTATTATTTCAGCTTTCATTCATAATTTTTTATAATTTTGGAACTGATATTCTAACTGTAGTAGTTTTGCAATTAGTAAAAGTTTTTGTCCATTCTTGCTTGATATAAAGCTTTGGCTGCTCAACAGTCCAATGTTAATTGTCGGATTCTTCTCTTTATGATGCACCATATATTTTCAATAGAAGGTAGAGTTGGACTGACAGCAGGCCAGTCAACACACAGTCTATATTTACAAAGCCATGCTGTTGTGGCCTGTGCAGAATGCGCATTGTCCTGCTGAAATAAGCTTGGAAGTCCCAGGAAAAGATGTTGCCTTGATGGCAGCATATGTCCCTCTAAAATCCTAATATATACCACAGATTCAATGGTACCTCAATGCAACCTACCCATGCCTTGAACACCAATGCACCTCCATACCATCACAGATGCTGACTTTTTACCTTCTGCTGATTACAACCTACATGGTCATTTTTATCTTTGACACTGAGAACTTGTTGCTTTCTCAAAAAATATGTCTCTGCATACAGCTGATGTATGACTTTCCCCTTGCTTAATACAGTTTCCAGTTGCTTTTCTACATGCAGCAGTGGGCAGTGTTAAATGTTAATTTCTTGTCACCGTAGCATGATGAAGGGTTTACAAGGTCACTTAAAAAATACAGCAGTTGCTTAGGCAGTGAGGGCTGTAAGATCAGTGGTTTCCAACTTTGCCCTTTATGCACTGAGATGCCTCTGAATTCTCTGAATCTTTTCACAGTATTGTGTACTGTAGATGTTGAAAGTCCTAAATTATCAGCTTGAGAAATGTTTCTAACCAACAACTAACTAACTACCAATCCTTGCTTGCAAAGAGTGAGTCTTTGATAGATCCTACTTTTATACCCAATCATGATACATCACCTGCTACTAATTAGTCTGCTTAATGTGGTGTTTTCCACGTGTGCTTGTTCTAATCTTCTTTTAACTCTGTCCCAACTTTTGTTGAGTGTGTTTGAACCATCAAATACTGCATTCATGTATATTAACAAAATAGTATAAATATATATAAATATATAGAAAATCTTGTCTTTGTACGTTTGTCAGTTAAATAAACATAAATGTGAATTAACATCAGAGAGTTTTCTGTTGCATTTTGGAAAATATTTCACCTTTTCTGTGCTTTGTGTACTGCAGAGGTCTTTTGCGATTACCCTGCAGTACCAAGGTCAAATGTACGGAGTTGTGCAGTGCTAATTGCCTGGAATTCTGGAAAAAATGGGGAAAAACAAACCAACAAACAAGTGCATAACCTATCAGCAAGCTTGGTTGAACTTTAGGTGCTAGAACCCTGAACCTTCTCAGCCATGCAGTCTTAAAAGGTCAAGGATTCATAACTGCCTGCAGACAATCTTGAATATTAATGTTGACTGTGAGTAGGAAGGTATCAATAGGTCAGGGGTTATCTGCTGGAAACGTACCACTACACCTAACATGATTAGGAATTAGCATTATGCTGGGTGTTGTCAATAAGCATGCATGAATTGGAGCCTAGCACTGCAGCTGGCGTGAGCGAGAGCACGGTGCGATGGGAAATGGAGAAACAGGGGAATGTAATGTAATCATACTACCTGATGGTCGTCTGTGAAAGGAAAATGATTTGGTTGCAAGTTCAGTGCAGTCTTTTTAGCCATTTTCAGCATTTCAGGCTGATGCTGTAAATGTTTTACATCTCTAACTGGCTGTCATTAAACCCATACCAGTATTGCCACTATTACCATAGCAGTTCATACGTTTTATGGTTTGTGAATTGAACAGGCAGGGCATGGAAGTGATGAGTTGATGGGTTTTCCTTTTTTAAAACAAGTTTGTAGTCTACTGTTCAGTGTCTTTGCACAAATTTGCTCTTGTGCCATGAAGCACAAAACCTCACCTTTTCCTTTTGACCAGCTCATTGAATGTGCTTGTGATCTAGGCCTTAAAGTTTTTGGTTCCCATGTGCTGGTGATCAATAATAACAGAATACACATGAAGGAAAATCAATCAGTCAATTTCTCTGTAGAAAGCTTAATTTAATCAGCATGCAAGTGACTAATTGATTGTTGTCGAAGCTGCTAATAAGGTTCTGCAGTGGAGAGTGGCTTAGTTGCAATATTTCTGTTGCTCACTCCATGCAGGCAGTCATATAGCACACAGAAGTTCTACAACTGTGTATGAGTATGGCAAAATATCTAATGATTAACTGCGTTTGGATAAACAGGCCAGTATAGTTATTGTGGATTTTATATGCACTTTCAAATAAAATCGTTTCATAAGTAATGTAAAAAACAACGCAGTAACAGTCATTTGCAGCGATTTGTTCTTTCATGTTGGCTCAAAACTAGCACTGGTGTGCATTCTCTTCACTCACTTGGTTTAAAAACCCTCTTTCCAGAAAAGTTGTGAGATTTTCCAAAAGCAATAAAAACAATATGTGATTTGTTATTTTGCATGAACGTTAATTTAACTGACCAAAATACAAAGAAAATATGTTCAATATTTTTACTCACCAACTGTATTTTGTAAATATACGCAACCTTTAATTTAGTGCCTGCCTCCACACTCAACAAGGGTTGGGACAGAGTAAATATAAGATTAATAAATGCACAGAATATTGAAGTAACACCGGTTTGGAAAACACCACATTAAGCAGGCTAACTGGTAGTGCGTAAAGGCAAAGTCCATTGTTGAATGTGTGTGATCTTCGTGCCAAGGATTAAAACGTTCATCCAGATTATCAGTGAAAGGTGAAAAAAACAGCTTATGTGATTGTATGGTAGTGTATCAGTACCGTCAAGCAACGTCTCGTTCCAGGATGTCCATGCTTACTTCGGCAGGACAATGGCAGAACACATTCTGCATACTTTACAACTGTGTGAAATCACAGACACAAAGTGTGTGCACATGACTGGCCTGCTGCCAGTTCAGATCTAACTTTTATTGAAAATATATGGTGCATCTTGAAAAGGAGAATCCGATAATGGCGACCTTTTGAGAAGCTGAAGTCTTGTATCAAGCAGAAATTAGCAAAAATGCAAGCTGCATCTACTAGAACTAGTATCCTCATTTCCAAAATGACTAAAGTTGTTATTAAAAGGAAAGGTGATGTAACACAATGGTAAACATGCCTCTGTCCCAACATTTGTTGAGTGTGTTGCAACCATGAAATTGTAAATGTGTATATATTCAAGAAATACAATTAATTTGGTCAGTAAAACAATTAAAATGTATTTTTTTCCTGTACTATTGTCTTTATTGTCTGATAAAGGTCCATATGAATTAAAATATCACAATTGTTTTGTTTTTATTGCAATTTGGAAAATATCTCAACTTTTCTGGAAATTAGATTTGTATATATGACAGATCTATCTTAAAATTGCTGTTTGAAGGTTGTGACAGATGTTTCAGTGTAACATTTTTTTCTTTGTTGTATTTGTTTTTAATCTTAGCAGTCTAACTGTTCTGCTTTAAGACTCATTTTTGTTTTTTACATTTGATGCATTTTGTAGACTTTGGACCTTTTACTATTTATACATGCAGTTTGTAAGTGCCACTATACAGCCCTTTGCACCTGATTTCTCTTTAAATTATGCACAGAAATGCCACTTGAGTGTTAACGTCTCCCCATGGAGAAACTTCAGCCTGCAGTTTAAATGGTTATTAATATTAACCTAACTGTTTGTTTGACTTTTTTGTTTTGGTTTTTGCAATGAAGTGTTCAGTAATTGTAGTGGCCTTTCCTAATTTGATTCTAAATGTATTGTGTTCCTTGCGTAACTTCCAACCCTGTTGTGGCTACCTTTACTGTGGTTTGCATTAATTGTTGATTCACAAATCTATCTCTCTTCCAGGGTTCCAGGAATCACCATTGCCACTGACATCATCTGTGGCTTTCCAGGAGAAACAGATGAGGACTTCCAGAAGACAGTGGAGCTTGTGAGAAAGTACCAATTCCCCAGCCTTTTCATCAATCAGTTCTACCCACGACCTGGCACCCCTGCAGCTAAAATGGAGCAAGTCCCAGCCCAAGTGGTGAGCTTTGTTTATGACTTCGTGTTTTAAGGTCCATGTGTGTATTCTTGACCCCTTTTGCTGTGGTACAAACCTTTAGTTTTCTGAGAAGGCTTTACACTAGATTCTAGAACAGTACTTCAAGACATTTATTATTGAGGTCAGATCTAATGTTTGATGATTAATTCTGGATCAGAAGCACCACTCCAGTCCATCCAAAAGGTATTCAGAGGTGCCCCCATCACTCCACAGAACATTGTTACACTGCTCCACAGCCCACAGCCTTAAAAGCATCACAGCCCTTCAGCCTGTTTATGGTATGGGCCATGGTGGCCTTAAGCTCATGTGCCACTTCTCCAGTGTATCATTCGGTGATGCACTTTGGAGATCATTCTTTGGGTGTTTAATTTTAAACCTGTCTCAGTAACTGATTTCTCTAATCACAGGCTGTCTGGGTGCTTTTGGACATACGATGAAAAGTGTATAACCAGGCACCATAACTTTCAAACTTGGTTTTGGAGTGGAGTTTGAACTGTTCTTAAAAATAGAAACAAACCATTCTCTGGGCACTTGAAGTTCAGAGCAACACTTAATGAAATATGTTTCTCGAAGCAGACCTGTACTTCATCTCTTTGCTTCTCTTAGTGTCTTTTGGGCAAATGTAAATAAAAGGCAGTACCAGGAGTTTCCCACAACAAGATTTTGGAAACCCTAACTGCTACATTACAGCTGGCTCATATTCAGCACTGCCACTTTGTGCACACATGGACTATGTGCAATGCCAAAATATAGGCCCTGTGACAAGTTTCACCCATTACAAGGGCTTTGGTGTTTTGTTTATCCGGGCTTGTCCAACCGTTGCATATGGCACACATAATATGGCTTCACAGTAATTAACTCTTGCTCAAAACATAGTCTAGTGTTACCTGTAGACTTTGAGTGGACAGTGAATACAGATTTTTTATTTTTAGAGCAGAAAAAATTGAACACGTTATTGTCCACTGACATGTTAAGAAGTGTTCTGACATGAGATTTTAAGCAGTCTGGTGCCATAGTGTGTTAACTGCAGTGTTGTTTGAAGGCAGCATTATCATAGAACATGCCTTACTAATGAGCATTGCATTTTAGCTTCAGAGGGAAAAAAATAATGGGTTTCGGTTTTTACGACCTGATTTTCATTGAAAAAAATCTACTTTTCAAGGAAGAACCAAAAATTTAGCCAGTCATCAAAGTGGGCAGATTTGCTCCAGTTATGTCATTGGATTTCAACTGCAAATGGCCTTGAAATGTCTTGGACTATTAAACATGTTTTTTTTTCTTTTTTTTTTCTTTTTTCTTTTTAAGGATTAGTACCTTCAAAGTCGTGTCTTTTTTGGATGTTGTCGGACTGTTATTGAATTTGTTATAATTAATTCTCTATGCTCCTTACTTTCCCCTTCTGATGTCTTTCTATTTCACTTCTCCTCCTTCACTCCTTTTTTTCTCCATGTCATCATCTCTTATGCAGCATTTTGTCTTTGTAATTTCTTTCTAAAGTACTTTCTCTTACGCATTTTTTTAAATACTGAAAATAGATTAGTTTCCAAGGGCAAAAGTGAAGGTTTTCAAACTAATATTAGTCTTGGTGACTAGTGCATCCTGTCAGAAACACGATGAAGTAATTATTAATTTTCCTTAGTCTGACAGTGACCTAGTTATTTGTTTATTCATCATGTTGATTACTGCTAGTGAGACTGTGTGTGTGTGCGCGTGTGTGTGCAGGTCTTAAAAGGTCAAAATATAAAAGTTCTAACGAAAAGTTTAATTTTAAAATAAATTTATTCTTCGTTATTGCTCACCATTTTATGTTCCTGCAGACAGGCGTCTCCGTGATATGACTGCATTATGAAAGTAGTTTCAGACTGAAATAATGCCTCTGGCTAATGAAACAAAAATAGTCTGAAATATAGCGTGCTCGATATGACGAGCATGTGGATTTGCTGCTTGCTCAAGCTGCACTAGTAGAATGTAGACCTGATAAATGATTGAACAATTTCAGCAGTGTTTATTGAGAGTAGACTGATAAAATAGAAAGCATGATTACATTTTTTCTTCATCTGTTGCTTTTGTACTGATAATACCATCATCTGAAAACTTCTTAATTTGTCTAATGCAAAGCAAGTAAAATTTAGTTTAATGGGAAAGGACACTGGAATGTTGAAAAAAATTAATTTACTTCTGGTAGCAGATAATTTTGCTTTGTTTTGAGTCCATCAAGATAAGCTTAACATGTAGCTAGCTTGGCCCTTTACCAAATTGCACTTTCCTTCCAAAACCACCTCACATCAGGACCATCCGTACTTACCTGATTTTTAGTCCACCCCAACAAAAGCAGTAGTGCAGTGACAGTCCAGTGTGACCACAGCTTTATGGTTCTGTAGCAGGTCTTTCTCAAGGCAACTTTATTTATATTTCATCAGTTGTTTGTTTTAGCATTTTGGCAATGAAGCTCATCACCCCAGAAGTCAAAATGCTTCTTTTAATGAGATTTTCATTCTAACTCCATTTAAAAAATTTTTGTGTGAAATATTCTCTCTGGGTTCAGCATCAGCTTAACCCCTATCAGTAGAAGGAAATTCAGGGGAAGTTGTTCTCTCTTTTTTTTGGTATCAATCTGCAATTAGTTTTTTCTTTGTCATTATTTTCACTGTTATCTTTGACACATCCTGTTTCAAACAGCTTTTAGCTTTCTTAAATTATTATATTGCCAGTAGTAGCAGTGTTAAAATGATTATTTGCAAGTTTAAAACATGCACAAATTAGCACATATTTCCTGTTTGTGTAGCTGCAATTGTTTAAGTAAAAATGGCAAGGTTGACTGGATTATTCTGACACTTTTAGGTAGTTTGGCCATAAAAAGCCCTTGTAGGTTTAAGCAATTGGGCTGTCTCTAGAGCGACAAAGCTCATTTGAGGTATAATGGCTTTCATCAAGTCAAATTTCAGATTCGCTCTAATCATTACGTGAAGAAATCAGGTGCATTGTGATATAATGAATACTTACAGTGATGAGAAAAGTGAATTGATCTTTTACATTATGTCAGTATAATTACTTTCATTGTAGTTCAGTGGCAAAGGTTACCGACTGGTGACTTTTTCTGGATCTCTATAAATAATTCAGAATGTTTTACTTCCTCCTCAGCATATAAGATACAAAAATGTGAACAATGAATTTCTGACGTTTAAACTATTTTTTGGAATTTCACACCTCCCTTAAATGTGCGCACAGATATCTTGCCTTTGTTCACTTGTCTCTTTTTCCACCCTGCCCTTTCTTTGCTGCAGTAGGGTGGATGTATGAGAAGAGGTGGGATGTAGTAGAAGAAGGTATAGAGTATGTTGTCCAGGCATACCTGCCATCCATGCATTGCAGCATCTCTTTACCAGACTCATTAAACATGGGCAGTTCTGTTAAGGGAACCATGGGGTGCTGCAAGTGTGTCCCATTAATAACTCTTCCAGATGGCAATGACTGCCTGGCCTGCCTCAGTCTGAACCATGTCTGCCAAAGACCGTAGGGGGGCTGAGGGATAAAGGTGGGATCCGTGGATCGTCCGGTTCTGGCGCTTTGGTATCTCAGCATGTTTAGCTCATTTCATCAGCGGGACCCTTCCAATTCTTTTTGATAAATGGCTCAGGGTGGGTAATGGATTGCCATGTCTCATCACCCTTGGAATGATGGTCAGTAGGTCGGGCCTGAGGAAATCTGGTGAACAGTTTTGGGATGGTCTAAATTGGGAACTTACCAAACGGGGCCATCATAATTAGTCCCAAATGATGGAAAGGGTTAGCGGAGATAAATTGGAATTATCTCTTGGAATGTTGCTCTTACCAGCCGGACAGGTGTTTACCCTGACAGCCTGTCGGCTTTATGCGTGCTGTCTTTAACCAGGGGAAATTAAACAGGCAACCCAGAGTAATACCTTAGCTGTAACTGGGGTAAACGGCTGTGCCAGTTTCAAAAGCATTGGCTGAGCAAGGTCTGTAAGGAATGCCCAACACATGTGAAAACAAATTTACCTTAAAACAAAGACAGATGGGCAAGGCCTTCTGGGCCAGAGCAGCTTAGGATGAGGTCAAATGAAGGGATAAACAACATCTTTACACTACATCTGCTAGTTCTCATTTGAAGTGGGAGTGGTACTGTATATACCAATGTGGAGGTTTATGTGCATTCAGTGTGTGTTCCTGTGTCTTGATTCACCCAACCCTTTTTCTGGTAGTAGCTATAAGTTTTTAGTGATTTTAGTGTAGTCCTGTTTACACATCAAAGTGAATTTTCTCTGCCTCTCACTTCACATTCACATTATTTTTGGTGATTTGAATCCTCACTACTCAAAAGGAGTTCACATGAAACATAAGAAAAGTATCTAAAGAAATCTTGCAGATTGTCACATATTGAGAACAGTGTACTTCTCTATTTGTATTTCTCTATTTGCGAATATAGTGTATTAGTCAAAACACTTGTTTCATCTTGAGCAGCTGAATGTGATTTATCTTTGTTACAGGATTTCTTCTTGCTTTTACATACTTTGTCTCTTGACTTGACACTTTTCTCAGAACATTCTCTTCTACCACAAATCCTTGCTTTCAATCCATAGCTGGTGGGATAATATGAGGTCTTAATAAATGGTTTAAAATAATTTCTCTCTTTGCTCCTATTCAAACTGTCCATCCATTCTGGTGAATAGTGGTATGTAGGCAGAGATTGTGTTCTTGCTGGATTTGTGTGCATTGTGTGTATTTGCATAGGGATTAAATTCCTAGCGATGTTCTATTTGTCCAGATCTTCAAAAGAGTTTTTTTTTATTATTCCATGAGTCAGTCCAGGCAATGTATTCTTTACTGGATGATTGTTTGTGAATGTTTAGGCTTTGCAGTATGTAGGGGAATGTCCAAAAATCTGCTTGATCAAAACCAAAAAATGTTTGACCGATGAGCTAAGACCTCTTTCTGTTGTATTCTTTTTCATGGGTAAATTCAGACAGTTATTCTGAAACTGTGGCATATTGGTAATCTTTACTTCTCTTTTGTAAGCTAGTAGTCCTTTGTGTGCTTTTTGAGACCGAATTAGATTTTTTTTTTAATATAGCCTGATATTGACCAATGGGAAACACTGATGTTGATCTACTGAATGCTACTGTTCAGATGGTATAAAATGCTTGATAGTAAAGATGCACCAATTTGGGGTTTGTGCACTCATATCTGATATTTTTAATGTATGTAATTAGCATCCAATTAGCACCTCAATGTCACCTAAACACCCTGCTAGTGTTATAAATCCAACATGAAATATCAGTTTAAAAAATTGGTCAAATATAAATTTTAAAGCATTATGTAATTGTTAGTGGGTGAGATGTCAGTGGTATGTTTTTGAGCAAATAGCTAACAATTCAGATATGATTTTAATGTCATCAAGCATCCCTCCCAGATAGTGCTTGCATTTGTCCAATAGAAGATATCACAGCAATCTCAAAGGTTGGGTTACTTCAGCCTTTAGCCAAATGGTTGTGTTTTAAACTGTCTGAATGAAGCCACACCCCTAGTGTGTCCAGCTGTACTGTACCAACATCTGGACTCATTATAGGTTCACATGGGCACGTGTTAAAGCATCATTACTTTTATGTGAGGGAGAGAAAAGGGGAGGGAAGCAGAAATTGACTTTGTGCATCTTCACTCACATGGTATATTAGCCAAACTAGTGATCATATACACAAGAGTAGATTATGTGAACACCATTATTAGAGCTTATCTAATAGCACAGCTCTCTGCTAATGATAGTTTAAAATGAAGTAATGTCTATCCTGTGAACTGTAATCAACCTGTTCTTCCTGATTTATTTGATTATCAGTTCAATATAATTTAGATATAGTTATAGATATAGTATTAGATCTTATTATTATCTATGCTAATCTAACATATGTGTGTTCTAATAATATCTAGGGTCTTGGAATAAATGTAAACTATAGCACCAGTGTCCATCTCTGACATACTTAATCATTCATGTGCTTTCTGAGACGAAGTACACATTATCCGGATTTCATCCTAAAAAATGAAGATTGTACCAGAAGTACCAAGAATCCTACTCGAAAAGGTTTTCAGCTTCAGTGCTGTCCTCGCCTGCTAACAGCAACCTAATGCTTTAATGCTTTGGTTCTAAATGGTCAGGTCATTGTGCAGTGAGGAGGGGATTGGGGGTGGGGGAGATTTCATTATCGTGATTTGAAAATGGATATTCCTTGGTACATTTTTTGTACATGTTCCATGTTCCTTTGTACAGTCAGATATTTCAGGCCAGTTTGGGTCTAATGTGTCCTGAGCTTCATCTCCTTAGTACCTTGGTCTGTCTTGTCTGTGAATGTTGCAAAGGCTTCAGAGGATAAGGGAGAACTGGTCATTTGGCACATCAGGTTGATTTTTCATCCTTAGTTTCATCCTTAGATGACTGCAGGAATTAAGCAATCTCAGGGCATGGGCCCAAACCCTCTGAACCCTTTAGTGTGCTGCTTAATAATAATAAAAAAAATAGAATTTAAAAACTCTCTCTCCATTTCTCTCTCTCAGTCTCAAATGGCTAGAGGGAATGCTGCTAGAGTAAGAAGCCCTATGGTTTTCTAACTACACAAGCGTGTTACTTTCTCTCTCCTGCTTTTCCTTCCTACTCTCTCCTTTCTTCTTTTCTTCACAATCTGCTCAATGGAGCAGGACAAGCCAGGCAATATTGAGCCAGTTCTGCTGGGAATGCATTGACAGAGCTCAAGAATGGTAACCCGGAGGTTGTGATTAGTCCGATCCTCCACCATGGTGGGGAGCTGTTGATTTGGCTAGAAGAGGTGAAAGAGCATGAGCGAGCATGGGACAGAGGGAGATCATTAGCCAGTTGTAGATATTTCATTCTGGTGCCCTAGCTGTTCTAGGTCTAATCCTCTGGGCACTATACATAAGCATTAGAAATGCATTTGGCCACCTTACTATAAAGGGAAATGGTCTCGAATGGATGGAGAGGTTGACTTCACTAGTCCATATTCAGTTCTTAATAAAAAAAATCCAAATTTATTTGGTTTGTTTTTGACTATTTAGCAATGTTAATGTTATGCTATGTCAGGCATATCCATATCTCCTGTTACAGTTTAGGGAGTGGAGTTTTCTTTTAGGAGCAGTTCATTCATAATTGCTTTATTTATAATCAGGTTAGGGGTCTGGTTAAAAAATTGTGGCATTTATTGGTTGCACATACATAGAAAGTTGGCCTGTACAATATGCAGTGTACAGTGGGGCAGTGGTAGTGTAAAGGTTAGTGAGTTGCCCCTGTGATCTGAAGGTCACTGGTTCAAATCCTAGACCGCTAAAGGCACCACTGAGCCACTGGGACTGAGCACAGTCACTGACCATGTCAGTTGCCCATTGCATTTTGTTGTGGTGCACGCTGTGCTGTGGTGTGTTCACAATGACAGATAATTATGCACTCACTTTCAAACTCATCTCGAAGATCTTATATCTTCTTGCCTCCAGCTCATTATAAGGATCTTGAGTTGTTTTTTATAACTAATTAAATAATGTTATAACTTTATTAAATAATTACATTAAATATTTTGAAATGTGTTTCTAAGGTGAGTACAAATAGTGCAGTTGATGCATGTGTGAATATATGTGCTGAAGTATGGAAACGAATAGTAAAATTAAAATATTTCTTTGAGCTTTGACTGGCACTGTACAAATATAAAGAAGTTCCCATATATTGTGCTCTTGGCTGTGAAAAGCACTGCTCCTCTTGAGCAAGGCTTGGCCTAATCAGTGTTCTAATTAGGCCTTTTATAGGCTAAATGTCTGTGCTTGCTTTAAGTGATTGCTTTAAGTGCATTCATACATCAGATCAAGTACCTGCTTTTGCATTTCATTATGAATTAAGGATATATGAGCTCTTTCAGACAAAGAAAACCAAGAGGATTAGCTTTCTTGTGGGCTAATATCTACATATACATCCCTTACATATTTTTTTTCTTTTTATACCTTACCGACCGTTTAATTTTCTCATTTTGTTTAAGGTCAGCTTCAATACAGTCAATACACAAAAGATAATATTTTTACTTATGTTCACTCATTTAGTACTTTTTCTTTTCCCTTAACAGAAGAAACAACGAACCAAAGAGCTGTCTGCACTGTTCCACTCATATAACCCTTACGACCACAAGGTAAGAACCAGTTGGCTGCTGAAAGACTTGAGATTTGCATTCTGTTAGATTATTTAATGCGCTTTTCTCAAGCATTCTCATACTGCACATGTAGCAGATAAGAGCAAAGCTGTTAAAATAGGATTAGGGGACAAAAATGAAATAATGCTACCATGCAAAATTGTTTTCTTGTAAGTGTGAAGATTTCGCAGTGTTGTTGACTACTTTCAACTTGGTTTTAAATAAAGAAACATATATCAGCGCTTGACTCTAAAATGTTAATGCACCTATTAGAGGTTTACACATTTGTTTTTGTTTGACCCATGATATATGTAAATAATTTTTTTTTTTTTTGCTTTATATCATTTTTAATATGTTCCTTGTATTGGGGGGAAATAAATTGCTTCTGTCGGGCAGCTGGAGGTTGGGGGGTTGTCAGGGTTGCGTTTCCATCCCCCTTAGATTACGTCCCTGGTTGTGGATAATGGTTTTCCAGCATTCTTTTTGTCAGGCTTGTCATTGTGACCTCAGGAGAGGAGTCATCTTTTCACTGCATTTGGGGGGGGAGAGGGAGAGTGTGTTAGTGTGCAGCGAGTGTCACTCTTTTCTGCATCTGCACAGGAAACAGTGTGAGCCCTGTAGCTCTTGTCTTTTAATGACATCATTAAAATTTCAGCAGAGCCAAGCTCTTTTAGCCCTCTCCATCTCCCGTCCATAAAACCCTATAGTCATTCTTGTTAGTGTTGCTGGAATTTGCCTGTTCTTCAACGGCTTCCCTGCATCTGCCTCTCTCCTGACTAATTACTGCTGTGCACTGTAATCAAGTCCAAATTGAATAACCCATAAAGACAGGAGATGGAACTCTGTTGGGGAATCTAATGGCCAGTGAAAGAGGATAGAAAGGAGAAGCGAGTACCTGTAAATGGTAGGGATGGGATCATGGTCTCAGTTCTTGAGAGTAAAGAACATGTTCCTTTGCTCCCTTTAGGATCAGAGACAAACTATCAGACTATGTTGTGCTAGAATTACTGTGTCAATATGAACATGTTCCGAATGAGAATTGGAGCAAAAAAAAAAACAGCTTCCAAAGGACTTTTCTTTTTGGGCTTTAGCTTTGAAAGAAAGATCTGACATGTTTTAGAAAATATTTGACAGCCTTGCCCTGAGCTGCTACACATGTTTCAGAGGTTTGGTCAATGATTGCCATGACTGGTGATTAACAGTGTACAGAGAATTCATGAGTGTATCGTATACTGAAACATATTGTTTATATATATATATACACACACACACAGTGGAGGAAATATTTATTTGATCCCTCGCTGATTTTGTAAGTTTGTCCAATGAAACCACTTTTTGTACAAAGAAATGAAAAGTCTCAGAACTGTATCATTTTAATGGTAGGTATGACAGATAGCACATCAAAAGGAAAATTAAAAAAATAACTTTAAATAAAAGATAGAAACTGATTTGCATTTCATTGA
>JBBPDA010000009.1:18324340-18342055 GCA_037974385.1 Arnoldichthys spilopterus
GAAATCTTCATCTCCATAAAGCTTTTCAGCAGATGGAAGCATGAAGTGCTCCAAAATCTCCTGATAGCTAGCTGCAAAATTTGCTTTCATCCGAAAAAAGTACTTTGGACCACTGAGCAACAGTCCAGTGCTGCTTATCTGTAACCCAGTTCAGGCGCTTCTGCCATTGTTTCTGGTTCAAAAGTGGCTTGACCTGGGGACTGTGGCACCTGTAGCCCATTTCCTGCACACGCCTGTACACGGTGGCTCTGGATGTTTCTGGAATCTGTCTTTCTCCACAATCTTGTCTTGTCTTAATCAAATTTCTGTGATCCTTGAGCTTACACATTGTCCCAGCCATCCATCTTTGCCAACGCTTTACACTTTATTTAAAAATATTTCAGTCAAAAACACTTAAATGGCTCACAGTAAATGGAAGCTAATGGAAAGCAGTTAGCATTGAGTCATTTACATACTGCTGATTGCACCTAAATAGTTTCCATATTCGTTGTTAACATCATTAGCATTTTGGGTTTCTTTAACTGCCTGTTTTCCTTTCCAGTCCAGGGCACTTGGTCTGAAGTGGTTTAAGAAGATGAAATCCTATAAGAAGGTTATACACTAATAATATGCCCCAGTTTTTTCACATAGATTCACACTTTGACCTCTGCACAGCCACAGACTTTTTTTTTTTTTGCTTGATTCCTTGGAAATTAATCCTGTCTGACAGTGGGCATCTTCTACAGCCTTCACTGAGACACTTTGGTGTCCCATTTGACCAAATGAAGCTCAAAATGTAAATTCTATGGTTTTGTATCTTTACTGCAGCCGTTTTGGCTCTGGCATGAAAGGGTAATGAGTAAGCGCTGGTTCACTAATCCTTTCCTAATGATGCGTGAGCCTTCGCTTTGGCTGCTCATGATCATTTGGCATTAAAGCACTTAATAGAGACACCTTCCTGGGGTTCATTGGCTTTCTTCCTTGGCCTGGGTTTATCTGTTACTGTGCAAGAGTGAGCGAAAGATACAGCAAGAGCAAAATAGGGACAGATGGTTGGATATAAAGGTAACTGTTAAAAAGATAATATAACAGATACCTTTCAGACATATGAATGATGCCTACTACTGTTTTTACTAGGGGTGTAAAATATATCATTCTTTATTAATGCATTGACCAAAATAGCACACGATTTGATGTATCAGTGTTTTTACCTATGAAACAGACATTAGCATTATGTCATACAATGTCAGAAACCTCATAACCAAGAGATCTGGCTTACTTAATTATATGGCTTCACAGTGTACACTATTCTAGCTGGTGGTTTGTGAGCTGCCATTACTTGTTGGCTACATTAGCCTCCTAGTTTCAGTGTAAAATTAAAGAGGTAGACTTTGAACGCCAAGCATGTTTTGGCCAAGGGGGAAGTTGTATAAATATAATTTCATTCCAAACCCTTGCTTTAAAGCAATGTAGCTTGCAAGAAGTGGCCTTGCTCTGAGTTAGAGCAAATGGACTGGTCTGACTCTGCTGTTGATATAGTGAAAAACTGAAGCGACTAATTTTCTGTCCTCTTTGCATGATCTGTACTCTGTCAACAGTTTATGGGCCTGGTAACCACTGGCTGTTCTTGAAGCTGTGCTAGCAGAAATAAATAATGTTTAAGTCTTAAGGGACAGTAAAAAACGTGATTAAATGTATAAGTGTGCATTACAGGTGCAATCGTACTAACCCCTTTCTTCTCTCTATCTCTCTCTCTCGCTCTCGTTCTCGCTCTCGCTCTCTCTCGCTCTCTCTCTCTCTCTCGCTCTGTGTCAGAAGTGCCTGTCTGAATGTGTGTAATTAGTGGTATTCGAGCTAACTTGCACATCTTTTCCTCACATGCACCACCCTACCACCTACACACCATTAGACTTGACAGGAGAACCTGCAAATGAAGGAGAGGGGTGGTGGGTGGAAGGTCAAAGGACATAGTGATTGCCAGAGCCTCTAAACTGTAAAGTAGAGTAGAGCAAGTAAAAATCTTAGTTTCTTCTTTTAAAAACAGTGTGTTTGCATGCTATTGTGGTATACGTACCACCCAACTGCAAAACTGTTCTGCTGTTCATGTAAAGCAGACTGCCCATGGTTCTATATATTTATTTTTGCAATTAATTATTTATTGAGCTTTTATTAAATACATATGTCCAGTTACACACAAAATAACTTGGTTACCACCTGAAGATCTCCGCCTGTACATTTATGTATACATTAGAAGTCAGACATTTGATTGATACAGTACTTTAATAATCATGAGTTGGGATCAGTTCATAAAAGAAACACTGATCCTCCTCACTGATCTTCTATAGTTTTTTCTTAAATATGTTATTGTTTTTAACAAATCTGTGTCAGATTCAAAACCAGGTATTTTTGTTTGGTAATATGTCAGCACTCGAATGTGTGTACTCAAAAGTTTACTCATGATTGTGCATATAATCTTATGCTACCTAAGAAGAAATCCTAAATGAGAAAACACTGGTGAATGTCAGAATCTTTGTGCAAACTGTATAAGGGGGTTTTAAGAAGAAATTTCTTTTTAAGAATAGTTGGTGAATGAGGTATATTCAAACAAAAGATTTTAAACTGGAAAGGTCAAAATTATCCTACTACAAATAATTTTCATTTATAATATTAGAGAAATGTAGAATGTTGAAGCAAACTTCACTTATCATGTTTGTCTTGATGATTAATTAGTTTCTGTGTTTTTTAACCAACCAGTGTTTATAATAGCCCTTTTCCAAAAAGTTGGAGCAATATCTAAAATAAAATAAATAAAAAACCAAACGCCTCTAAATGTTCAATCTGAGAATTTTGCTGAATTTTTTTTTAAAATACTGAATATTATAAGCTCATTTTGAATTTAATGCTAGCAGCACATTAGGATAGGAGCATGTTTACCACTGTTTTACTTCACATCTTTTAAAAAGGCTAAATGTTTGAGACCAGGGTGACTGGGACTGGATTGCAGACAAGACAGTTTGCTACCCGGATTCTGTAGAGCCATGCTGTTGTGGTATGTGCAGAAAACGTTTTGCGATTGTCTTACTGAAATAAGCAACCTAATTAGTTGTGAGTTGTCTCACAAAATTATTTGTTTTTACATGACACAACTTTCCAGTTTTTTGTTGCCCCGTCACAACATTTTGAAACATGTTCCTGGTGTTAGTCTAAATGAGCATATATTTTTCTTAAAACAATAAAGTTTCAATAAAAAATGCAATGTTAACTGCAAGTCATTGCTTTCTGTTTTTATTTAACTGTTTAACACAGCGTCCTTAAGTTGTAGGATAAAAGTAAAGGACAGCCCCTCTGCCAGCATGTGGGAGCCCATGCTCTGATTGTGTGCAGAAACCTGGGCTTATAGCTTTGCTCTCAGAACCACATATATTTAAAATGTATAATCTATTTCAGTGCTGACTGATAAACAATAAACAGTAAAATAATTGGTATCATATTCCAGAAACATTTTGACATTTTTTTCTGTAGGATTATAAATACAGTAACATTTTAGCATAGTAGCCTGGTATCACCTAAAGGTTCTGCTCTTTTGTAATACAGTGTGTTATCTAATGTCTAGTAGAAGTTTTGGTTAAATATGAAGCATTTATCTGCCAACAGTTGATTCCAATTACATGCATCCCGCACAATAACGATACATCATTTATTGTGGGTTATGTATGGCCACTTCTCGACTGTACAGGCACCTCTTTAAGGACACATTGATAACATGAAAGTAATTTGCATATGATATTTGTTGTGTAAATCACTTTCAAAGTCATGCAGTCTTAGAAACTTCTAGAAGGCCTTTCCTGGCTTGTGAATTGGCTGGTATATATGGGGACTTCTACTGGTTTTTAAAACATGCCTGTGCAACTCCACCCTTCTTTGTAGCCACGGAGGGATTGCTTTCTGTCTTTAATAGATTTATTTCTTAATCCACTCTCTCCTTCTGTTCTTTTGATTATTTAGTGTTTGTGTTACAGATGAATGTGTGTTTTGTTCTGGAGCCAACCAGAACTCCATTGGCCTTGACAAAGTGCTGGGGAGGAAAGTATTATCCCACACACACACAGACACACGCAGATGCACAATCTGCTCTCCTGTGTGTTTGTTGTTATGATGTCTCTCTCTGTGCAGAGAGGGAGTGTGTGTCCACATGCTTCGGCAACGTCAGCCAAAACATTGTGAAGGCCTTTGCTTTTGATTTTGTGAGAGTGGAGTGGAAGTAACAATTTTCGCAAGACAGTTTTGATGCCACAGTTGGAAGTCAAGAAAAATGGTTGATGTCAAGACAACATCTGGAAGACTGAAAAAATCTCGGAAATAATTGCTTGTAGAATGGTCAGGTACGCAATGCGAACGCCCACATCACTGCCAAAGACCTATAGGAAGATTTGGCTGCCATGTAATTAGTGATGCACTGGCAGAATTTCACTGGATCTCATAACAAAAGTTTAAAGTGTGAAACATTTAGATACATCAGACACATTTAAGAATTAAGTGCTATGTTCTGATGAAACAAGATTTGAACTGCAGTTGCTAAAAGTTTGAAGAGAAATAACAAAAAAAAAACATTTCAATAAAAGAAGGTCTTACCAGCTGTTAAATATGGGGGTGGATCTGTTTGGCTTTGGAGTTGCATGAGACCCAGTGGTACTGGAAATGTGGGAATAGATAGAGAAAAGGATTTTACTAAATATCAGCAAATCTGGGAAACTAGTATGCCAGTCAACTCTGAAGAAGAATAAAAACAGTAGTTGGACATTAAAATTGCAAACAGAATCTGAAATCTGCATTACAGTTATCTTTGATCTACTTCAAGAAACAAAAATTTTAAAATGGCCTTTGTTATCCTCACACTTACCTTCACTGTCACAAGACTTAAAATCTGTGATTAAATGTTAAACATGCAGCACATGCAAGACAACATATGAATATGTTGGAACTGATGGTGGTCTGCCAGGAAAAGTGTGGGAAAGACTTAACTGGCTCCTAGAAACATTTGGAGGATGTAATGTTAACCAAAGAGCATCTTTGTTTACTGTGTACTGACTGAAATGATAGTTGAATATTTGCCTGTGAAACATCATTTTATTTTTCCACTTTGATAATGTTCTGTAATATTTCATATTTGTGCATTGATATTAGCAGAATGTGATTACTAGGTTTGTTCAATGCTGTGCTAGTGTTAATTTCATTTAAAATGAACAGTTTGGCCTGGAGTGCCCAAATGGGGAGAGCTGAGGTATGCTTCTCAAGTGTAGCTAACTCATGTAGGGTTGTTGTGTGTGTGTGTGTGTGTGTGTGTGTGTGTGTGTGTGTCTGTGTGTGTGTGTGTCTGTGTGTGATACGCTCAGTAATTTCATATGCTGTGATACTCAACACCTGAGATAATGTTGTCATGGACACTATAAAGTATAGTAACTGTGTTCCATTTCTAAAAGGTGCCTATTCACTAGAGAGTGTTTAGATATATTAATAGGCATATTAATTTAGATTTTTCTCACTCTTTATGCACTCACTATGCTCTCATGTTCTGCTTGTTACATGCACTCACTACTGGGAGAAGTGACACTAATGTAGACAATTACACAGAGCACAGACACATCATAGTAGAAAGTGATGTGGTCCCAGCACTGTTTTTCATATCACACATGTTGAAAACTCATATCCCACTCAGCTTGGAAAAGGAAAACTTGCAGGATCAAATGGCAGATTGCTGATAGGCAGATTGCTAACAGGTTAAATCCAATATTATTCAGAGTTAAGCTTTAGGTTTATGTATTAATTGAAGGATTCTTTGTAACAGCTGCAACATAGAAAAGGTAATATGTTATCTGTATGATTGTTAACAGCACTAAATGTACGAGTATGCTACAGCATGATATTTATCCCATTAGGGAAAGTGAATGTATACCACTTACATTGATGGTAACATAATGTTTATATATATGTATATGTGTTTTAGATAATAATTACAGACTGTAGTCCAGCTGTTTCCCTGCATCATTTGTTAACCTCCTTTTACCCTGTTCATCAATTGTCAGGACTCTGTTGCCCTGCTCCCCATCCGCTCAGCTCAATCACCTATCATCAGGGTTACTGGTTCACCTGCGCTTAAACCAGATTGACCATCACTGGGGTCCCCTGCTCACCTGTTCTATAGACCAGTTTGATTACCAAGGGCCAGCTGCATGTACTGCTCATATTTGGGGACTCTGGCTCACCTGTCCTCCAGTTTGACCATGACCATGTGGTGTCAACCTTCTAACCAGAAGTACTACTCGACAGTGGTGGTAGTGGAGGCCTAGTGGTTAGAGCATTGACCCTGGGCCCGCTGCTTCTTGTGTGCATGTGTGATTGGTCAAATGCAGAGGTCACATTTCATAGTGGTGCTTGAGTGTGTTCACAATGACTCTGGCGTGATGCACATGAATGCTTTCTAGTGTACAGAGAAAACCTGTTATGCTAGTAAACAGGTTTTCTTTGTAAGCATTCATGTACGTCGCTCTGGGTAACAGCATCTGCCAAATGCTGTAAATGTAAATGTCAAATGCTCATCGCTGATTAAGTGCCTTTTTTTTTTTTTATTGCTTTTTTTTTTTTTTTCAAAAATCTTTTTTGCTATGTTGTGTCGACCAGAGATGGATGGGTCCTCTTTAAGTTTTGGTTCCTCCCAAAGGTTCTTATTCTAACTTTAGGAAGTTTTTCCTTGTAACGGTAACCTTTGTCTTGCTAGGACCCAGATTTTGTAAAGATGTTCTGTGACAGCAACAGCTGTAAAAAAAAAAATGCTATATAAACGAAATTGACTTGCTGTGGCAGTGCCATGTTAGTTTGTCAATTTTTGTGTGCACAGATTAGATCAGAGATTTTTCTCTAGTCCTTCATCATGTCAGTTTCTGGCTGCTGGATTGACTGGATATTTCGACTGTTGGACTACTCTCTGCCCAGCAGTGACACTGAGGTGTTCATAAACTCCAGCAGCACTGCTGTGTGATCTCCGTGTATCACACACACATGCTAACATTCCACTGCCATGTTTGTGTCACTGCTTAGCTGTGATTGAAGTGCCTAAATTATACTTGCTCACTGTTGGTCCTGTGGGGGTCCTAACCATTGATGAACAGGGTAAAGGGGGCTGAAAAATTATACAGAGGGACCGATATTAACTGCCATGTGTAAGGGTAAACTACAAAGTACACCTATGTGGGAAGCAGTGTAAAACTGACAATGAGTATATATGAGAGAGAGATATAAAATGGCTTGTCTGCGAAAATGATATGTGCAGCTGACGCATGTTGATAATTATGTAATTAAAAAGGCCAGAGTTAGCTAATATATCCCATGCTTTATTTAGCTTTGTTGTAGTTCCATGCTCTGCATTATCTTGGAGCACCTTAAGGGCTCATTGTAAAGTTTCTATTTGGCAGGGCATCTCTTTACATAAATGGACACATGGAGCATCATTTTATGAAGTTTTGAAATTATTATACTGTATATATTGTACTTGTGTAGCCATCAATGCAATGCTGCTATTTAAATGTATCATTTGCATAGATGTGCATTTTCTTTATGTGCATGTACATGCACAAGGTGTTGTAGGATGAGGAGGAGGCCTGGGGTGCAGGCCACGTGTTCTTTGTGTGCCTGTGTGGAGCTGGAGCAGGGATAACTCATTTCTGCAATAACCCTCAGCCGCGTGGCCTGACGTTTGGAATAAATTGCTCTCTTAGCGATGCTAATATCCTGCGCTGTGAATGAAGTAATTACACTGGTCCTGGCCCACTGAAAGAGGCGTAATTATCACCATTCTGCAGCCGTGGCTACAGAAAGAGAGGTGCCTGTTTAAATTTTAATGCCCAGCCCAACACCATTCCCCCATCTACACATCTCCCTCTACCACCAGACTCTGACAGACACCCTGCCTTGTATTCTTGAGTGTGTGTGTATGCACGTGTCAAAGCGACCACCCCCCTTTCCGTTCATTATTCAAAGTGTCTGTCTGTCTGAACCTGAATTAGCAGCTTCAATGTCGAGCCAGAGTAAACATTATTCTCTTATTTTCTGCCTGTGTGTGTGTGTGTGGAACAAGCCTTACATTCAGTACGCACGTGTGTGAGTGTGAGTGTGTGGGTGTGGGTGTGTGGTGGTGGTGGGGTGTATGTGAATTAAACAAGGCAAATGTTTAGCCTGTCTGTATGTGTATGTAATGTGTTTGTAAATGTTCTGCATCACTATGAATATATTGTTCCTTGATCTTTATGACAATGATGGCCTTCTCAGTATTGATAGGATTGGGCTTCATGCAAACAAGTCTCTAACCTATCACTAAATGTTTTAATGTATGCTCTGAGCGCCCTGATCAGCTACATATGCTCTTTGGTTGAATCAAAGTGTTCACATGGTCCAGCAGACAAGCAAGACAGTGCAGGCTGGATGTTTAACCCCATCACATTAAGCTTTCACTCATGTTTTTCACTTTAATTTCAGTATACTGGAAGGTATTTTTCAATCACATGTATAACTACTAAGTGATTTAGTGTGGTTTGATGTGAAATAGTTCTTTGTAAAGAAATGTACCAAGTTAGATTTTTAGTCATGTTAGTTAGAAAACCAGCATGTTCACAACCATAGTATAGTCATTTATTTGCTGTTCAAAATAACCAGTGAACCTAAAGGCATCTTAATGATCTGAAACATCTACAAAAATATGTGATTTTGATCAAAGTAAAATAGTGGTCGAAAGTTTTACTTGGGAACTATTTTGCACCAATACACTTTAGCTCAAAACCTTGTGACAAAACCATTGTAAAAACAATGTTTTTGGGCATAAGGCATTAAGCATTTGAAATAATAGCTTTCTGTGAAGAAGCTTTTAAAGGCATTGAACACTTTAGACGTCTTGATCCTGTCATCACCAGTGTGGACAATTCTGACTTGGTTTGCTTTTCTACAACAGCAAATTTCACATCAAACCACTCTGAATGAACAGTTTTACATTTTAACCATGGCATTATGCAAAAGGTTTGGAAAAATTGCTGGAATTCCTCTTTAAGAAATCACTGGCTTTGTTTGTGTCACTGTGTGTATGCTGCTGTGTGTTCTATAGATGTATGTTTGTGCACCTCGTGTTCACAGGCTGTGCTGGGAGGAAAATCGGCATCTATTGGCACTGGAGGGGGCTGATATTGTGTACAGACGGGTATAAAGAGCTAGAGGCCACTGAGCCCGGCCCCACTGTTTTGGACTATGATTAATGCGATCTATCTGTGGCCAGATGGTGGTGAACAAGGTCCATCAATCAAAATGAAAAGACTATTGAGCAATCCTCACAATGCTTGGTTTAAAGCAGAGGGCTTCCACCAGTCCCCAACCTCGGTGGCGGCCAGACGCCCAGCAGCTGCCCAGCCAAGGAGGCCTTTGGTAAGCTGAACACGCGGCCTTGCCGGCTCTGAGAGTGTGTAGGCAGGGGATAAGCTTGACCTGGGCTTTGCACTTCTGAAACAACCACAAAAAGGAATACAGTGGTGTGTGTGTGGGTGTGGGTGTGTGGGTGTGGGTGTGGGTGTGTTTGTGTGTGTGTGTGGATTAAGTCTCTGCCTGTGCTTGTTTATCACAACTAGACTATAGGCCAGTTGCTGCCTGTTCCAGCCTCTTGGTAATAGGACTGCATGGTTCGAAAAAGAAATCAGACATTTAAATTATATTCCCAAATACATTTATATTAATTTAAATTATATTTATAATAATTTTATTATATTAAAAATGCACCAGTGCAACAATAAATTTGGCATTACTAAAGAGTAGCCTGAATTATTTTGAGAACAGATCATTCCCGTTTTGTTAAATACATAAGAATACAATAGAATCATGAGAATCATCAAAACGAACAGAAGTGTAACTGGTGAAGATAAACACACGATACAAATTTGACCATCATGGGAACATGGCACTGGTCTGTTTTTGGCTTTGTAGACAAGCATCAGGGGTTTAACTTGCTGCAGGAAGCTGGTGAAGTGAGTACAGCAGCAAAGTGACAGGAGTGAACTTGAGAAGATTGAGGACAAGCCATACTACTGCATTCTGAATCAGTGGTAGGGAAAACCCAGAGTGAGTTGCAGTTGACAAGCCTTAAAATGACAAGGGACTGAACATGCGCCTTGTGGCTTCCCTAGAGAGAAATGGTTCAATTCTCCAGATGCTCTGTAGGAGAATCTGGCCTGAGTCAAGTTTGTAACATAAGCTGAGAACTGTTTATCCAGTATTACAGTGAACATGGGCTTCTCAAATGAGATGCTAAGCTCAAGGTGAGGACCTAAATAAAGTTTTAAGTCTATGATTTGAGTGTCATCAGCAAAGCAGTGGTAGGAGAAGTCACGAGAGGATGTAATTTTGCCGTGAGAGTGGGTTTAATGTGGAAAAGTGGACCCTGCACCAAGCCTTGTTGAACACCAGTGAAGAGTCTGCATGGAGCGATTGTAGTTCTTCTCTATGTTACCCGATATGAGCATCCCTCCAGGAAGCCTCTTACACTCAGGGACAGTTATTCCAATACTATAGTATTTTGTGTTGGACTGTGGTGAAAGCTGCACAGAATTCAACAAGAAAAGGTTCTTATGACTGCATGCCTGATCTTTTGGCTTGCAGCAGTAATTGAGAAGCTCAAGGGTAGTGTCTGTAATGTGCAGCTGTTTGAAGCCATTGAGTGGTTTGGAACATTTAGCTGTAATGAGAATGAAGAAGTTGATTATTTTCTGCCCTTTCTACAATTTTTGAGAGAAAATAAAGATGTGATACTGGTCAGGAACATTGAAGTCCACCCACTGTATAGGTGTACAGTTACAGACTGTAATCTGTGTAGTCCCTGTCCTCCTTTACATGTATCATGGTCAGTTTCAAAGCTGGGCTACTGTTGACTGGATATCCTTTTGAAGGGCTCCACTGACATTGTAACATTGTGACATTGCTGGAGTTTTTGCACACATCAGTGTCCCTCCTAGGCTGAAAGTGGTCCCCCACCCAAAAATATCTAGACAAATGTATCTCTGTGATCAGAAACTGTTCATTGATGAAAACCTGGAATATGGCTAAAACATTTTTTTAACACAAAAATAAGCTACAATGTGTAACTTAGCGAGGTTAAAGCTAAAAGGACTATCTGGGGGGAAAATATTTTTTTAACTGCACAGTTTTAGGAAAAGAAATTGGTGCAAACTTATTCCTTATTTCTTTTCCTTTCAAATGATCTGCTTACATTTATTTAGCTGTAGATTTTGCCTCCTGCTGATTCCTCCAGTGACCACAAACACACACACCTCAAGTTTCAGTTTGACCTTGATAATCAATGATTGCTTGTTGACAAAGTCTCAGCACTTGATTAGCAGAAGCCTTAGTTATATGTGAAAAATATAACTAAATATATATATATGTGTGTGTGTGTGTGTGTGTGTGAGATAGATAGATAGATAGATAGATAGATAGATAGATAGATAGATAGATAGATAGATAGATAGACTGACTTTTGCCTACAAAATAATTCTTAAATTGCAAGACTCTACAGTATTCTAGATTAGCATACTTACTGGTACTATTATTAGCTATTGCTATATTAATATCCAAAACTCAGACTAGACTGAACATTACATCTTGTGTACTTGTTCATGCACACAGTTTTTTGAAATGGGCTAACATATTGGATGGCTCAGATATAATATTTTTCTTAGGTTGCATCTAATTTAAAATCCAGGGTACAGTGAAACAATTCCTCCTTTGCTGTAATTACCTCCAGATTTCAGGGTTTGTCTCTGAAATTATGCATTTATTCATCAGGAAATGAGAAAACAACATTTTGATGGGTTTTTGTCTCTGTCGGTACTCCCCCGACAAGTGAATCATATCTTCCCTTGACAAATTCAATCAATTACCACAATTCATTTGTTTGCGCTTTAATTAGTTTCTTTTGAGAGGGAATCTAGTTTTTGTTGCTTTGCTGTTTACCCCCCCCCCTTATTATTACAAAAGACTAACCTTTGTATGTTGCTTACTTGACATTTCTGCTGTTTATTCTTTCTGAGGCCATACTTCTTGTTAATGAATTTGCTTTTCAGCCAAGAGGTAGAGAGCGAGGTGGGGTTTTGTGAGGACTGAAACACTATGCTGCACATATGTGTTTGCAAAGACTAGTGATCAGAAACTGATTACAAGTAGCAGATTTCAGTAGTCATTTAGGTTGTACCACTTCTGTCTCTGTCTTCAAAGATTGTTTGATAACATTTATAGAGAGAAGTGAAAGTGACTATTTGTCATTGTGAACACACTAAGCACCACAATGAAATGTGGCCTTTGCATTCAACCCATTGCACATGCACACGTGGAGCAGCGGGCAGCTTTTAACAGTGCCCAGGGAGCAGTGTAGCGGGATAGTACCTTGCTCAAGGGAAACTCAGTAGTGCCTGGGCTGGGACTCGAACCTGCTACCTTCATAAATTATGCAGTCAGGATTTCCACATTTGGGGAATTCGCAAGGGTCAGCACAACCGTAATGCAATGGCTGAGCCTCACCTTGGGAGAACCACCTGAGAGCAGTAGGATGTAGTCATAATGTTAATATTGTTAGTGGTAGTAATTGTAGTAGTAGCGGTTGTTGTTTTTGTTGTTTTGATTAATAATGACGATTATTAACATAAATGCATAAGGGATCCATGTAGCTTTAACACCTGAAAACAATCCACAAAAATCCATAAAAAGTCATTTGACCAGGTATAAAAATTGCAACTATTTCAATCACAGGCAGTTTTATTTAAAATGTTTACTGGAATGAAACAAGATTTCAGAATAAAGATGTCAAAGGATACAAATTTTTTTCATTGAAATGTAGAATGCATATTCAGAGAACCAAGGTTTTCTTAAGTATTTCTCCCCTCACTCTCACACTTGCTCTCTCTCGCTCTCACCCTCTCCCTATAGTCAGTACACTTCTGGATCTAGTGTCTGAATACATCAGCTGTCAGATCATACACCACCTACAGTCCAGTAAAGTTTGCCTCCGTTACAACCTCCTCTCCCCAAGTGAAACACACATACTCTCCCCCTGATCTCTCCTTTCAGCATGTGTAGCTGTTTTCAGGATAAACAGGCTGTTGATTAGTGAGTGAGGTGGTGGTTGAGCCATTCGGCAGGCAGACCTGCATACATTACTGCTGTGTGTAGAAATGAAATTGAGGAGCTTTGTGTGTTTCGTCCCCCATTGTGCCAGCAGGGTGTCTTCTGTACTGCTTCCGATTCTGAGGTGAGCAAAGGTTACCATGGTGCCACTGCAACCAATCACTGCCTCTGGCCTGTATGTACTGGAAAAAAGGAATGGGGTGTGGAGGGAATGGAGGGTGCCATACCCAGTTTTACAGTCACCAGGAGGTTTGTGAAAGGGGAATGAGAGCACGTGTCCTGGGATGAGGGAGCGTATCAGCCTCGCCTGTAAACAGCCCAGCGTGTGTGAGCTGACATAATGAGTTGTGGCCACAGCACTGTTTGTCATGTTTATAGTGTGTTTTTTATTCAACTGAGACAGCACGGAACACCTTCTGTATGGCAGCAGGGGTCCAGCACCTTCATAAACTCAGCCAAGAGAATGGCTGTAAAATAAAAATGAGAAAAACAATTATTTATAACCATTATTATTATTATTATTATTTTTAATGCAGGTCAGAATGCTGACCTCATCTCTCATGATATGTGCTTTTATAAAGGAAACAGCCCCCTGCCCTGTTTTTGAGAGCGAGTGCTACACCACCTTAAAGATTATCAGTGTTGGTTTGATTTCTCAATTAATTACAGCTTAGAAGTGCAGAGTAATTGTCATTTTGTTTTGCTAAATGTAATTTGCTATTTAAATGTAATTACTTCATTACCTCAGTAATTGCAAATGTATGTAATGAAGTTTACATTTGATTTACAAGTTGATTAAAGTTATTTTTTTTCTTAAAAATGACATTCAAAGAATATTTTGTCTACAGAAAAAGACTGCGGTTTATATCACCATAAAATCTCTTCTGCTTACAAACACAAATGCGATGTCAGTTAAAATTTTAGAATGCACATTTTTCACAGAATTTCTCCACTTATTTCAATGAATTATGAGTGAGAAGTCATCAATATAAAGATTCAAGTTTCTAAAGAAGTAATGTCATAATTCATCAGTGGGCCCTGTTGCAAGTAAGCACAGTGTTTTTTAATGGTGTACCCCTACTGTCTTGGCCCAGATTAGTGTTTTATGAGCCATGGTGTTTCACAGGGCTTAGTATGGGCCTTCAAATGGGGATAATTATTCTTGTCATACAGATTGCTGGTGGTCCTTGGCTGTTTTCTTCTGTTTCTTTTTTTTTCTTCTTTTTTTTTTTAGACAATTGATGGGTAGTTAGGTTTCTCATATCCTGATTGGATGCAGGTTGCCATAGCATTCAAGCTACAAGAGTACAAGACAGCAAGTGACACAGTGTTGATCTGGGCAGAATAGATTTTCTTTTTTCTTTTTTTTTTTGTCTTTTCTTTTTTTATATATATATATATCTAACACATTTCATTTGCCTGTCTCTCAGTAGGGCTACTGATGGGCTGTTTACTGCCGAGCATGTGACATATATGTCAGCTCTGCCTTTCGTTAGCCTAATTACACACATCTTTTATCTAAACGTTTTATCAGAGCATTTGAATGCTGTGACATCTCATAAGTGTGGAGAACCTTCCCTCTGCAGGGGGAAGGTTTTTACTTTTTGATTTCTTTCTTTCCTTATACACTCTTATTTATATGTGTCTCATTTCTGAGCTTTGTTAAGGAAAACCAAGGCCAGTTTGCATTAAAATATGTCCTCAGAAGTCGTGGTACTTACATTAAGTATACAGCCAGAGCCGTTTGAGCAGCAATTATTCCTAAAAACCATGGCCTGCTGAAAAACTCCCCAACACACACACACACACACAGATACAGAATACAAAGCTCTTGTAGAATTATATTGTGATTTTGCTGAACGATAATGAAAGGCTCTTATGTAGTGGCCTAGAGCCCATTCTAGAAGGTCTAGCATCCCACTACAATGTATACACTGGTCTTTCTTCTTAGAGAGTTGCTACGCTTTTGTGTTACAGCTCTCTAAGATTGAAGCTTCATTAATGTCTGTAATGTCCATGAACATCCTGTCGTGTAAATGTGTATTAACAAAGAATTAGGGGCAGAGATGTTTTGCAAACATGAAGCTTAACAGTGAATCTTTTTCATTATGCTAAATTGGTGATGCACCCAAGTCCAAGTCCTGTGGATTTCTACTACAGTGTATTGCAAAGGTGTAGGCACCCGTTTACATATTTTGTTGGTTGTAAAGTAAAAATGAAGTAAATACTGGCTTTGCATGGAATAAGCTCAAATAAAATAAATTTCTGCACATACTGCATGTTGGAAAGAACAGAATATAAAATGCTCTACATTTTTTTTTAACATCTCAAGGGAGTTTAGTTTGTTTTTCCAGACCACATCGGTTGATTTCCAGCACTTGATCTTTCACTTCTTGTCTTGACATTTCTCTTTCTACATACCCCCATTCTGTAATGACATTTCAGACAGTAAAAATTGCAAGCTGGACATTTTTCGATACCTTTTATACTGTTCCTTGCTTTGAAACTGTCAGTTGTTTTTAATTTCAGCCTGATCAGCTGCTTCTAACTACACACTGAGCAAAAAAGAGACTTTCCCCAAAAAAAAAAACATCTTTGGATCATATGACTGAAACAAAGAACACTATTGGATCAACTGAAATGGTGCTGAAACTTTTGCGCATTGTATTTGCTAAATTGCATTTATTGTACGCTATATTATACAGCCAATAAATTAACATTAGACTTTTAGGCCATATTTAAGTTTGTTCCATGCAGGTGTTCACTTCTTTACAGCATAGCACTTAATTTGATTGTATCTGCAAACATACAAATGTATGCAGTTTAACTGCACCCTCTGATGCCCCTACGTCACTGTGCATAGCACAATTTGAACATAAATATAACCATTCACAGTATCTTTGTAAACATGATGGTAAGTGATGACATTATAGATTAATATTAGAATTAATATAATTTTTCTTCAAAATTTCATTTTGTTCACTTATGTAAATCAACCTCAGTACACACTTTTAAAAAACATTTGAAAACATCTTTTGTTCAATTTGAATTCCAATTAAATATTTCTTTATATTTATTACTTTGATTTTTAACTGGTTCAAATAAATGTAAATAAGACATTAAGCTTTTTCATGTGAGCTGTGTTTTTAGCTGTTGATCACTAATCAAAACAGTTTCATTCCTGTTGGGACTTTATACTCTGTTGGTAAAGCACCTTGAGCTGCTATCTGTATGAAACATGCATGACAGATGTTTTAGTAGTAGTAGTAGTAGTAGTAGTAGTAGTAGTAGTAGTAGTAGTGTTACCACTGTCACTACACCATAATTATCATTCATAGCTCATTGAAAGCCCGTTGACATAATTGACATTGTTGCCATGTTTCCAGTCTCTATAAACAGAGTTCAGGAGTGCAGTGTAATCAGACGAATGAAGTCTGAACTGAATGTAAATGTAATTCTCTATTTGTTATTGCATTTATGTAGTTATGCAATGTAAATCAAGTGTACAACAAAACAGCATTACTGTAGACTTTTAGGGGTTATTGTAAATGTTTTGGAGATAGTTTACTTCTTGCTCTGCATTAGTTTAGGAGACAAGCTGCGTTCTTCAAACCTGAGCCTTTTTTAGCATTTGTACAGAACATTGTTTGATCCAAAACTGATCCATTTATACAACACCTCCATACAAGCTGTTTTTAATGGATGCAGCCCACTCCATGGACCTATGCTTCTTGCTTTTAAAAGAGTGGCCCTTTCTTTTTATGAAAAGCCAGCCTTTAAACACAACCTTATTATATATACTGTATGGGATGAGGTCCAGAGAACTGTGTTGTGCGAGTGCAGATTAAGATGTGTTATATCCTCAGGAACGTGGCTGACACACTTGCAATGCGATTAAGTAGGATTTGGTTATGTGTCTGATTAATTGTGTACAAATCTCTTGGCACAGGTCTGGACCAATCCGCACTATATCTCATTTTATGACTGCTCAATTATTATGGCTAACTCTGCTATTTTAACCTGATTCTGGTTATGTGAGCAAAGTTTTGTCCCTAAGCTGTTTATCTTTCTCTATGATGGAGACTGTAGAAAATGATGTTAGTGCAAAATCAGGCCTTAATTTCTCTCGCTCACTCACTCCCTCTCTTGTCCCAGTCTAATCGCTTCGGGGTTGTACCAGCCAGTAAAATTACATGTGCCAAATTGCAGCCATTTCTGTGGCCACTTTGGCCTGCTTGCTTTATTTTTCAGAGCTATAGGGTTTAAGGGGTGTTGAGGATGAAGGTTGGGGAAAAGAGAAAAAGAATGAGAACGTGGGTGTGTTGCACTGTGTTTCGCTCTCCTCCTCTGCATCGATCTGTTCCTCACAAGTGTGTCATTGTCAGCTTCATTTTAACACACGCTGATGGCCAGTGCAGCGGAATAATTTGCTCACACATTCACATGTGCCCAGGGGAGAGACTGTGTGTGTGTGTGTGTGTGTGTGTGTGTGTGTGTGTGTGTGTGTGTGTGTGTGTGTGTGTGTGTGTGTGT